>CAJQUN010000547.1:0-342631 GCA_907163345.1 Haberlea rhodopensis
CCTATGAACATCCTCGGTTGTCCCTGTTGATACAATTCATAATTATCACAATATTATATTGTTATAACCAAGAGTATAACTCATCCCATTTATTATATGTTCTTACTTATTAACCCGTTATTCAATCATTCATTTCAATTACCCCTTCTTTACAATATAGGTGATAACGACAATTGGCCCCGTTACTAAATATCGTAGCAGCACTTTGACCCCGCATAATAAATATCATAGCGACTTTTGCCCCGCTTACTAAATATCATAGCGATAATTTGGCCACGCATAATAAATATCATAGCGGTTCCCGCTTACTAAATACCATAGCGACACTTTGACCCCCATAATAAATATCATAGTGGCTTTGGCCCGGTTACTAAATATCATGTCGTCTATCAATATTCATACTTGATCCATAATTACTCATGTTCAATCCATAGATTACCATAAGTATTAATATTATGCTTGTACGTCGCTACGTACCTTAATTATCCAGTATTGAAGTCGAGCTATCTTCATTGTTGACCTGAGGCTCTAGAAGACTCTACATAAATTAACAATAAACATTATTTATCATAAAATATCATTTCTCAAACATCAAGGCTTATTAAAAAATATTTCAAAATTTTACAGGCCGCAATCGATCGCGCAGTAACTCACGATCGATCGTGAGCTCTGTTCCGCGCCATACCATTTTTCTGTCCCTCACGATCGATCGAGCACCACCTCTCGATCGATCACGAGCCTCTTTACCACAAAGGGTGCCATTTTTCTGCGAAAATCCACTCCCCCATTTTATACAATACAATCACTACTCCAATAATCCATCATCCACAACAAAAATCCTTCATTAACAAGTATTACCTCACAACAACAACACATATATTCACAAGTTCAAGGAAGTCGTCAGAAATTTCAAAACCCCCATCAATACAATTCCAACATTTAACAATATTACATCAAAAGCAATAAAACTACCACCAAAGTATAAATATCTTACCTCTTGCAAGAACCCCTAACAATTTGAGCCCAAAATGAGTGAGGTTGCTAGGTTAAGGAAGAGGAGAGTTGGAAGAGAGGAAGGTGTAGAAATCGCTTTTTAGTGTGTGTATTGTGTGAAGATAGTTGAAAAATATGATATAAGTTTCACCTATTAACATTTAAATCCAAAACTATTTATCATCACAATTTAGTCATTTACCCCAACTAAATCATTAATATGAAATTCAACAATCACTACACTAACCCAATTCATTTCAATTTTAGATCAATATTAGCCTGCAATTAATTCCAGAGCATCACACTAAATGATACTGGTTATTTAGGGTGTAAACATTCTTCTACCCCGATGGAATCCACACTTACATTAGCCTTAACAGGAGTCACCCCACTTCAAGATCCCAGTTTTTATAGGCGTCTTATTGGAAGATTATTATACTTAACCATTACTAGACCCGACTTAGCTTTTAGCATCTAGTCATTTAAAACCAATTCATATCAACACCTACAAACTCTCATTTAGCAGCTGCACATAGAGTTTTAAGGTATTTGAAAACAACACCAGGACACGGTATATACTTATCATAATCATCAAACTTACAACTAAAAGGTTATAGCGATAGTGATTGGGCCGGATGCCTAAACACCAGAAGAAGTGTTACTGGTTATGCTATATTTTTAGGAAATTCTTTGATTTCATGAAAATCAAATAAACAACCGACTGTGAGCGATCTTCAGCAAAAACTGAATATCGAGCTTTAGCTACCACCACATGTGAAATACAGTGGTTATTTTATTTTCTACATGATCTGAACATCTCACATTTGACTCATGCTTTGCTTTATAGTGATAACAAATCAGCTTGTTGTATCGTCAACACCCAGTATTTCACGAAAGAGAAAAACATATACAAATCGACTATCATCTAGTACGAGAAAAAATTAAAGAAGGCATCATCAAATTCACCACCACCAATGAGCAGATTGCGGATATTCTGACCAAACCATTAGGAACTCAACTGTTCAACCAATTCACTACCAAGATGCACATGCAAAACACACATGTTCATCTTATGGGGGCTATCAAGATACCCCCTCCAATGATAACAAATTAACCAACTTGATTTGTTCTGAATGCAGTTAGTCACATAACTGTGGTTACTTAGTGTAGTTAATAACAAAACAATAGTTAGTTAGATTTCGGTTGAGTTACGGTTACAAAGTTTGTGTATATAACATACAATGATCGAATAGCTTTACTACCGAAATCTGCAATCTTTCAAGAAAGCAATACATAAATGTTCATTTTCTCTACTTCCGAACACTGAGTTTTACACTTGCTAATTCAAATGATAATAAAATTTAATTTTGTTTTAAAAAAAATAAAATAGTTAAACTCTTTTGTAGAAGTAGAACCCAATAGGAGGACAAATATTTATTTATTATGCAATATAAGAAATATAAATGCATCAGAGAAATGGTGATAAGAATTATTATTGTCCTCCAATATTGATGATGGCGGATTATTTACCAGTCAAGTGGTGATTACACGCACACATATTGCTTCTAATAAAAAAATATTAAACACCATATAAAATTAATATTATCAAAAAATCTTATACAAAACCATTTTTAAAAATTTAAACAACATTATCATACCGAAATAATAATATTAATTAATTGTCACAAATTCTTGTTAAAAATTTAAAATTTATTGGGGGAGACTTGCCCCTATTGATTAGCCCGACCCAATACTAATTCAAGTTCTTATTCGTCGGAAATGCTAAAGTTCGAGCTTGTGCATTCTTTGCCTTACCTACTCCACCTAAGGCCCCCAGTCATTCTTTGTGTAATTGCATAGCGCCTGACCAGTGCAATATATATATGATAATGCACCTATTGCACTTAGATAATACTATGCTTTAGGACCAAACCTTTTCTTCATCTTCAATTTGGCGAAAAGGATATTTTGAGCATCCATTTAAAGTATTTTAGCCATTTTCTTCATCATTCGAGTTTCTGGAAACACAAAGAGGAAGGAACGGGTGGACGGCCATTTGGATGGCTATTATCTTTGGTGAACAACAGGACTCTAAAAACAGTCTATTAGAGTTAATCAAATATAGGTCTTGGTTGTGGGCCAAACATAGTAGTGGTCGTTTTTCTTACTCTATTTCGGATTGGTTTAGGGAATCTAGGATTTGTCTTTTAGCTTCTTAAGTCCGGTTATTTTGTTCTAGTTCCTCTTTTCTTTCTATTTTGTTTTGAGTCTGTTTTGAGTACATCTGGTACTCTTTTTCCTAAATAATATTTTTTGCTTGATAAAAAAAATATATATATATATATAAAGTATTTTATTATCTTTTCTGCATACTATGACTGATGAAAATATATTCCTTCTGGGAAATAATTACGTATTTCCAAGTCTTTCATCTCGTATTTACATTTTCAAATAGTTGGCAGTTTCATTGAACTCTTCGGTAATACTAAGGTGGTTGCACCACATATGTCCGGATTGCCAGAATCTGATACAACATACATTATTAAGAGAGAGTCTTGGGGGTTGAACTAATTTCTTTTCGACGCTTTGAATCTTTAAGGGATTTTCTCGTACATAGTTATACAGCACATCCATGAGTCAGATGTCGAGCAATTCTGATTTTAAAATGATCGAGAAAAGCCGCCCGCACCCAAAAAAAAAAAAAAAAAATTTAATGAAATTATTTCTTTTTTAAAAAAATTATTTTTACTCTTACGTTTTTTCAAAAAAACAATTTCACACCCCCGAATTTTTTTTTTCTGGGTCGACCCCTCAAAAAACATAATTTTGCACCCACTTTTTTTAACCCTTAAGTTCTTTCAAAAAATAAATTTTTGCACCCCAAATTTTTTTTTCTTGGTCCACCTGTGCAAACTACAAGCCCATACACTTTAACCGGTGTTTTCAAAATCGGACCGGACATGAAATCGATGCCCTTACTGGTTACAAGTTTGATCGGTTCGACCGGTTGAACCAGCGGTTCAACCTATGATGACGTCAGCATTATATAATATCTATTTTATTTTTTGTAAAATAAATATATAATGTATTTGATATAGTTTTCAATTTTGTTCACAATAAAAAAACATCATTACACACCAACATTACATATCGAAACATCAAAAATCAGATCAAACCAAATGTCAAACATAAAAAAAAAACAATAAAACATATCAAAAAACCACAAGTAATACCCAAAAAGACAATGATGCAAAATCATAAGAAAAAATTTAAAAAATTTATGAAATGATTCACATATTTTATAATTACGAGAAACTAAACATATTTATGATAATATACAAGACACATTTATGAAATTATTGGATTTTTCGATACATACATAAAATATTATTTCGTAATTATTTCATTAACAATAAATTATATATATATATTTTTGTTCTAAAAATTTGATTTATAATTTTAACAAAAGTAAAAAAAAATTAAAATTTAAAAAAGAAAGAAAAATGAGAAGAAGAAGAACACTTGTTTACCCGGTGGATCGGTTCAATGGTTGAACCGATTTTTTTGACTGGTTCAATACGGTTCCCACCGAGTTTTTAGTATGGTGGTTTTATAGGGTCAACTTGACCGGATCAAGCAAATGGTTACCAGTTAAACCGATTGAACCGACTGGTCCGATTTTCAAAACACCGACTTTAACATTTTGTAATCTAATTCAGTCCAATATTGCCACATGTCATTTGTCAATTATTTCTTTATTGACAATCTCTGCATATTGTGGTTCTAGATACTCATCTTTTGTATAATGGCAAAAGGCACATTGAGAGCAAAATAATTATCAATAATTATATATTTCAATCCTAAATTTTTGAGGTAATAATTTGTTGAAATCTCATTAATTTATGTACATGTTATGTTTATGAAATAATTTGTCCTACATTTAATTCATCATCTAAATTTGCTTCGTCTGGAGCTTTTGATTTATTATTCTTTTATACGTTTAATATTAATTTATGTACATGTTATATTTACTAAAGTTTTTCAGTTACCTAGTTTAGTCCCAAAAATTTTAAAATCTTCCAAATTCAGTCCCGATGTTAAGTTGGTCGTAATAAGCAAACAGAGAGAAACTGAATCGATAATATTTTTAAAAATTTAGGGATGAATTATGAACAAACCATACCCGATTTAGTCCCCAAAATTTTAAATTTATTCCCGAATCAGTTTCTCTCTGTTTGCTTCTCACGGTCGACTTAGCGTCGGAGAGTGAACCATGATTTTTTTTTAAAATTTTAGGGACTAAAACGTATCACTGAATATTTTAGGGACTGAATCCAAAATTATAGAGACATTTATCACTTTAATTTTCGAGGTATATTATCTTTTGAACGAATTGGTCGACCAATTTTTCATAATCCTTTTCATGATTTTAGGTACCTGAACCTCTTTTATGGGATTTTACTATTAGTTATGTCATGATGATCAACATTCTTTATTTTTAACATTTACTCATTTTCCTTGGAAGGGGTTGATTAGGGGTGGTTACCGGTTCGAACCGGTCCGGTCTGGTTTTGGATCGGGTTCGGATCGACCCGGTCCGATAAGCACCCCTAGGGTTGATGATCGTTTCGAGGTAATATATGTGATCTATTAACACATTATATTGAAAATTTATTTGGAAATTAAACTTTGAATTTCATCTTCACTTTACAATAATTAGTTGGCATAATACTTACAATGATGCTTCAGGAAAACATATCACATCCCCAAAATATGATGCATCATTTCCAAAATCAATGGTCTGATAGTTGATTACAAACACCCGATTCATATAAGTATTTTCCTTTTATATAGAACAATATATACAATAACTATAAGATTGAAATGCAATGGTCCGTCATGATGAGGCCAGGGGCGGAACCACCATTGTTGAAGGAAGGCTGGAAAAAAAATTTAATATCTAGTTTTTTTATTAAAAGAAAATGTATTTTACCTCCTAAAAATTATAATTTACCCCTAAAAAATTACATCTATCCCCTGACATATATTTTTACCTCAAAAAATCTATTCTATTTTAATATTTTTTTGCTCCTATCAAATTTTATGCGTCCGCTAGCTAATGGACGAGGGACACACTAACCATAAATCGGACTTGATATAGCAAACAACCATGGGATCGCATTCTTATAGATATGACAAAGTGGATAAAGTCAACATTTAAATATGACTAATAATTGAACGTTAAACTTACGTAACAAATTATAAGACAACTTACTCTTCATTATTTGCCTTTGGGGTTCTAGTTGAGTAAAATTAGGGCCAAAAACTCTACATAAAACATCCTAAGTTCCTAACTACTATAAGTAAGATAAGGTAAAACTTAATATCGTAACAGATTTGAAGCGGGGAAATATCTGTATACATCTGGTTAATATTAAAATATAATACATTTTAAATAATAAATATATAAAATAAAATATCAACCATTTAGACCAATAAAATTGAATTGGTATATAAAGAGTTCATACAAATATTTTATTTTGAAAGAGTCAAATGACAGCATTGTCATTTCCCAAGAACGTAGATTTTGCATAGGCCATCCAAATCTTGTATCGATAAAAATCAACCTGATGGCCTTGAGACTGTCCCACATAAAGCAAAGAAATTTGTCAAATTCTCTGTTATGAAAGAAGGCATGAGGTTTCAGTTTAAAATGCAACAATCAATAGCTTATCTAGTAATTTTTAGTTTTTAGATTAGATAAATTCTTCTCTTGTTGGTAGAGTCTTGTAAAATCCTTAGTATGTTCTGTGATTGTAATTGTGCCTGATATTCCACATCAGAAAAGATTTTATTAGGTGTCTTTCTTGTAAGGTGAGAAGTGTGAATTATAAAGTGTGACTAGTGAGAAAGCTTTGTAGATGTGTTCGGGATGGGGAGAAAAATCGTGTGGTTGTAATAATTTTTCATATAGCGTATTTTTTCTCTGGTTCTGGAGGTTTTTCTCCTGATTTGGGGGTTTTCCACGTTAAAATCATTGTGTTGTTATTATTTCTTATTTTGCTTATTTTTCCCATAAAAGGTGCAGATTCTAGAGGTTGAATTTGGAGGGTCAAATTCTCAACACAACCAGCATTCAACTTCCCTTTGGAACAACATACCTAGGGGTGCTTAACAGGCCGCGTCAATCCGGACCCGGCCCAAAATCGGACCGGTTAGCCCGGTTCGAAATCGACCGAAATCGGGCTAATCGGTTCGGAACCGGTAAGATACCGGTCCGGATCGGTTCTACCGTTTCAAAAACCGGTATCTTACCGGTTCCGGACTAAACGGATCCGATTCCGGGTTGAATCGGAACCGGTTCCGGACTAAACGGATCCGATTCCTGGTTGAACCGGATCCGTTTCAAAAAAAGTTAATTTTTTTTTAAAATTTAGATAAATATATTTGAGGTTGGTTTACAAACACAAAGGCACATTAGCTCAATTGGTTAGAGCTTTAGAGTAGAAGACGATGGTTGCGTGTTCGAATTCTCCAAGCAACAATTTCCCTTGGTTTTTTGAAGAAAAAAAATCAAAAAAACCGGTTCCTAGAACCGGAACCGGATCCGATCCGGTTCCTTACCGGATTGGACCTGTTCCGAAATTAAGGGATCCGGATCCCCTAATTTCGGGTTGCCCCGTTAAGCACCCCTAACGACTACATACCTGACAAGAAACATTGTCCAAGGTTGAATGTACATGTAACTGATTACAAACATTCAGGGGCGTACTTATATAAGGGCTTGGGGGGGCTCAAGCCCCCCAAGCTTGGATTTTTTTATTTTTTTTATTTTATGCATTCAATTTTTTTTTTTTATGTATTCAAAAAATTGAGGTTAAAAATAAAGACAAACAACTTTTTTTATTTTCTGAGTGGCTTTAAAAACCCTACAAGGGCATATTTACACTTCACTCATCATCCTTCACGTCTTCATCATCGGTCATTCACTCATCTTCATCGGCTCGCCATCATCCATCCAATAATCAGTCAGTCAAGTAAGATTTCTTCAACTTCAAGGTAAGATTTCCCAAAAAATATTTGAATTTTTAAAAATTATAAAATTATTTGCCAGAATTCATTGCTTTGACGTTGAGAGTTTAAATCTCATTCTCCTTAAAATAGTTTTGAATTTACTTATTTGTCCAAAAATATATTTATTTAAAAATTATCAAAATAAAAAAGATAATTTTATATATTAACATAGAGTTCCAATAAGAAGTTTAGTGAACCAATTTTTTTATTTTTCACAGTAGGAAATGAAAGGGTCGAATGGGCCATTGGTAATGGATCTCCAAAAATTTCTTTCGGGGAATATGCCCCCGAACCCCCTCAAGGGGGCTGCCGCCCCTTCGACCCCCGCATCGCCTACACTTTCTAGCCCCCCAATACAAAAATTCAAGCTACGCCACTGCAAACATTTACAATTATACAAAATAAACAGAAAATTTGATTAATCACACTGGATAACTACACAGATACTGATCATTAAACTGATTTTTTATCTTTCACCAAAGTTTCGATATCTTTAATCAACAACTTAATGTTCAGGCAAGAGGATCCTCCATCTTCAACCGATCTCTTCGCCATTTTTCCAAGCTCTTGTGCTATTCTCCTCCTTTCACATCCCTTTTCTCCCTGATCCATTACCATCTCAACCGCGGCCTGAATTCTATCCCTTGTCACCTTCGCCTCCGGCTTTTCTTCATCCCCCAAATGTACCACAACTTTAGCTCCAACACCAACTCCCATCCGCAAAACCTGCACGACCAACTTTTCGTTCAGAAATTGCTCCGCAAAGAACGGCCATGTAACCATCTCCACACCGGCGCAAATGCCTTCCAACGTCGAGTTCCAACCACAGTGTGTCAAGAATCCTCCCACCGCAGGGTGCGACAGAATCAGCACCTGTGGGGCCCAACCCCGAATCAAAAGGCACCTTTCTTTTGTCCTTTCCTCGAACCCTTCATCAAAAATCCACTTCTCTATTGCTTCGAATTCTGATCCAGTGCTCACAACCAGAATAAACGGATGATTCGATGCTTCAAGTCCTAAAGCAAGCTCGACAAACCGTGGAACCGAAAGGCGCGCAAGGCTTCCAAGACAGACGTAAATTACAGAACCTGTCGGCCTACTGTCAAGCCATTTCAAGCACTGATCTGCATCAATGGAAGCTTGATTCCCTCTCTCCGTCCTGTCTAAATTGTCATAACTTGAAAGGGATAATGGCCCTATACACCAAACTTTGCCGCCTCTAATTTTTTTAAACTCATCCACATATCTTTTTTCTAGTTCTTCAAAGCTGTTCACCACCACTCCATATGCCCGTGACTCCGTTATTCTCACCTATATTAGTAACATAACTTAGTGAGATTATCCTGATTGTGATATAAATATTAAATATTGTTAGATTTCACTCACACATATATAGTAAAATTGTAAAATTAGTTCGATTTTGATTTTCAAATTTCAGTGTTGGTATAATAACTCTGTTTTTTTTTTCCACCTCCAAATTTGGTTCTTTTTTAGGTCTGGTGTGGATCCTGATATTATTAATGTGACGTCGATCATTGCTGAAGCATCTAATATCACGTCAGCATTTCGACGAGGAATCAAAAATTGCAAAAAAAAGGAAAAGACTATCCGCAGGAGCAAAATCAAAATTAGCTTCCAAGTATATATATATATATATATGTATATAATATATATATATATATATATATATATATATATATATATATCATTTGAAAATTTGAATCGAAATACAGGACGAAAATGGATTTTACTACCTAACCTGTTCTCGAAACCCGACCAAATCAACGGATCTTGGATTAAACAATCCCGGAAGCTGAAGCTTTGTGAACTGAATTTCATCCGGCAAATCAGGCACGACAAATGGCACTGTTTCTGGAACTGTTTCATGAATCTTCGAAACATACAAACTATGCATCACCAGCTGGGTAAAACAGCTCATCCCATCAAAAACAACCATCGGAATCTCAAATTTCTCGCAGGTCTCCGCCATCCACGGCAAATGTTTGTCGCAAATTACGCAGCTAGGGCTGGGATTCAGCTCTTCCAATTTTTCTTCCACAATCGGCTGCAGGAGTTTGATAGCGACGAAGAAATTGGGGAGTAGTTTAAAAGATGGGAGACTATCGGCACTCTCGCAACCGGCAGGTAAGCCAGCTTCCTCAGACGGAAACCTAATTTGGAGAAGGCGGATTGATAATCCGAACATGACGGCTCGGTTTATCACCGAACTGAATCGTTTGAAATTCAGAGGTGTGACCATGATTGTTACGTTAACGCCGTGTTTGGCCAACAGCTTGCCCATGTCTATCATCGGGATTACATGTCCGGGGGCCATTAAAGGGATTAAAAGGAAGTTTAGGCGCTCTGGTTGTATGACCGCCATTAAATGATTTTTGAGTTCTCGAGCAAAACTTATAGAATGAGCTTATGCTTGAAAAAAATACTTGTATTGATCACCATGTTATGAGGGCCCGATCTTAATCGGATAATTTACATAAATAACGATAGAATAATTTCAAATCTTATTAAATGGCCCTAAAAATATGTTACTTTTAAGTGATACATAAATATTGATATAAAAAAATATATATGATTTCAGTTAGGCCTCACTTGCAAATAACAACCTTTATTCAACAGCACCACAAAGTCTCAAAGACATCAAATCAAAAGTACAATATACACGGGGCATATCCCGGTAAATTTATTTTATTTAAAAGTGATATAATATTACTGTGAATGAAAAACCAAACATAACCTGAGCTCGCTCATCATAGAGCTCGGTTACCTCTCAATGTGTCACCGTAAACATCATCACCATGTTCTTCTGTAAATCCTGTCATGCCCGAAAGAGTTTGACCAATTTAAAATCGTTCAAATTCATGTAATTATTTTGATGAATTTATGTTTGATGAATTTCAAATTCACCTAATTTCTAATCCATTATTAAAATCTGACTCCAAATCAAATTCTTCGTAACAAAAAAATTTATGTTTAAATATTGAGTTACAGTGCATATGAACTTTTTGAATTTTAATGGATATTTTAAAATATATGATTTTGAGTTAAATAAAATATTATAATATAATTATTTTCAATATAAATATGCTCCAAAGATAATGATGTAAGCGCTTACATGATCAGTGCGTAGTTTTTTGTTTGCTACTTTGTTCTAATTTTATGTTCTTAAAAATTTATCGACGTGCTCTTCAAAAAAAAAAAAACAAAAACATTTATTTACGTGGTTGTCATTGTTAGGGTCTCTCCATTTTATATAATATTTTCTATTATATATTTATATATATATATATATATAAGTTTTAATTATTATAACATCGTCAAACAACAAAAAATAGGTATTAATTATTTTATATATGTTTATGTAGCACAAAATATTATATAAATGGACAGACCCTAAGAATTATTTAATTTGGAAAATGACCAAAAAAGGAACGAAAAAAATCATATAATTTTAATTAGATATAAAATTTGATTGTCAAACAAATCTAATTAGACTGGTTTTATTCTTTACAAAAAACTAGGTGATTAAAAATATAATTTCTTTTTTCTTGAAAAATCGTTTAATTTGGAAAACGACCAAAATAATCAATTTTAATTCGGGTGGTTTTTGGTTTTAATAAAAAATTCGTCCAATTTGCTTTGACCCAAAAAATTCGTTTTATTCACTATCGAACAACTCGGCTCAGTCGGTTTCATTTTACCGAATGATCACTCCTAAGCGAAATTGTAAATAATTCCACTGATATATTGATTCACACATAAAACTTAAGAAAATCTGAAGTGTCCGGGTTTTTTAATCAAATATTCGATTTTTTCAAATAATTTAACAAGTTAACCGATTTTTTTTATTATTATCAAACTAACCTAAGTCGTCATGTCAGATGACGACTTCGTTTGAAGTCGCCATCTGACATGGCGACTTTCATAAAAATTATTATTTTTTTCGATGTCGCCATCTGAGATGGCGACATCAATTTTTTTTATTGGTGTCGCCATCTCAGTTGGCGACATCAATTTAATTTATTGATGTCGCCATCTGAGATGGCGACACCAATGTAATTTAATAACCCTAGCCTTTTACATGACCGCCGCACTCGCAATCTCATTCTCATTTTCTTTCTTCCGTGAACAAGCTGCGAACATCTCTTGCGAAAATCAAGCCATTTCTTTCCAAAATATTTAAGGTTAGCTTTTTATTTTGTTATTTGTGTATTATAGATAAATTATGATTTGATATATTTAGTGGGAGTATATTGTTTGTTGATGTATATTTTGATGATGTGAATGATTAAAATTCAAGTTGGCTCCGGAGGAAGGCTGGTGCATTGTGGGCGGGGGTGGCCGGCGGCGGCCGAGGGTAGCTGGCGACGGCGTGTGTTGGCGGCGGTGGGCGTCGGTCGGAGGGTGGCGGTCGTAGACTGTCGGCGGGTAGTTTTTGTAATGTTGAGATTAATGTTGTTAAAATAATGAAGTTGTCATCTGACATGGCGACTTAGGTTAGTTTGATAATAAAAAAAAATCGGTTAACTTGTTAAATTATTTTAAAAAATCGAATATTTGATTAAAAAACCCAGTAACTTTCATATTCATATGTGAATCAATATATTAATGAAATTATTTCATAATTTGGCTTAGGGATAGCATTTGGTTTAACTATTTTTTTTAAAATTAAAAATTAAAAAAGCCTAATCAAATCAAATAAACCGATTAAATCGACCTTTTTTTAAAAAATAAAAGCCAAATCAAATTTTTGGATTAATTCATGGTGTCGATTATTTCGATTTAACAGAATTTTTTTCACAACCAATTCATTAATATATTATTATTATTAATGTTAATTTTTTTAAAAAATATTTAATTATTTTCTTATGATTTTTATTATTATTAACATTATTGAGCTTGTAAATTTTCACTGTGGTACAACCATCAACAAGCACAAGAAAATGAGAATACCTTAAGAGAGGAAATGCATCAAGGCTAATATATTTGAAATTTAATATAATTAATGCTAGTTAGAAAAAAAATATAAGTTAATTGAATGCTAAAATTCATTATAGGAGCACTTTTAGAGGGTCCCTATCTTTAATCAACAAAAATGTAGACCAACATATTTTAGAATTAAATTAATATCATTTTAATTTACAAAGTACTTTATAATTACATTAATCATTTGACATATGACACTATGTCAAGCTGGTTATACAACAATAATAAACACTTTTAAACAAAAATGTTAGCTTTGAGATTCAATTTTTCGAAAAACTTAGACTTAGTTGTTTGAATAATCTTTGAGTTTGACTTAATCCGGTAGGTTTCTATAATGTATATCTCTTTTTCAAGAACAAAATTATAATTGATTTATTTACACACCAAGTCCGACTCAATCCAGAACTTACCTTAAGTAATAGGTTTGTACAGGTTTTTATTGATTCTGAGTTGTTGTCCTGTGTTATCCCTGTCACTCCCTTAAGAGAGCTCGAAAGTGGTAACTATTCATTTGGCATCAAAGTGGAATATTTCACATTGATATCGAAATTAGAATATTACACATTGATACCAAATATACATGTCGTCAATTAAATCGTATGCGTAGTGTATGAAGAGTCTTGAATAATGTTGACTAATACAAATAAACATGGAAAAAAACGTGAACACTATTATCTTTATTATTTTTTGTGAGTAAAACAAATTATTATTATTATTATTTAATGATTTTATGCTTTTTTTTTAACAGTGCTGATGTTATACTTGATTGCCTTCAATAAGAATGTCGCCTCATTTCAAAATAAATAAACAATATAAACTGAAAAACAAAATCTACTTTAGCCACATAGCAAATTTGATACAATTGTGAAATCCCACCTCAAACAAAACTCCAACTTTCCAAGAATCCATTATTATCTAGAAGCCAGGGGCGGAACCAAGATTTTAATGTCGGGGGACGAATTTTTTTGTTAAATAACCATAAATTATACTACAAATGTAGTTGCATATTTATTGAACTAAAAACATATTCATAAAGCACCACACATTATACGTTTATAACAAAAGTTAATTAATAATATATGACACATTGTGTTACCTAAGATGTGCTCTACGTTTCTTCTTACGATCAAATTCATCTACAATTGAATGAATCTCAAAACTTTGAGCAATTTGTTTCTCAATATATATAAGCAAAGTACTAGATAGAAATCATCTTCCATTTTATTCCGCAACCTTGTCTTCACAATTTTCATAGCAGAAAATGCACGTTCAGATGTCGATTTGAAACTAGAAGAGTCAAAAGAAGTCGAATCAATCTAATCAACCATAGAGTAATTAACTGACTTTCCTGTCACTGACAAAAAACTTGGAACAATTTGGAAAGTGTCAAAACATCTTGAATAAGTTTATTTCTGTTTACATCAAGTTCAAAAAGCTCCAACTGATACTTAAGATGTAACTTATCTTGACTTGTGAAATATTATGGATATAACTTTCTCAACTAATATGCAGATATTATTGATGTTAAATTATTTATACCCATCTTTAGGATCTAAAGCCGAACTTAGCTTTAACAACTCCACCATTTTTTCATTAAGTCGAACTTCCATCTCTTGTAATATGCAATATATTGTCTCATTAAATATGTCAATCCGATAATGATGCTCCCATGTAATAGGATTGGTTTTTCGAACACGACCTCTACCTGATTGATGAATATCATTCATGTCAGGAATTTCTATATCTCATTTATCAGAATATGCCTTCACATTTCAATAAACCAATTCCACCCATTTTCTCTAAAACTTTGAACAATTTCTTTGGTATTAAAAATTGCGTCCTTTGACTTCAGAATATCTTTAGATTTGTGTTGTAACATTCCACAAAGATAATCTGTCTTGCCCAAATTCAAGTAGAAAAGGCGAGATAAACAAAAATTCAAACGACATCATCATCTCATAAGCTCCAACTTGTTGCAGCTCTAAAGAAGACATAACATTGTTATCATCTATTATGTTACAAATGTGTACACACCTAAATCATAGATATGCTTGTTATTGATGATATGCTCATTGGGGAAGCAATTTAAAAATCATCAAGTAAACAAAGAAAAATGTTGACTAGACATTTTGACGTATTTGCATCAAGAACAATGCTTGGAATTAAAGTTTCCAAGACATTTGAAGAATGAAATCTCAAGGATTAATTCGAGTTTCAAATTTTAAGCTTTGCTCTTAAATTTCAAGATTACAAGAAATAGAATCTTGAACTTGTAATTTTTTTGAGAATCTATGCGCTTAAATATGAATTGTGAATTAAAGTTGAGTATTTCCTCTAGTTTCGAATTTTGTATGAAATAACGCGTTAACTACGCTTAAAATTTGATAATGAAAATATCCTAAAAGGATAAAATGATGCAAAAGAGGTAATGTGATTGCCAAAACTGAAAATATAATGTTGTGGAAAATTCTCTATGCAAAACATATAAAGCTTCTTCGACCGAGTGGCTTTATAAGCTATTAGAGAAAAATCATGTGCATGCAACAAAAATGTGTTGCGATATGCTATATGACAAAATGATCTCTAGTGGCATAATCGTGTGTGTGAAACAGCGGATCCGCATATGAAATGATTAACCGAGAGATCATGGGGAAGTTTATCGAGGGGAATGAGGTTAAAACCATACAATAAAAATCTCATAGTGGATACCCAACCTTATTGACTGGAGATCCCAAGATCTAGGTTCAAAAGAGACAACCAAATTATGAGATTGTATAAACCTTGGAGAATTAATCTCCGACCCCATTCCTATGATAAGAGGTGTAGCTTGCAAAAAGGGTACGGGGATAGACAAAATGCTTTTAATGATTCCTAAGACATATTAGAATATGTTGGAGTATATCGGGATACTCTTCTAGGAGATCACCTACGTAAGTGGGAAGTGTGGCCGCTTCAAAGAATGAAAAGCACTCATGAAACCAAGCGTAGTCCATGGCCGAAATGGACAACAACCGTAAGAAACCAATACGGAGGTTATAATTGTTATGGCGTGGGTTCAATTGTCTTGGTTTACACCAACGACTAAATAGTTCAAACTATAAGTTCACTATTAAGTCAAGTAAATCCGATTGAATACTACTACGGAAGATTCAAAGCCGCAAGCTACTTCTCCAGATGCCATAATAGTTCGTCAAAGCACTCAATTGCATACATGCTGTTAGGATCGGTCCGGAGTGTTTAGAGGGGGGGGGGGGGGTGAATGAACACTCCTTATAAAATTTATCCCTTGTGAATTCTTTCGGATTAGTGAAAGAAATCTGTAACTTAATCAACTCTTTGAACAGAACAGACCACTAAAAAGGTGAGTGCGGAAACGGTCTGCTCTTGTAAAAGTAAGAACGGCTCGATGGCTAAGTGCAGAAGGATAAGACACAGGATATGTTTCTGGAAGTTCGAAGGTGGTGTAATCCTTCTACGTCTCCCCTTCTTCCAATTAAGGAAGGTTTATACTAGAAGACTTTGATTTATACAATCCTGTTGTACAAACCCGATTCAAACTGGATTTACCTCACTACCAGTCTGAAACTCCTAGTCACTCAACCTGCTCAGACACACTCTGTCTGACAGTTACAATAAGTTGCTCACTTCTCTTTTTCAATACACAAAGCGCACAGTGATCCTACAATGATCAAATGTTACAAATTAATTGCGCTTAAATAAACAACTTCAGCTCGAAAGCTTCTAAACTTTGTAAGCGTGTGCAGTTGCTTTCTTGTATGTTTTTCAATTGATCAGCGTGAGTTCGAATCAAGAGTCACTGTCTTCCTTTTTGTTGCATCCTTTTATAGTTGAGGGTAGCAACGGCATTGTTTCCCTTAATGTGCAACTTTGACTCTTTTTAAACTCTGAGAAAGCTACAGTCTTCTTCTTCAGGACACTTGCCGTTCTGGTGTATGCTTTCGGCGACTGTCAGGTAAGCTCTCCTTTGTCTTCTTACCTTTAATGGCAATCTTCGACTTTTGATCCTTTGTAGCATTAATTACAGCATTAATTGCTACAATAAATAACCGTTGATGGTTCGGACTGAGAAGCCATCCTTTATGTATCTTTGACTGCTTTGATCTGATGAAGATTGAGATCGATCTGAAGTATCGATCTAGTCAGTCTGGAATCCATCGATCCGGTCTGATATGTGATATGCTTTATCAGCTTGCTCTGTTTTGCGCGATCGATCTGGTATGCCTGATTTCCATCGATCCGGTCTGAAATAATTTGTCATCTTGCTCTGTTTTGTCCGATCGATCTGGTCAAACTGATATCCATCGATCCGGTCTGAAAATGTTTTTTCATCTTTAAAATCTCATCGATAAGGTCCGGAACTAACAAATTCCCCTTTTTGATGATGACAAAACCTAGCTTCTAAGTCTTTTTAACCAGTCTTGATAAGAGCTCTGAAGCGAATGCTTTCGGATCGATTACTTCTTTGTTCAAAATAAATGAACTTTATTAAGTTGGATCGATTAAATCTTTATTAATGAAGAGGTTCAAAATAAATGAACACAGTCTTGATAAAATGAGGATTTTATTGATCACCAAGAAAATCCTAAAATACATAGTCTGAGAATATTATTTTCTAGAAGGCGGCCTGAAGTCTGTCTTCTTTTCCCCCTTTTTGTCAGCAGCAATCTCTTGAAGAAAGTCGACAACTTGTGCTAGCTGCGCGCTGATAGCGTCAAGACGAACGTCTTGAGCGCGGAGGGAATTGGCAACAGATGCTCTGACTTCAGTGGCTAGCTCGATCTGCTCTTTTCTCAGGCTGTTCTTGTAAGAGGCCTGTTGAGAAAACAGATCGTTTATGCCGCGCTGAAGGCTTCCGATACTGGCATTCATCTTCTCTTTGAAGGAAGCAAAATCCAAAGCTGTGACCCTCTGACCTTGATGAACTTCTAAAATGCGCTGAGTCAAGGACAGACAGGTATCAGAGAAGTGCTGGATAGTCCGTGCCAGGGATGGAGGTGCATCAGATAGCTTGCTGGGAGAGTGATCTGATGATGACATGGCATGGTCATCTTCTTCAGCAATCGGCACGATGGAAGAAATGGCAGCTTGATAACTTTCGGATCGGATCAGAGTGACCAGATCCGAAGAAAAACCTTGAATGAAGGCCAAATCTTCATCTGATGTTCCCGGAGGAGAGTGGGGACTGGGAGGTTCCTCAACTTGGAGAGCTGCAACCACTGTAGATACCACGAAATCCGGATCGATGAGGTCTGGTACTTCAGTTGTTGCACATGCTTCAGCTGGACTGGGTTGTGCACGGGAGGCTGATGACTTCAATGGAATAGATGTTGTCGGAGAGTCCAACAGAACATTCATTGGTTCATCATCTGTTGCAGACGGAGCATTAGACAATGGCTGCTCCGCTGTCTGGTCTGGTACGTGCTTTGCAGGCTGATCTGGTATTAGCTCTGCAGTCTGATCTGCTATGTGCTCTGCAGTCTGATCTGCTATGACAGAAGGAATAACCTCAATGAAGGGTTCTGCCATAGTCTTGCTTGCAGAGGGATGATTCGGGCTGGTTGTGGGAGTGGAGATACTAAGCTTCTGTCGTTGAAAACGGACAGCTAAGTGAAGAGCGTGAACATCCATCTCGAGTTGAACAATTACAGCCCCATCATCTCTGGCAGTAGGAGCAAGCGGATCGAAGTTCTTCTTTTTGGCAACTAGAAGCAGATTGGCCAGCCTGAATCTGTGAATAGCCGTAAATAAGTCTTTGCGCTGCACGGCAAGTCGAACATCATCAGTCTCTGTGCCTTTCAGAACTTCATCTTCCATTTTCTTCAATCTGTGCAACTTACCGTAGAACAGCTCAATGTGGTTGATAGTCCGGTATTGGACATATTCATCAAAAACCACAATGAGTTCCTGTAGCTTCTCATCAACATCCTCCATGGCGATGTCGATAGCAGTCTGCGCTGCAGATTTGGGTTTAGTAGAGAGGGGTTCGGTGAGAATGGCTTTTCCCTTGCCGGTGGAGGAAGGGGACTTAATCCCTGATTGGGTATAGTCTCCCAACTCAGTGATGACTATCCCTTTGACCACGGGATTGGCAGAGGGAATACTAAGGGTGACTTTGGGTGCAGGGGTTGAAGCTTGTGAAAGCTGGGTGGAAGGTTGAGGGGCAGGGGTTGCTTTAGAGTGTGGTAGTATGGGTGGAGGTAGAGATTTAGCTGGTTTGGTAATCTGGGTTCGGGGCTTTTTGGGAAGTGGCTTGGTTGGTGATGAGTGAGCAGACTGGGTGGCTTCTGAGTCAGTCTGAATGGTCAGCTTCCGCTTGACCCGAGGTTTGCGCACAGCAACTGGTTCCTCGTCCTGCTCAACCTTGACTGCAGCCAGAGTAGCAGGAGTAGGCGGAGCACTCTTGGACTTCAGCAGTGCAAGCCCTTTGGAGTTAAGGATCTTAAAGGGACGGAGAGCAGACGGCTTGCTCAGCTCGAGGCCTAAGGACTCCAAGAGCTTGCTGAGAGGAACAGCAAAACATACGGCGTGCTTGGATGCAATCACCGTTTCCAGCAGTACTCCAAACAAAATCATGGACCAGTTTATCTTCTGCCCGGATACAATAGCCGCCATGGCCCTGAACTTTTCGGCGGTTACAGCATCGAAGCTTCCTGCTTTACCCAATAGTGGCTTGCCTACCACTTCGCACAACACCTGGAAATGGAAGAGCATCTCCTTCTTCTTAAAGGAGGGTTGCAATCGGTGGCCAGAAATAGAAATCTTCCCCTGAAGATCTAAGAGTGACGCTTGAGGAGTCTGTCCGAACTCTGTCAGTCCGGAACTGGGGAGGCCAAAGGTCTTGGCCATCGTTGTTGGCGAGATCTCGAAAGATTTGCCCTGAACAGTAGTAGAAATGGAGGTCTTCCGGGAGACGGCGATGGCGAACAGCTCGCGGATTTCTGATTCATAAACAACTGTTCCGCATTCCAAGAAATTCCTTAAGCCAGATGATTCCAGGGCTCTAAAAATGGACACCATCGCAGCATCTTCTGTCCTGTAAATGTCATCAAACTCAACGGAGAGTGAGTTATGAGTGATGGTAGCCATTTGAAAAGAGTTTAAAGAAAGTGCGAAGAGTAAGAGAGTGAGAAGGTAAAAAGCGGTAAACTGTAAAAAGTGAACAAGTATGAAATGTTCAGCCCGCTAAATAGGAGAGAGAAGACACGTGTCTTTATCTCCAAGACTGAGAATTAAATAATTCAAAATAAATGGTCAGGATAAAGAAAGATAAGGCGGTTAAAGTACAACTAGTTAAAATGATCAATCAGTCCGAGCTGTTTTTATTGTCCAGACAGATCATAGGATAAAATCAGACTGACAAGGATCGGTCTGAAAGTTCGGACCGGTCTGTGTCTTTCTGAACATTGTATTATCGATCTGTGGTGACAAAAAGAATCTTTAAGTGCGAAAGGAATAAAAACATCTAAACTAATTAAGATAAGTCAATTAAACCAAGAATTTGACGGAAGTAATTAAACTTAGCCTCAGGGAGCAGTTTAGTGAAGATGTCTGCTGCTTGCTGCTCTGTTGAGATGTGCTCGATCCGAATTTCCTTTTTGCCAACATGATCTCGAATAAAATGATGTCGTATATCAATATGCTTTGTTCGAGAGTGCAGAACTGGATTATACGTTATAGCAATTGCACTTGTGTTGTCGCAAAATATCGGAGAGTCAACAGCTTGGATGCCATAATCTTTGAGCTGGTGTTGAATCCAGAGCATTTGAGCACAACAGCTTCCAGCGGCTAGGTATTCTGCTTCAGCTGTGGATGTGGCAATTGATGTTTGCTTCTTACTGAACCAAGAAATCAATCTTCACCTAGGAATTGACATGTTCCACTGGTGCTTTTACGATCGATTTTACACCCAGCGTAGTCTGCGTCTGAATACCCGATCAAGCTGAAGTTTGAATCTTTGGAGTACCAAAGACCAACGTTCTGAGATCCTTTTAAATATTTCAGAATACGCTTGGCAGCAATAAAATGTGATTGCTTTGGTTCTGACTGAAATCTGGCGCACATACAGACTGAAAACATAATATCGGGCCGGCTCGCTGTAAGATACAATAGCGATCCGATTAGTCCTCTATACATGGTTACTTCAACTGCCGTTCCCCCTTCATCTTTGTCTAACTTGATTGTTGGACTCATTGGAGTTGATGCAGTTGAGCATGTTTCCATTCCAAATCTCTTGAGGAGCTCTTTGGTATACTTGGTCTGATTGATGAAAATGCCATTGTTGAGCTGTTTTACTTGCAGACCCAGAAAGAATGACAATTCTCCCATCATGCTCATCTCGAACTGTCCCTGCATTAACTTAGAAAATTTCTCGCACAATTTGGGGTTAGTTGACCCAAAGATTATGTCATCAACATAAATCTGAACTAATAGGGTATGTTCCCCCTTAATGAATTTAAATAGAGTTTTATCTACTGATCCGATCTGGAAATCATGGTTCAGCAGAAATTGAGATAGAGTGTCATACCAGGCTCTTGGAGCTTGTTTCAGACCATATACTGCTTTATTCAGTAGATATACATGATTGGGATACAAATGGTTCTGAAATCCAGGTGGTTGCTCAATGTAGACTTCTTCCTGAAGTTTTCCATTAAGAAATGCGCTCTTAACGTCCATCTGATATACTTTGAAGTCTTTAAAGGCAGCATAAGCAAGAAAGATTCGGATGGCTTCAAGTCTGGCGACTGGTGCAAATGATTCATCGAAGTCGATTCCTTCTTCTTGTCTGAATCCCTGTACCACCAGTCTGACTTTGTTTCTAACCACAGTTCCATCTGCGTCTAGCTTGTTTCTGAAGACCCATCTGGTTCCAATAACAGGCAGATCGCTTGGTCTGGGGGTTAGACTCCAAACTTGATTTTGTTCGAATTGATTAAGCTCTTCTTGCATTGCTTTAATCCAGTTGAAGTCAGTCAGAGCTTCATCGATCTTCTTGGGTTCCAGAGTAGAGATGAATGCAGCATGAGTGAACTCATCCATCATCTGTCCTCTGGTTCTGATCGGTGCAGAAGGACTACCAATCACTAGATTAGGTGGATGCTTCTTAGTCCATCGATAGCTTGACTCTGGATTGTCTGGTCCGGTCGGATGAACAGTAACAGCATGATCAGTATCTGCTTTAATATTTGAGTCAGGAGCATCTGGATCAGCTCGATCTGAAGTTTCTTCAACGCCTTGATCCGGTCTGTTTGGTACTTCTGGTTCTGGTGGATTGTCTCTTGACCTGTTAGCTACAATCTCATCATCACTGTTAGCTTCGATATGGATATTTTCCATCTGATTTTGAATTGATTCTTTGTTGCCTTCAACACATAAAGTTTCATCAAAGACTACATGAACAGATTCTTCTACAGTTAAAGTTCGATTATTAAAAACTCGATAAGCTTTGCTAATAGATGAATATCCTAAGAATATACCATTATCTGACTTAGCTTCAAATGCTGTAAGATGACTCTTACCATTGTTGTGAACGAAGCATTTACAGCCAAATACATGAAAGTGAGAAACAGATGGTCTGTTACCAGTCCATATTTCATATGGAGTGAGATTCAGCTTCTTGTTAATCATAGATCGGTTTTGAGTGTAGCAAGCAGTATTTACAGCTTCTGCCCAGAACTTTTGAGAGATTCCAGAATCAGCAAGCATTGTTCTTGCTGCTTCCTTGAGCGTTCTGTTTCTTCGTTCTGCAACTCCATTCTGTTGAGGAGTACGAGCAGCTGAAAACTCATGCTTGATTCCATGATCTTCTAGAAAGGATTCAAGATTCTGATTTGAAAACTCAGTCCCTTTGTCACTTCGAATCCTGTCTATGCTGGATGATTTCTCGTTCTGAGTGCGTTTCAGCAGCTTGATCAACTTCGGACCGGTCTGATCTTTACTGCTTAAGAATATAGTCCATGTAAAGCGTGAGTAATCATCAATAACAACAAGAGTATACCGCATTCCCCCTAAACTTGTTATTGGTATAGGACCAAACAAGTCCATATGCAGTAATTCTAAACAGCGGGAGGAGGATTTGGCATTCTTGTTTTTGAAGGATGATCTGATCTGTTTGCCCATTTGGCAAGCTTCGCAGATCTTATCCTTAGCAAAATCGATCTTGGGCAGACCGATAACTAAATCATGTTTACACAGGCTAGCAATGGTCTTAAAGTTGATATGATTCAAGCGCTTATGCCACAGCCAATGTTTATTATCATTGTTAGCGATGAAGCAAGTAGGATTATCAGGTTGAGCATGATTCCAGTTAATCTTATATGTGTTTCCATTCCTGATTCCTACGAGCATGGTTATACCGTCTGATGATTTAACAGTGCAAGTGTGTTTATGAAATTCTACAGCATAACCATTATCACAGAGTTGACTTATACTAATCAGATTATAGCACAGATTTTCAACTAACAGCACATCATTGATAATAATGTTACCATGGACAATCTTACCCTTGCCCACGGTCTTACCCTTTGAGTTATCTCCGAAAATGATTTTGGGTCCAATACATTCTGTCACTTCAGACAGCAGCTCGATGTTTCCAGTCATGTGACGGGAACACCCACTGTCCAAATACCAGTCTGATGCGAGTTTCTTCGGTACCTGTCATCAAATATAATTATTGTTGGTACCCAATCCTATTTGGGTCCAGAACGGATTAGCCCTTTGGGAACCCACACCTGTATCAGCTTCAATGGCTTGTGTGTGTAGGGTGTGCTGTGTACTGGTCTGTTTCGATGCTGTGTGTGATAATGTGTGCGCTGTGAAAACCTTTGATTCTCATAAGGTAGTCTATATCTTCGTTGAATCGGTTTTGAGTTATAGTAATTGTATTGTCTTCCTTGCCTTTGATCTTGCACCTTTGGATTTGGTCTGATAGACGCAAATCTTGCTGGTGCCTTTTCTTTGGCTTGGTCAACATAACCAATTCCTTTTCTCAGATTTTGATTCTCGTAAGAGACTCCTGTTTGAATCTTAGGTGCTTCAGTTTCATATACTGTGCTGGATTTAACAAATGTCATTTGTTTGACTTGATTCTTTACCAGCAACAGCTCAGATTCATCTTTGGTGCATTCTTTGGTGTCAAAGCCTATGCCGGTGAAATCACCGACGTTTCTTTGAACCTCTTGTAATTCTTCCAAGGATGTTCTGGATTTTGTCCATGTTTTGAATATATGTGAGAGCTTAGCATTTTGTGTGCTAATTCTCTTATTTTCTTCATGGAGCTGATCATAAGAGATTTTCAGCTTATTCAGCTCGATCTGGAGATTTTTGCACTCACCCTGCTCAGAGCAGCTTGGTTTGTTGTGCTCATCCATTTGAGTACTGATTTTGGCTTTATTCTTCTCAAATGATTCAGCTAAGATCCTATAATCATTAGCCATGTCTTGCAGTGCGGACATGAGCTCTTCTCGTGTAAATTCATTTGAGTCAAGATCATATACCTCGTCTGTCTGACTCATTTCTTCGTCTGCCATAAGACATTGAATATCTTCTTCGCTTTCGCTGGAAGAATATTCAGAGCTTTCTGAGTCTGAGTCTGTCTGAGCCCATTTGCTGTTTCCTTCTTCAGCTACTAGGACTTTTTGGGATTTTCCATGATTCTTGCGGTCTTTGTAGTGCTTCTTCTTTCTATCATCATGATGCTTCTCTTTCCGTTCTTCTTTCTTCGGTCTGGTGCAATCTGCAATGAAGTGTCCGGTCTTACCACAATTGTAGCAAGCCTGATCGTTAACAGTATCATCTTTTCTTGATTTATAATGATGAGAAGGTTTGAAGTTCCTCTTATTTTTAGACATAAATTTACCGAATTTCTTGATAAATAATGACATAGCATCGTTACTCATCTGTTCAGCAGATCGGTCTGATGTTGAAGCGATCTGGTCTTGAGTGGCTGCCAGGGCCTAGTTTGGTTGAGAGATGAATGGCTCTGCTTCACCTCTGCTTATCAGTTCAAACTCATAGGCCTTAAGATCTGCAAACAGATCATGAAGTTCAACCTTGTTAAGGTCTTTTGATTCCCTCATGGCGATGGTCTTTACATCCCATTCCTTTGGCAGAGCTCTCATTACTTTCAGAGCGATCTCTCTGTTAGAATATTCCTTCCCCAGACCATTCAGTTCATTTATGATGCTGGTGACTCTTTCATCAAACTCATTTAGAGTTTCTCCACTTTTCATCTTTATGCTCTCAAATCTTTGAAGAGCAACAGTTAACTTGTTTTCTTTGGTCTGGTCGTTGCCTTCACATAGCTGTGCTATCTTCTCCCAAATTTCTTTGGCAGTAGAGCACATTTTGATTTTGCTGAACATATTCTTGTCCAAAGTCTTGAACAAGATGTCTTTGGCCACATTATCGAGATTTGCTTTCTTTCTTTCCTCATTCGTCCAGAGGGATCTGTCTTTTTCCACCATTTGTGGTTCTCCATCAGAGATGGCTACTGCTGTATTGATTTTTAAAATCTTCATTGGTCCATCAGTGATGACGAACCACATATCGTCATCCTGAGCTGCCAGATGAGCTTCCATTCTGATTCTCCAGTCATCATAGTCTTCTTTTGAGAACATGGGGATTTTGTTGAATGATGCCATCAGCTTAGTCTTTGTGCTGATTAAGATGACCCGCTCTGATACCACTTGTTAGGATCGGTCCGGAGTGTTTAGAGGGGGGGGGGGGGGTGAATGAACACTCCTTATAAAATTTATCCCTTGTGAATTCTTTCGGATTAGTGAAAGAAATCTGTAACTTAATCAACTCTTTGAACAGAACAGACCACTAAAAAGGTGAGTGCGGAAACGGTCTGCTCTTGTAAAAGTAAGAACGGCTCGATGGCTAAGTGCAGAAGGATAAGACACAGGATATGTTTCTGGAAGTTCGAAGGTGGTGTAATCCTTCTACGTCTCCCCTTCTTCCAATTAAGGAAGGTTTATACTAGAAGACTTTGATTTATACAATCCTGTTGTACAAACCCGATTCAAACTGGATTTACCTCACTACCAGTCTGAAACTCCTAGTCACTCAACCTGCTCAGACACACTCTGTCTGACAGTTACAATAAGTTGCTCACTTCTCTTTTTCAATACACAAAGCGCACAGTGATCCTACAATGATCAAATGTTACAAATTAATTGCGCTTAAATAAACAACTTCAGCTCGAAAGCTTCTAAACTTTGTAAGCGTGTGCAGTTGCTTTCTTGTATGTTTTTCAATTGATCAGCGTGAGTTCGAATCAAGAGTCACTGTCTTCCTTTTTGTTGCATCCTTTTATAGTTGAGGGTAGCAACGGCATTGTTTCCCTTAATGTGCAACTTTGACTCTTTTTAAACTCTGAGAAAGCTACAGTCTTCTTCTTCAGGACACTTGCCGTTCTGGTGTATGCTTTCGGCGACTGTCAGGTAAGCTCTCCTTTGTCTTCTTACCTTTAATGGCAATCTTCGACTTTTGATCCTTTGTAGCATTAATTACAGCATTAATTGCTACAATAAATAACCGTTGATGGTTCGGACTGAGAAGCCATCCTTTATGTATCTTTGACTGCTTTGATCTGATGAAGATTGAGATCGATCTGAAGTATCGATCTAGTCAGTCTGGAATCCATCGATCCGGTCTGATATGTGATATGCTTTATCAGCTTGCTCTGTTTTGCGCGATCGATCTGGTATGCCTGATTTCCATCGATCCGGTCTGAAATAATTTGTCATCTTGCTCTGTTTTGTCCGATCGATCTGGTCAAACTGATATCCATCGATCCGGTCTGAAAATGTTTTTTCATCTTTAAAATCTCATCGATAAGGTAACACATGCATTAATTTAATTCATGTGGGGATTGTTGGAAAAGTAAGAATTAAATTTTTTTTAACATGCTCGATCGATCGAGCAAAATGCTCGATTGATCGAGAGGGCCAGAAAATTGTTGCCTTCGTGAACAGTATCTGTTTTGTGAAATGGTATGTCCATTCACGTTTAGGGTGCGATTTTTGGCGATATAGTGCCTGCAAATGGTGTCCATCCAGACTTAGTTTTGGTTCACTATATATACAACATAATCCCACTTGTTTTGCATATTGATTTTTGAAATCTACATCATATAAGAAGTTAAATTTGAGAGCATTTGTTGTTCATCAAATTGAGTGCTTTGAACTTTGTGGTTTGAGGAATTGTGATTTAGAGTGCGTCTATCACAAGTCATAGTCATTGTATCTTGGGAGACAAATTGCCATAGCAAAACCGTTAGCACCATAGCGGGGCAATATTGTCTTAAGAACTGAGATTACAAATCTCGCCTCGACATAAAACTTGTTTTGAAGCCATTGTTATTTTTATTCATGAGATACACTTTGAAGAAAATATATACAACATGTTCTGTGATTGCAGCTGTGCCTGAAGTTCCACATCAGAAAATATTTTATTGGGTGTCTTTCTTGTAAGGCGAGAAGTGTGAATTATAAAGTGTGGCTAGTGAGAAAGCTTTGTAGGTGTGGTTGGGATGAGGAGAAAAATCGTGTGGTTGTAATAAATTTCCATTTAGTGTATTTTTTTCTCCTGATTTGGGAGTTTTCCATGTTAGAATCATCGTGTTGTTATTATTTCTTATTTTACTTATTTTTCCCATAAATGGTGCAGATTCTAGAGGTTGCATTTGGAGGGTCAACTTCTCAACACAACCAGTGTTCAACTTCCCTTTGAAACAACATACCTGACAAGAAACGTCGTCCAAGGTTGAATGTACATGTAACTTATTACAAACATTTACAATTATACAAAATAAACAGAAAATTTGATTAATCACACTTCATAACTACACAGATACTGATCATTAAACTGATTTTTTATCTTTCACCAAAGTTTCGATATCTTTAATCAACAACTTAATGTTCAGGCAAGAGGATCCTCCATCTTCAACCGATCTCTTCGCCATCTTTCCAAGCTCTTGTGCCATTCTCCTCCTTTCACATCCCGTTTCTCCCTGATCCATTACCATCTCAACCGCGGCCTGAATTCTATCCCTTGTCACCTTCGCCTCTGGCTTTTCTACATCCCCCAAATGTACCACAACTTTAGTTCCAACACCAACTCCCATCCGCAAAACCTGCACGACCAACTTTTCGTTCAGAAACTGCTCCCCAAACAACGGCCATGTAACCATCCCCACACCGGCACAAATGCCTTCCAGGGTCGAGTTCCAACCACAGTGTGTCAAGAATCCTCCCACTGCAGGGTGCGACAGAATCAGCACCTATGGGGCCCAACCCCGAATCAAAAGGCACCTTTCTTTTGTCCTTTCCTCGAACCCTTCATCCAAAATCCACTTCTCTATTGCTTCGAATTCTGATCCAGTGCTCACAACCAGAATAAACGGATGATTCGATGCTTCAAGTCCTAAAGCAAGCTCGACAAACCGTGGAACCGAAAGGCGCGCAAGGCTTCCAAGACAGGGGTAAATTACAGAACCTGTCGGCCTACTGTCAAGCCATTTCAAGCACTGATCTGCATCAATGGAAGCTTGATTCCCTCTCTCCGTCCTGTCTAAATTGTCATAACTTGAAAGGGATAATGGCCCTATACACCAAACTTTGCCGCCTCTAAGTTTTTTAAACTCGTCCACATATCTTTTTTCTAGTTCTTCAAAGCTGTTCACCACCACTCCATATGCCCGTGACTCAGTTATTCTCACCTATATTAGTAACATAACTTAGTGAGATTATCCTGATTGTGATATAAATATTAAATATTGTTAGATTTCACTCACACATATATAGTAAAATTGTAAAATTAGTTCGATTTTGATTTTCAAATTTCAATGTTGGTATAATAACTCTGTTTTTGTTTTTTTCCACCTCCAAATTTGGTCCTTTATTAAGTCTGGTGTGGATCCTGATATTATTAATTGTAAAATTAGTTCAATTCACAATTAAATATGAATTGTGAATTAAAGTTGAGTATTTCCTCTAGTTTCGAATTTTGTATGAAATAACGCGTTAACAACACTTAAAATTTGATAATGAAAATATCCTAAAAGGATAAAATGATGCAAAAGAGGTAATGTGATTGCCAAAACTGAAGATATAATGTTGTGGAAAATTCTCTATGCAAAACATATAAAGCTTCTTCGACCGAGTGGCTTTATAAGCTATTAGAGAAAAATCATGTGCATGCAACAAAAATGTGTTGCGATGATGCTATATGACAAATGATCTCTTGTGGCATAATCGTGTGTGTGAAACAGCGGATCCGCATATGAAATGATTAACCGAGAGATCATGGGGAAGTTTATCGAGGGGAATGAGGTTAAAACCCTACAATAAAAATCTCATAGTGGATACCCAACCTTATTGACTGGAGATCCCAAGATCTAGGTTCAAAAGAGGCAACTAAACATGAGATTGTATAAACCTTGGAGAATTAATCTCCGACCCCATTCCTATGATAAGAGGTGTAGCTTGCAAAAGGGGTACGGGGATAGACAAAATGCTTTTAATGATTCTAAGACATATTAGAATATGTTGGAGTATATCGGGATACTCTTCTAGGAGATCACCTACGTAAGTGCGAAGTGTGGCCGCTTCAAAGAATGAAAAGCACTCATGAAACCAAGCGTGGTGCATGGCCGAAATGGACAACAACCGTAAGAAACCAATACGGATGTTAGAATTGTTATGGCGTGGGTTCAATTGTCTTGGTTTACACCAACGACTAAATAGTTCAAACTATAAGTTCACTATTAAGTCAAGTAAATCCGATTGAATACTACTACGGAAGATTCAAAGCCGCAAGCTACTTCTCCAGATGCCATAATAGTTCGTCAAAGCACTCAATTTCATATATGCATTAATTTAATTCATGTGAAGATTGTTGGAAAAGTAAGAATTAAATTTTTTTTAACATGCTCGATCGATCGAGCAAAATGCTCGATTGATCGAGAGGGCCAGAAAATTGTTGCCTTCGTGAACAATATCTGTTTTGTGAAATGGTATGTCCATTCACGTTTAGGGTGCGATTTTTGGCGATATAGTGCCAGCAAATGGTGTCCATTCGGACTTATTTTTGGTTCACTATATATACAACATAATCCCACTTGTTTTGCATATTGATTTTTGAAATCTACATCATATAAGAAGTTAAATTTGAGAGCATTTGTTGTTCATCAAATTGAGTGCTTTGAACCTTTGTGGTTTGAGGAATTGTGATTTAGAGTGCGTCTATCACAAGTCATAGTCAATGTATCTTGGGAGACAAATTGCCATAGCAAAACCATTAGCACCATAGCGGGGCAATATTGTCTTAAGAACTGAGATTACAAATCTCGCATCGACATAAAACTTGTTTTGAAGCCATTGTTATTTTTATTCATGAGATACACTTTGAAGAAAATATATACAACATGTCCTGTGATTGCAGCTGTGCCTGATGTTCCACATCAGAAAATATTTTATTGGGTGTCTTTCTTGTAAGGCGAGAAGTGTGAATTATAAAGTGTGGCTAGTGAGAAAGCTTTGTAGGTGTGGTTGGGATGAGGAGAAAAATCGTGTGGTTGTAATAATTTTCCATATAGTGTATTTTTTCTCCTGATTTGGGAGTTTTCCATGTTAAAATCATCGTGTTGTTATTATTTCTTATTTTGCTTATTTTTCCCATAAAAGGTGCAGATTCTAGAGGTTGCATTTGGAGGGTCAACTTCCCAACACAACCAGTGTTCAACTTCCCTTTGTAACAACATACCTGACAAGAAACGTTGTCCAAGGTTGAATGTACATGTAACTTATTACAAATTACAATTATACAAAATAAACAGAAAATTTGATTAATCACACTTCATAACTACACAGATACTGATCATTAAACTGATTTTTTATCTTTCACCAAATTTTCGATATCTTTAATCAACAACTTAATGTTCAGGCAAGAGGATCCTCCATCTTCAACCGATCTCTTCGCCATCTTTCCAAGCTCTTGTGCCATTCTCCTCCTTTCACATCCCGTTTCTCCCTGATCCATTACCATCTCAACCGCGGCTTGAATTCTATCCCTTGTCACCTTCGCCTCTGGCTTTTCTACATCCCCCAAATGTACCACAACTTTAGTTCCAACACCAACTCCCATCCGCAAAACCTGCACGACCAACTTTTCGTTCAGAAACTGCTCCCCAAACAACGGCCATGTAACCATCCCCACACCGGCACAAATGCCTTCCAGGGTCGAGTTCCAACCACAGTGTGTCAAGAATCCTCCCACTGCAGGGTGCGACAGAATCAGCACCTGTGGGGCCCAACCCCGAATCAAAAGGCACCTTTCTTTTGTCCTTTCCTCGAACCCTTCATCCAAAACCCACTTCTCTATTGCTTCGAATTCTGATCCAGTGCTCACAACCAGAATAAACGGATGATTCGATGCTTCAAGTCCTAAAGCAAGCTCGACAAACCGTGGAACCGAAAGGCGCGCAAGGCTTCCAAGACAGGCGTAAATTACAGAACCTGTCGGCCTACTGTCAAGCCATTTCAAGCACTGATCTGCATCAATGGAAGCTTGATCCCCTCTCTCCGTCCTGTCTAAATTGTCATAACTTGAAAGGGATAATGGCCCTATACACCAAACTTTGCCGCCTCTAAGTTTTTTAAACTCGTCCACATATCTTTTTTCTAGTTCTTCAAAGCTGTTCACCACCACTCCATATGCCCGTGACTCAGTTATTCTCACCTACATTAGTAACATAACTTAGTGAGATTATCCTGATTGTGATATAAATATTAAATATTGTTAGATTTCACTCACACATATATAGTAAAATTGTAAAATTAGTTCGATTTTGATTTTCAAATTTCAATGTTGGTATAGTAACTCTGTTTTTGTTTTTTTCCACCTCCAAATTTGGTCCTTTATTAAGTCTGGTGTGGATCCTGATATTATTAATGTGACGTCGATCATTGCCGAAGTATCTAATATCACGTCAGCATTTCGACGAGGAATCAAAAAGTGCAAAAAAAGAAAAAGACTATCCGCAGGAGCAAAATCAAAATTAGCTTCCAAGTATATATATATATATTTATCATTTGAAAATTTGAATCGAAATACAGGACGAAAATGGATTTTACTACCTAACCTGTTCTCGAAACCCGACCAAATCAACGGATCTTGGATTAAACAATCCCGGAAGCTGAAGCTTTGTGAACTGAATTTCATCCGGCAAATCAGGCACGACAAATGGCACTGTTTCTGGAACTGTTTCATGAATCTTCGAAACATACAAATTATGCATCACCAGCTGGGTAAAACAGCTCATCCCATCAAAAACAACCATCGGAATCTCAAATTTCTCGCAGGGCTCCGCCATCCACGGCAAATGTTTGTCGCAAATTACGCAGCTAGGGCTGGGATTCAGCTCTTCCAATTTTTCTTCCACAATCGGCTGCAAGAGTTTGATAGCGACGAAGAAATTGGGGATTAGTTTGAAAGATGGGAGACTATCGGCACTCTCGCAACCGGCCGGCAAGCCAGCTTCCTCAGACGGAAACCTAATTTGGAGAAGGCGGATTGATAATCCGGACATGACGGCTCGATTTATCACCGAACTGAATCGTTTGAAATTCAGAGGTGTGACCATGATTGTTACGTTAACGCCGTGTTTTGCCAACAGCTTGCCCATGTCTATCATCGGGATTACATGTCCGGGGGACATTACAGGGATTAAAAGGAAGTTTAGGCGCTCTGGTTGTATGACCGCCATTAAATGATTTTTGAGTTCTCGAGCAAAATTTATAGAATGAGCTTATGCTTGAAAAAAAATTTCGCTTTTACCTGACCAGTTATGCCTAAAGCACCCGTTATTCAACAACACCACAAAGTCTTAAAGACATCATATCAAAGGTACAATATACACAATATACACAGGGCATATCCCGATAAATTTATTTTATTTAAAAGTGATATAATATTCCTGGGAATGAAAAATCAAACATAACCTGAGCTCGGTCATCAGGGAGCTCAATTACCTCTCGATGTGTCACCGTAAGCATCATCATCATGTCCTCCTGTAAATCCTGTCATGCCCAAAAGATTTTGAACAATTTAAAATCGTTCAAATTTATGTAATTGTTTGGATGAATTTATGTTTAATAAATTTCAAATTTACTTAATTTCTAATCCATTATTAAAATCTGACTACAAATCAAATTCCTTCGTAACAAAAAAATTTATGTTTAAATATTGAGTATGAACTTTTGAATGATTAATGGATATTTTAAAATATATGATTTTGAGTTAAAATAAAATATTATAATATAATTATTTCCAATGTAAATATGCTCCAAAGATAATGATGTAAGCGCTTACGTGATCAGTATGTAATTTTTTGTTTGCTACTTTGTTCTAATCGTTTTTTATGTTCTTAAAAATTTATTGACGTGCTCTTCAAAAAAAACATTTATTTACTATTATATATATTAATTTTAATAATATTTTCCATTCTTAGGGTCTTTCCATTTTATATAATATTTTATATTATATATATTAATTTTAATTATATAAATATTGTCAAACAACAAAAATTAGGTATTAATTATTTTATATATGTTTGTGTAGCACAAAATATTATATAAATGGACAGACCCTAAGAATTATTTAATTTGGAAAACGACGACCAAAAAAGGAACGAAAAAAATCATATAATTTTAATTAGATATAAAATTTGATTGTCAAACAAATCTAATTAGAGTGGTTTTATTTTCTACAAAAAAAAATAGGTGACTAAAAATATAATTAATTGTTTAATTTGGAAAACGACCAAAATAACCAATTTTAATTCGGGTGGTTTTTGTTTTTTAATAAAAAATTCATCCGATTTGATTTGAATGAAAAAATTCAATTTATTCACAAGCACTTGATGAGATTTTAAAATAAAGTTAAATCCCTTTTTGAATATGATTCAAAATTTTTTAATATCAAATTATGAAGGGGAGCTCAAAGGAGTTTGTTGCTTCCTGTCTTCCATCAACAGTTAATCCATGAGACGCTACTCGTTTCAGGTGTCTTGTCTCACCCTCGTGGGGGGCATCTAGCATGAGGAAGTTGTGTGTTTAACTGCCACTTAATTATGGATAGGGTTTTGTTAACCTTTAAGATTGCTCACCCTCGTGGGGTCTTATTGGCAGACATTACTATCTGTGAGATGTGTTAGTTTGACGTGAGAATGCATAATTGGCCTGCATCCGTAGGGTTATGTCAATCACGAGACGAATATCTTGGGGGTTGCATATGATGCAATTGTGAGCTACTTTTGGTATCATGAGGTCGGATGGACCCTCGCCCGGGGCTATCATGAGCTAGTTGGACTCCAAGCCCACTAAGAAAATATGATTTTCCGTACATTTGTCATGAGGGTGATGAATTCGAAAAATTTAGTGGGAGCATTCAATAACTAAAGTCCATAGTTTTTGAATTAATTAATAATCAAACAATTTGCATATATTTTCTGTTTATTCTCAGTATTGTGATTGCCGTGAATCCAGTTACATCAAGTCTCGATATAAATAAATTAACCACCAAATTATTCTGATTGGCTATTAATTTTAAAATAGTGCTTGCTTCTAAAAGGTTGCTATATATACTTGGTGGGAGCCTCCTGTTGAAGTGTCTACCGGTTCGTCTCATGAAGAGATCGCCACACTTGAGAAGTGGCGGGACGATAATCTCTCGGCTAGGTGATATATGATAGCATCAATGTCACCAATGAGTTTCAACACAGAAATGAGAAACTCGTTCACATTGCTGATATTTTCCAACAACTAAAAATGTTGTTTGGTGAACGGACGTGATTACTGAGACTCGCGACTTCAAAAGAGCTATTTTTATTTCACATGCAACATGGGGCTTCTGTCTATGAGCATAGTGTCAGAAAAATATATGTTGTTGAGAAATTGGAAAATCTGAATGTGACAATATCTCATTAACTGATTATAGATTTGATCTTACAGTCAAACTGTTGGAAACTCACGAGTCCTTGGTTCAAAAGGAGAAACATGTTCTTCTTGTCGATATACCAATGGTAGGAAGAGTTCAAGGATAAATAAGAGGAAGTGAAATAGTTGCCAACCTCAAAAGACGAAAATGGATATAATAGCAACTAAGAAAGAAGAGATATCTATGTTTTCATTGCTGGTCACTGTCGCAAAACTGCAAGGAATACCTAGACCAGAAGCGTTCTGGAAATGGTGAATTTTATAAAAAAAAAAAAAAATGTTTCTATTGTTTCTACTTCTTTGGTATATGATATCAATTGTGCTCACATATTTGCAAAGAGTTGCGGATGTTGAGAAGAAGTAGAGAGCCTTAGGAAGGTGAAACCTACCCGAGGCTAAGTATTGTAGCAAGAGTTGTTGCAAAGGCTGTTCGAAACATTTATTTAATATAAAATCTTGAACTGGTTAGGAACTGGTTTGAGCAATTATTTATCTGTTCTAGATTTAATCATGAACATTGTTCCTATTTTGATAGAGAATGATATTCTTTTAAATATGCGAATGTGATTTGCAGTATATTTAAGAATGCATGTTTTATCGAATCTGGTGAACTTATGAATGAATAGTATGATTATATTGAAAGAATATACAAAGAATGATAATTTAAATCCCACATATCTTTAGCATGTGCTGAATGTCCATTGAATTTGATTCATATGGACGTATATGGATCACTAAATGTTAGTGCAAGAGGATGTTGAGTTATCTTAAACAGAATGTGATTCTCTCTGAGTAACTCTCTAAAGTTATATATTGGTTGAACATAATTCATATAATTGCAGTGACCAAAACTCCATATACGATATGGACTGAAAAATAATCCAAATATAGATTTGAGATTGGTCTGCTTATGTGAAGTAGCCAGTGGGAGATGAGCTGGATAGTTGATTCATCTTATGTTATTTTGTGGAATTTATATTGTCAATTGGAGGCGAAGTGTTTGTTTCGCAAGTGCAGTCTTTCTAGAGGAAATGTTTCTATTATATAGGAATGACAATATAATATAACTTGAAAGGGTTCAAGAATCACAAACCACTAGAAAAGTGAAAACACTGAAATTAATTGAGTCAATCATAACCTTTGAACTACACACACCAAGGAGATCTGAAAGTGTTTCAAGAACTACTGATAAATTGAATTTACTTCTAGAAAGTAGTCAAAATGATTTTGACCATGGATGTGATCCTAGGATTTTCAAGGAGACGACGTTGGACATCGTTTCGGGATACTGGCGAGATGCTATGAAATTTGAAATAGACTCCATGCACTCTAATAAGGTATGGACCTTAGTAGATTCTCTTTGGGAATTGTTCCCATTGGCTGCAAATGGATCTACAAGTGAAAGTTGGAGTGGATGGGAAGGTAGTGACCTTCAAAGTTTGGCTGGTGAGAAACGGTTATTCTCATAGGCAAGGAGTTGTTTGTGAGAAAATTTTCATCGGTTATGACGCTAAAGTCTATTCGAATTTTATTAGCTATATCTTCATATTATGACTATGAGATATAACAGATGGATGTGAAGACTTTTATACAAGGCAGCCAGAGGGCTTCACCACCATTGTGAGTGAGCAAAAGGTTTGCAAACTCTAGAGGTCCATTTATGGGCCTAAGAAGGCATCTCGAAGTTTGAACTTTCGTTTTGATAACATCATCAAAGTGTCTGGTTTTGTTAAAAATCCCAAAGTGACATGTGTGTTCAAAAGGGTTAGTGCGAGCACGATTATATTTGTAGTGTTTTAAGTCGATGATATCCTACTCATTGTTAATGATATTGGATTAATCGATTAAAGCATGGTTATATACTAATTTCTCCGTGAAAGATTTAGGAGAAGCGTCCTACGTGCTTGGCATAAGGATCTATAGTAATAGATCTAAAGGATGCTTGATGCCTCTCAATCTACGTACATAAACACTGTACTAAAAGGGTTAGCATGGAATAGTCGGAAAAAGGGAGTTACTTCACAATATGTCATAGTATTCATCTCTCGAGTCAATGGGTCTTAAGATTGATGAGGAGAGAGAAAATATGACATTGATACCTTATGTTTCGACTGTTGGTAGCATATCGTATGCTATGTTATGTCTCGGCCTAATGTGAAGTATACTCTTGTAATGAGTATACATCGGGTAGATCCCGATGAATGTCACTGAAAAATTGTGAAAATAATCCCAAGTGCTTGTGAAGAACTTATGATATGTTCATGGTTTTTGGATCTGTAAGCGGAGAAATAAAAGTTAAAAGCTAAGCTAATGCTAGTTTTAAGTCAGATGTAGATATTCCAAATCGATGTTCGGATTTGTAAACTCAATGATGGTGCTGTCTCTTGGAAACGTTCCAAGCAAGACACCATATCGGATTCCACCACTAAAGCTGAATACTGCAGCATACGATGCAGCAAAGAGGCAGTTTGGATATTAAATTTCATCCAAGAGTTGGGTGTAATTACTAGCGCGGTTGACACAGTTCCTTTGCTCTATGACAACAGTTGGGCTATTATGATAGCCAAGATCTCATCAATATCCAAACATATATTGAGAAAATATCATCTAATGAGAGATATGGTAGACACGACATTATTATCGAGAGAATCGCTTCAACAGAAAAATATAGTGAATCCACTGACAGAGCCTTTACAACGATTGGTGTCTGTCAGACAACTTGGGAAGATGGTCTTGAGATACATGAGTAGTTGGCTTTGTGAAAGTGAAAGATATTGTTGTCGTATGTGATTAAGTAAATCAATAGTTGATTGATTATACTTATAATCTTGTTATGACAAATCTTTGTTTGAATATTAATATATATGGCACTTCTTCATCTGTTTACCCATGCTCTTGATGCATTGATGAAGTCCTTGAGATTGCTAGAGTCCATAGAATGTGGTTACGCATATGATGGTGACCATGAAATACATTATCGACTGCGATTTCTATATGTTCCTGGTCGATGAGCCTTCGAGAATGGGATATCGATATATGCTCGTTAGAGGCTGGTATTCATGATGTGTCTAGTGTAGTGCGCGCATTTCATTGGCGTTGGCTTGGAGAAGTCAGCACACATGAATAGGTGCTCAATAGAAATGAGTTCACTGAACAACCCTACTCGGAATTCTATAAGTGGTTTACCATTTGTCGAGTATAGAATTCCTAGTCATAATTGTGCACCATTACTCCTCATGACCCGAGGCGTCATTGAGGTCTTGATAGATAGCTGTGTAGTTTGATTTAATGAACGATCACATGGGTCATAAAGTTGTTATTTTTGGTATGCAGTGATGATGTCAGAGACCTATGATTGTGGTTGGGGATTCACATTGGTCTTGATGAACCAGGATGTCCTATGCGTTTTTCTGTATATGATTCAAGGAATCTCTGGCCACAGTGGGTAGTGCTTGTGAAAAAAAGTGTTTTTCATATACGCACACAATGAATCATATAACGTGAAACAAACACATAGTTATTGAAATCATAAGGGCCTCGACCAACCAATGCCCTAGATTCAATCGGGACATATTGAGTGAAAGGAATGTACTGCACGCTAACTATGGCTGACCGGTTCTCGTACGCTGCTAGTCATTTGTATCTAGGTCTTCGTGAAGCACAGATGCTAGGCATTACCCACGATCGGTAGCTTGTTGCTGGAATTATATTTCCGTCAATGTCTATTAAAGGAGTTTAATTGACAATGGGGCATTAAGGATAAGCCCAAAGAAGTTGTTTGACTTCTAAAATCACAAAGGTTTTGATCCTACTGCTATGATACACTTGAGCTTCATTTGGGTCTGTGATGCCCGGGAATTAATGGTGTAAATCCCAGTGTGGTATTGATCCTTAATGGATTTTAATTGTGGCAATTATGAATTAATTACGGTATTGGGACTCTAGATGATTTTAAATCCGGTATTTGGGGTCGTTGGATCCAAGGGTTGAGATTATATTCTCATCGTGGTGTTAACCTTGGAATTGGGTGTTTGGTGGGATCTGGGGTCTGGGGGTGATTTGTGTTGGGGCTGGTAATAGAAATTGAGATTGAGAGGTAATTATTGAACACAGGTGATTTTTAATGAGTCATGATGTATTTGTGAGGGACTCGAGATTTTTGAGCTTTGATACTATATATACCAAGTGGACTCGGTGTTCAATCATTTTGGCTTTGCTCTCTCTCTCTCTCTCTCTCTCTCTCTCTCTCTCTCTCCCCCAATCCCCAACCTTGCCCTCTTTTCTCCTTGGAAGCAAAATCGTTGGAGGCTTGACTTGGGAGCCGATATCTCGAAGATAAGTTGGTAATCTTCTTCTCCTCATTTTTATTTTCGATTTGATAGTAGTATTGTGGATTTTGGTTATGATTTGGGTTGGATTTGGAATTTGGGAATTTTTGGTTAAAATTCAAAGTTGTGTTTTTGGTGTTTTTATTGGTTTTAAATGGAGTAATTGAGGTGTTGAAGGTGTAAGGGGTGTTGGTTTTGAGTTTGGGTGTGAAAACACCATTAAAGCTCGAGTTTTTCAGAAAATCGCAGGTCGCGATCGATCGCGACGAGAGTCTGGAAAATGGGTGACGATGAACAGTACTCGCGATCGATCGCGAGATGTTACCGATCAATCGCGAGGAATCAGAAATTGTTGGCAATCGATCGGCATGTGCGACGATCGATCGCGGCTATGCATTTTTTCTGGCAGTGGGTTCTCGCGATCGATCGCGGCCGTGTTTCTTTGTTTTTTTTTCAAATTTTGGCAAAATATTGGGATTTTGGAATCGGGGTTTAATTAACCGATTTTCGGGGCAATGTTTACATTCCAACGGGAATGCTATACTTTAAAAATGGAGTGGTTGGAGTCGAACTTTAATAAGAAAATTGACTATTCAATTGAATGATGTATTAGCGTTGAACATATAAAATGGAATATTTTGAGTAATATGCATGCTTCACCCGATGTCTTTTAAAATGGTTAATCTTTATGGGTTGAGGATATTATTGGGGGTGGTGAACGTGCTTGGGCACGTGGTTGCATGCTTGTAATTAACTGTGAATTATTTTATGTGTTGGCACATAATTCATCGTGTCACGAGACTATGACAAGGTTGGATTCGGACTACGAAATTATAAGGTACGTGTAATGTACGAGCATAACCTTATATCTTATCGTAATTGTTGAATGCACGGTATATTGTAATTGCAATAAATGGGTATGTATTGTGAAACATATGGTGCCGCTATGGAGCGAGCAATGGTTGAGATGTTGTCGCTATGGAACGAACATCCATTATGAATGCCTCTGCTATTGAGCAAGCGATGAAATGGGACTGTGGAACTATTGTTTAGATACGTGTGATATCTGTAAACATTTAAATGATTGGATTTTAAATGATTAGGGAATTGGCAATCAGTGAACGGATTTAGTTAATCAATGATATGATTAACTAACTTTTGGGGATTTGATGATTTCGGTTATTTTGAGAACAGGAACATCACAGGGGATTCCGTATGAGAATGACACTATTCAGATAGTGTCTTTTAAATTCATCGCTTTACATTATGTAAATTACGTAATGTGATATTGCGATTATTGGATTGGTGGTATTGGTATGCTGACCCAGTGTGGGAGCTGTCTCTGTTGGGGCAGGTGGAACAGGTACAACGGTAGCTCCGGAGCTGAGATCGAGCTATGGATTGGAGGTACTTCCAGGATCGAGGTACCGATGCCGGTATTGAGTAGGGCATTTTATACATTAGATACACATACATTCATTCGATGCTCGCATAGTGAGCACTACTATATGTGTGTATGGTTTGTATGAAAAGGCAAGGACCTTTCTCTTTTTATTCATGTGTGGCATGCAATTAATTAAGGAATTGCAAAATGAATTGAGAACATGTTAGTGTATTATAATATGCATACATTGTGTTGAATGTATCGGGGATTTGGGCATTAAGTGATTAATGCAAGAAATTTTATTGCTGGTATATTATGCTGTGTTAGCATGTAGTTGTTTCCCCCTGAATATATGATTGTATGCACTAAATGCATGAGTTAATACACTAATAGTGGGCTAGTGGTATCAGAGCCAGGTTGGCTCTTTGGGGCTGTTGAGGGCCTAGGAGCATGTTTGTAAGGACCGTAGTTCCTTAAATGCGGATTAAAGGCGTAAATAAAATTTTCGTGCATAAACGGAGTATAAAAATCATGTTGATGCCTTGAGCTATTAGATTACAGTGCCAAAATAAAGTTCCAAAAGGGATTAATTACATTCCCAACTAATGAATGTTAATCCTATAGCTTTACACTACTCCTAGAGTAGATACTATACAAAAGAATGTGCTTGCTACCAAGAGCACTCCTCACTAGCTCACCGCATCAACCCGCCTTAACCTGTCCGCCCAAAAGTACCTACAGGAACAACCCCAAAACCATGAGCATGTATATAAATCATATTCACAAAAATATGATTGTAATTTAAATGCATAAACCGTAAATACAATTCACTCCCTGTATTTAATACATTTAAAAGCTCCATTGGTTGTCCCTGTATCACAATCATAACCAGTAGATTATATTACCAATAATGTATGTCATGACATGCACCGATTTCCATGTATACCGTGTTCAATTCGCGAGTCTTAATATATCAGTGGCATAATACCCCTCGCGTTAACATGACAGCGAAATTACCCCTCGCTTAGACAATACCAGCGACACTAATATCCCTCGCTATAAATATGACAGCGGTCGTGTTCTTCGCTTCATATTAGCGGCAAATATTCTCTCATCGCTACGGTATGACAGCGGCAAGTATTCACATCGCTACGCCACTGGCGGCAAGTATTCTCCATCACTGGAATATAATCCCGACTCACAATCACATGCACAAATGCATCTCATATACACATGCAACCAAAATGCATGACCAAACCATGTATGCAATCCATGATGCATAAACAAGACCCCATATGCAACCTAAAATGCATAATAAATTCCATGTGTGCAACCACAGTGCATAACCAATTTAATACGTAATAGTACGTTTTACCGTCCGATGCCCGTACGTCTCACTACGTACCTTTTCAAAAGTGGAGAAGTTGAAGAACTTTATCTCCTCGATTTCGTTGGTACCTGGGATGGTTCTACACAATTATATGAATCCATATTAGAAGCCAATAAATGAACCATTACCAAAAATATCATCATATATGACATAATCCCAAAACCCACATTTTATGCCTTGCGATCGATAGGTTCTCAAGCCCCGATCGATCGCTAAGTTAAGCAAATGGCATCCAGGTTCTGCCTCTACCGATCGATCGGAACTTTTTCCCCGATCGATCGGTAAGCTCATTTCATGTCTTGGCCAGGCTCTGCCCTGCTCGATCGATCGGACCCTTATTTCGATCGATCGCGTAGCCCTGTTCCTGCGAGAATCCTCCATGTATGAGCTCCAACTAACACTTAAACTCATATATAACAAATATCAACCACCCAACACATCATTAAACCACAAAACAACATTAAAATACATCCTCCAAACATAAACAACATGTTGGACCAAGATCCACCCTTTTAACCCCAAAGATAAGCTACAAAACTAACCAAAACTCAACAAAACTTTACAATAATGAAAGCTTACCACTTGAGCTTCAAGTTTTTAGCAAGGAATCACAAAATGACCTTTTTTCAAAGCCTTCACCTCTCCTCTTGTTTCAGAAACGAAAATGGCAGATCTTTGGATGAATGGAGGGGGTTTAGGGACATAAAGTTGATATGGGAAGGATGGGATGTAAAGGGATGCAAGTGGCTTCTTTGCTATCTTACATCATATGGGATTTAATTGTATACCTAAACAAAAGCATGATGTATAAAATACCCCAACATGATATTTCAAAAGCATTTTACCAAAATGCATCAAAATCCCTATTAAAATCATGCTTTACCAAATAATTATCAATTATCATAATCAAATCATAATTACACCCAATTCCCCAACATGCATAACATGTACCCTGAAATGCTCTACCGGGTCACGCCTACCATGCGACTAAGCATTTCACCAAGATAATTAATTTCAACATATAACTTAATTATCACCATAAAATCACATAAACATAATTAATGCCAAATTGCATATAATTATTTCGGGGATATCACAATACTCCCCTACTTATAAGATTTCGACCTCGAAATCGCAAACACTTACCCAATCGTAACCAAACATAAATCACATACCAGAAAATAGCTCCGGGTAGTGTTGCATCATATGCCGCTCCGTCTCCCACGTGGCCTCTTTGACACCCCTGCGATCCCACTGAACCTTGACCATCGGTATCACTTTGTTCCGAAGTCTGCGATCAGCCCTATCCAAAATCCTGATTGGCCGTTCCTCATAGGATACATTAGAATCCAACTGAATCTCAGAAGGCTGCAAAACATGAGACGGATACGGCTCATATTTCCACAGCATAGATACATGAAACACGTCGTGAATACCAGACAACGACGGTGGCAGTGCCAAACGGTAAGCCAAGGTACCGATGCGCTGTAAAATCTCATATGGTCCCTCATACCTCGGAGACAATTTATCACGCATACCAAACCGAACCACACCCCTGAAAGGTGAGATCTTCAAAAAGACTCTGTCTCCCAACTGAAACTCCAACGGTCTCCGCCGTTTATTCGCATAGGCTGCCTGCCTGTCCTGGGCTGCCTTCATTTTCTGACGGATAACCTTTACCTTATCCTCCATCTCCCGAATCAACTCCGGTCCTCCCACTGCTTTACTGGTCAAGTCATCCCAGTATAATGGCGACCTACAACGCCTACCATACAAAGCCTCAAACGGTGCCATCTGAATACTCGCCTGATAGCTGTTGTTGTAAGAAAACTCTACCAAGGCCAAAGAATCTTGCCATGAGGCATCAAACTCCAACACACAAGCTCGCAGCATGTCCTCGAGCATCTGTATAGTATGCTCCGTCTGACCGTCCGTCTGGGGATGATATGCCGTACTCAATCTCACCTCAGTACCCAATGCTGACTGAAGACCTCCCCAGAAATGAGATGTGAACCGTGGATCTCTGTCAGACACAATAGACACCGAAATCCCATGCAGTCTCACTATGTCCCGGACATACAGCTGAGCCATCCTCAAGTATGTGTACGTCATACTGTAGGGAATGAAGTGAGCTACCTTCGTCAGCCTGTCAATGATCACCCAAATGGCATCACAACCCGAAGTAGTCCTCGGCAAGTGGGTCACAAAGTCCATAGATATGTGTTCCCATTTCCACTCCGGTATCTCTAAGCTCCTTAGTTCGCCACCGGGTCTCTGTCTCTCTGCCTTAACCTGCTGACAGATCAAACACCTCTTGACAAAAGCGATCACATCACGCTTCATCCGCTTCCACCAGAACTGATCACATAAGTCCTTATACATCTTCCTCCCTCCTGGATGGATACTGAATCGGCTACTATGAGCCCGTTCCAAGATCCCTCTACGCAACTCCAGCGTACATGGAACTACCCATCGGTTACCAAGTCTCAAAGAACCATCCTCAGCCACTCTAAACTTTGATGGCTGTCCCTGAAGTGCCAATGATGACCATCTCTGGACCTCATCATCTGTCCTCTGAGCTCTCCTGATATTCTCATAGATATCTGGCTCAGCCAATAAGGTCGATACCCAAACCGGCGATGCGTCCACATCGAAGTCATAGCCCAGATGGAAACAAGAAGTCATCATAGCCGACAAATGCATGACATCCTCAGCAGTATTCTTCACCTTCCGACTCAAGGCCTCAAGGCCTCTCCTGTCAAATTGGCTTTCCCCGGATGGTACTCAATCTCACAGTCATAGTCCTTGAGCAAATCCATCCATCTCCTCTGACGCATATTTAACTCTGCCTGAGTGAACAAGAATTTCAGGCTCTTATGATCCGTATATATGGTAAAAGATGTACCATACAGATAATGCCTCCAAATCTTCAGGGCAAAGATAATAGCTACCAATTCCAAATCATGGACTGAGTATCTAGCCTCATGCGGCTTCAACTGCCTCGATGCATAAGCTACCACATGCTTATCTTGCATCAATACACAACCCAAGCCCTGCAGTGATGCGTCAGTATAAAGGACAAACCTCTTGATCTCCGTAGAAATCACCAATACCGGCGCCGTCGTCAATCGGTGCTTCAACTCTTGGAAGTTCTCCTCGCAAGCCTCTGACCAAAAGAAGGGTACTCCCTTTTGGGTCAACTGCGTCAGTGGCTTAGCAATCTTAGAAAATCCTTCGACGAAGCGTCGGTAATAACCAGCCAAACCAAGAAACTTCGTATCTCGGGCACAGAAGTGGGTGCAGCCCACTCCATCACAGCCTCAATCTTCCTGGGGTCCACTGAAATCCCACTGCTAGATATGACATGCCCCAGAAGTACTACACTGCTCAACCAAAACTCACACTTACTGAGCTTGGCATACAACTGGTGATCTCTGAGAATCTGGAGCACTGTCCTCAAGTGTCTCACGTGCTCTTCCTCGCTCAGGGAGTAGATGAGTATGTCGTCAATAAACACAACGATGAACTGATCCAGATAGGGTTGGAACACCCGGTTCATCAAGCTCATAAAGACAGCCGGGGCGTTCGTCACGCCGAACGACATCACTAAGAACTCGTAATGCCCATACCGAGTCCGAAATGCTGTCTTCTGCACATCCTCCTCCCTGACCCGTATCTGGTGGTACCCGGATCTCAAATCAATCTTGCTATACAGCTTTGTGCCTTGCAACTGATCAAATAAATCATCAATCCTCGGGAGAGGATACTTGTTCTTTACCGTAGCCTTATTCAATTGCCTGTAGTCGATGCACAAAGGCATCGAACCATCATTCTTCTTCATAAAAAGAACCGGTGTGCCCCAAGGCGATACGCTAGGGCGTATATATCCTTTATCAAGGAGCTCATGTTACTGCTCCTTCAGTTCTCTCAACTCTGCCGGTGCCATACGGTAAGGGGCACGAGAAATAGCGGATGTCCCCGGTAATCTCCCTTGCCGGGGGGAATCCGGGAATCTCCTCCGGGAACACATCAGCAAACTCCGCCACTACTGGTACTTCCTCAATCCTCAACTCTTTACCCTTTCCCGACGTGTCCACGGCATAGATGAGGTAGCCCGTGTGTCCACGTTCCAACAATTGGGACATTTTGATTGCCGAGATCAACGGAATCTTCGCACGAGACCCGTTGCCATAAAAAGTCCACTGAACTCCCAAATGAGATCTGAACCGAACTGTCCTTTGCCCACAATCTACCACTGCCTGATATCTGTTCAGAATTTCAATACCCACAATGCAGTCAAAGTCTGACATCCCCAATACAATCAAATATGCCTTTATCTCATTGCCCTCAAAATAAATGAGGCAGTCCATCCGAAACTGATCAGCAACAACTTTCTTTCCGATGGGTGTCGAGACCAATAGAGACGTGGGTAACAGAGACGTGCACATATGATGTCTCGCCACAAAATCCACAGACACAAAGGAGTGCGAATCACCTGTGTCTATCAAAATAAAGGCGGAATATGTAAATTGAAGGCACGTACCAGCTATCACCTCCTCTGGAGCTGCATCGGCCTGTTCCCTGGTCAATGCATAGACCTGTCCCCGAGGTGGCCCCATCGCCTGTCCTCCCATCTGTCGAGGCACCATCGGTGGCCTCTGCTGTACTGTCCCGGTAGAAAACCTCCATCTGCCTCCTCTGAGATCCACCTGACCATCACCACTCTGACAGAACCGAGATATGTTGTGGGGTCCTCATTACTTAATCCATTATGTATTCAATTAAACATACGCCGGTGAGTCTGAATTAAGTAATACATGCACTGGTTAAGAGTATCTTACTAGTTAAGTTGTTACAAAACCTAACTAACTATACATCACATGTACAAACAAAACCTACTACAAGATAACTCCTAAGCAGTGGTTCAGCTCGCAGCGGAAAATGACTCACATCCCGTCTCCCCACGTCTATGAGTCCCTACAGAAACATTCACACAATGTGTATAGAGAACAACTATCTCAGTGCAATATCAAAACACAATATCAATATCAATGATAAAGCACAATAAATCATCTAACGTGAATGTTCTGTATCATGCATCCACAAATGCACTATGTCATGACATGTCTCAACAATTACCCTATTATCAAGAGCCCTATATGATATGCCTATTCAGCTCAATATGTCAGTGGAACCACATCACATCTTCATATTAGCAGCACATATCATAGTACCATACTCATCTGTGATAATAGCCAGAGCATATACCCACACCAGGCGTATATCTCTCAAGCCAAAGCATATGTAGTATATCTATCGTGGCAACGATCCCAGCCAAAGCATATACCACACCAGGCATATCTATCAAGGCACTGATCTTACCAAAGCATATACACATATCTATCAAGGCATCCATCCCAATCATATGAAATCCATGTATGTGCATGCATATGATACTACCAATCATATGATACAAGCGAACATAAATCATATGATATCAAAACCATAACATCATCATCACATCATATCTATACTCCGTACGTCAACACGCACCTGGTATACGACAACAAAAGCGATAAATCAGGCGTTGATGGCTAATTGCCTCTTTGCCCCGTCCCCTGTGATGATGCTACAAACACATGAACAATATACCATGTTATAAGAGGCTTCAAAAATAAATGTTACAAAAATTTAACATTTTTCAACACTCTGCCATCACCGATCGATCGCCCCAGATTCTCGATCGATCGCCGAACTGTTCACTCTTCACCGATCGATCGAACAAAAGCACCGATCGATCGCCACATGCACCGATCGATCGCCTCAAAATCACCGATCGATCGCCGCATGCTCAAATCGCCTTCAAATGTTTCTGTCAGCGTCGATCGATTAAAAATCCTTACCGATCGATCGTTGCGCTTCGAACATTTCAAACCATGGCGATTTCAAGCATATCATCATGGTATTTCTTGCACAATTCATTTCCTCTCATTTAACCACCTTTCATGAAATCCTTAGGATCATATAAACATGTTTCTAACATCCTAGAATCCAATTAATAGCTTATAAACATGATATGATTCTTCACATGAACATTTGATATTCTACTTCACATACATCAACACCAATGACATAAATCAAGTATAAAACCATGAATTCCTTACCAAGATGGTACAATTTCACTTCACACACCTTCCTAGCTCAATTTACAAGTGAAGCCCAAGCTCAAACCAACAAGAACTTGAAAGAGATGGAGAGGAGCTTGTGTAGTGTTTTAGTAGGTGTAAAATGAGAACTATGTGATTCTCCTCCCTAAATCACCTTGATATAAGGTCATTAGTTCCCTAAATCATTTGTTATCATATCATTTGGAGTTAATGACATGTTAAGTAACATGTACATGAAATGAAATTCAAATTCAAATGCAACTCCAATTCAAATTAAATTCATATGCATAATCAAATGCCTACAAGTTCATGTTGCTTGATATGTTATTATTCAATTCATTATACACCATGTTTCATTCCTTGTCATATAGCATGTATTCATTCATTCTTGGTTCCACCAGAACCCCCATTATTATACCGCCAATGGATATAATTAAACCATAATCATATCACACGTGTATAAAACAAATCGAGGCATTACATATGTGGCCCATCTTCCCACATTTATAACAAGCCATACAGTCTCGCATATGATGGGGTCCTCCACAAAAGTGACACTTCACTACTCCACTCCTACTCACTTGAGTCTGCCCTTTGTTGCTAGGCGCACCACCCCTCCGGTTATCCATTCGTCTCCCACCAAACCGAGAAGATGAGGAAGAAGCCCCACGAGGCTTAAATGATTCTCCTCGTGGCCTCAGATTATTAGATATTGGCCTCGGCGGTGGGACTTGTGGGGGTGCAACATCCGGGTAAGCACTGACTCCGATCTCCGCTAGTTCCGCTCTAGTGAGAGCATCATCAAAAGAAATGGGGTTGTTGGAGATAACCCGATCAAAAAGTTCCGGTCGTAGCCCCTTTAGAAAGTGCCTCATCTTGGCATGTCCGTTTGTTGCGATGTGGGGAACGTACCTCAACAAGGATGAGTAATGCATGGCATATTCCGAGACTGACATGCTCCCCTGTTTCAAGCTCATGAACTCATCCTCCTTTGACTGCCTAGCCGCCGTAGAAAAGTATCGGTTTAGAAACCGAGTCCGAAATAATGTCCAGTCAATCACCATACCCTGAGCTCTCAGTTCCATCACTGTCGTCTTCCACCACATAGAAGACTTCTTCGTCAGTTGGAACTCCGCCAACCTCAGCCATGCTGTCATAGCACAAGGAGCGGACACAAATATCTGTTCTAGTCTCTCAAGCCACTCCTCAGCTTCTTCTCCTGTCTTCGTCCCCTCAAACATGGGCGGGTGGAAAGTTAGGAACTGACTCAGACTAAGCTCCCTGGTAAAAGCAACTGAGCTACCGACTCCACGCCCACAGCAGGTGGAGGTAAAGGATTTGTCCAACCAATGCTAGCGTTCACGCTTCCAACATCACCCACCTCTTCATTGAGGTTCTCCACATTCATAGCCGCTATGCTGTAATACAAAGGTTAACAACAATCCCAAACAATATATATGTTATGTCGTTAGATAACATGAACGATAATAAGCACGATAGTATAACAATTCATATATCAATATGCACCACATGCATAAACATGCCCAAATGCAAACACCTAGCCAACCATGCTAAGGCTACCTTCACTCATTCCCGGGTTCTCTAACCACTGCTCTGATACCACTAATGTAAGGACCCTAGTTCCTTAAATGCGGATTAAAGGCGTAAATAAAATTTTCGTGCATAAACGGAGTATAAAAATCATGTTGATGCCTTGAGCTATTAGATTACAGTGCCAAAATAAAGTTTCAAAAGGGATTAATTACATTCCCAACTAATGAATGTTAATCATATAGCTTTACACTACTCCTAGAGTAGATACTATACAAAAGAATGTGCTTGCTACCAAGAGCACTCCTCACTAGCTCACCGCATCAACCCGCCTTAACCTGTCCGCCCAAATGTACCTACAGGAACAACCCCAAAACCATGAGCATGTATATAAATCATATTCACAAAAATATGATTGTAATTTAAATGCATAAACCGTAAATACAATTCACTCCCTGTATTTAATACATTTAAAAGCTCCATTGGTTGTCCATGTATCACAATCATAACCAGTAGATTATATTACCAATAATGTATGTCATGACATGCACCGATTTCCATGTATACCATGTTCAATTCCCGAGTCTTAATATATCAGGGGCATAATACCCCTCGCGTTAACATGACAGCGGAAATACCCCTCGCTTAGACAATACCAGCGGCACTAATATCCCTCGCTATAAATATGACAGCGGTCGTGTTCTTCGCTTCATATTAGAGGCAAATATTCTCTCATCGCTACGGTATGACATCGGCAAGTATTCACATCGCTACGCCACTGGCGGCAAGTATTCTCCATCACTGGAATATAATCCCGACTCACAATCACATGAACAAATGCATCTCATATACACATGCAACCAAAATGCATGACCAAACCATGTATGCAATCCATGATGCATAAACAAGACCCCATATGCAACCAAAATACATAATAAATTCCCTGTGTGCAACCACAGTGCATAACCAATTTAATACGCAATAGTACGTTTTACCGTCCGATGCCCGTACGTCTCACTACGTACCTTTTCAAAAGTGGAGAAGTTGAAGAACTTTATCTCCTCGATGTCGTTGGTACCTGGGATGGTTCTACACAATTATATGAATCCATATTAGAAGCCAATAAATGAACCATTACCAAAAATATAATCATATAGGACATAATCCCAAAACCCACATTTTATGCCTTGCGATCGATCGGTTCCCAAGCCCCGATCGATCGCTAAGTTAAGCAAAAATGGCATCCAGGTTCTGCCTCTACCGATCGATCGAGACTTCGCATCGATCGATCGGAACTTTTTCCCCGATCGATCGGTAAGCTCATTTCATGCCTTGGCCAGGCTCTGCCCTGCTCGATCGATCGGACCCTTATTTCGATCGATCGAGCAACCTTGTTCCTGCGAGAATCCTCCATGTATGAGCTCCAGCTAACACTTAAACTCATATATAACAAAGATCAACCACCCAACACATCATTAAATCACAAAACAACATTAAAATACATCCTCCAAACATAAACAACATGTTGGACCAAGATCCACCCTTTTAACCCCAAAGATAAGCTACAAAACTAACCAAAACTCAACAAAACTCTACAATAATGAAAGCTTACCACTTGAGCTTCAAGTTTTTAGCAAGGAATCACAAAATGACCTTTTTTTCAAAGCCTTCACCTCTCCTCTTGTTTCAGAAACGAAAATGGCAGATCTTGGGATGAATGGAGGGGTTTAGGGACATAAAGTTGATATGGGAAGGATGGGATGTAAAGGGATGCAAGTGGCTCCTTTGCTATCTTACATCATATGGGATTTAATTGTATACCTAAACAAAAGAATGATGTATAAAATACCCCAACATGATATTTCAAAAGCATTTTACCAAAATGCATCAAAATCCCTATTAAAATCATGCTTTACCAAATAATTATCAATTATCATAATCAAATCATAATTACACCCAATTCCCCAACATGCATAACATGTACCCTGAAATGCTCTACCGGGTCACACCTACCATGCGACTAAGCATTTCACCAAGATAATTAAGTTCAACATATAACGTAATTATCACCATAAAATCACATAAACATAATTAATGCCCAAATTGCATATAATTATTTCGGGGATATCACAATGTTGATGGAAACGGGTAGCACATATTTATGCATGATAGCAGTTAGTGTAGTGTGACACAACTATTTTGGTTATGTGAGTTTATGATATGAGATTGCAAATGAAATGTGCTATTGCTAACCATGGTGGTTGCAGAGATCGTATGGGATACGATGGGATGATATTAATGGTAATGTTTGGCACTTGATATAATAAGTGCTGAGAAATCTGATTTTGTAGGAAAATCAGGGAATGAGAAACTGGTTATGCTGTCTGAGGACAAGAAATGGTGAATAATGGAACAGACAATGGCACAATCTGGTATGGTTACTGGTTGCGCTTATCGTGTACGCCCAAATTAACCCCACTCAATCCTCCAGATTGATAACAATAATGTAGTAGTGTGAGTAGGGATCGATCCCACGAGGAGGTGTGAATCTTTGTGTTAATGAAAATCAAACCAAAAGAATAATAAAGGATGGGGTTGTGAGGTTGAATTATACTAATGAAAATTAAAAACAAAGATTAACTAATGAAAGCGATTCTTGGTATCGGTCGACTCTACTTTGGATATTATCATCTATTTCATCGATTCACAAAAGACTCAAGTTTACTTGAATATTCATCAATTGGAAATCTTTCCCCCCTCACCTTATTCATAGTCAATTAGTCCAAGCGTTCTAATTTAACTTTCACCAATCAATCAATCTCTATATGCATATTCAAGATTAAAATCATGACATCATTCAAAACTAGTGAGCGATGATCTAAACAACATAAACACAAGCGGTTTATATAATTTAGTCAATGGTTTTCTCTAAGAATTTAATAACACCAACAGCAGGCAATTATCGATCTTAGTTGCTTCTTCAATTAGATTACTCAAACAATCTCTTATTTGATATCCAATTAGCAATAGATTACATGCAAGTTACTAGGTTGTCAATCCAATAAACAAACATCAATCATATCAACAAAATCATAAAAACAATGAATTCAATAAAATCGATAAACAAAAGCGTATGAATCTCCCCAAGATAAATAAATCCAAGGTTTTGTCTTCCTCAACCAAGAATTAAGACTAGCTACACATAATTAAAACAAAACTATAAATAAAAACAAGGGAAAGAAAACTAATCCGATCTCCGCTCGTCGAGGTGTCAATCCCGCCTTCGCTTCGATCTTCGTAGCCGTTCTTCAACAAAATTGAAAAGAAAATATAAAACTAGTCTAAAATTATTCTACCCTAACTATCTAGATGGTTAAAGGTCTGATTTTCAAGTATATATGTATTGGGAGGCTGATGGAATAGGTTAGAATCCGTGTGGGAAGGAAAGAAATCAAGAATTTTAACTTTCCAAAATCCTATTGGCGTAATTACGCCTAAAATGGCGTAACTACGACTAAATTCCCTTAGCACTGGCGTAGGTACGCCTGAAATGGCGTCTTTACGCCTGATTTTCCATTTTCTGGCGAGTTTCGTATTTTGGCCATAACTTTCTCATAAGAACTCCGAATTCGATGAATCAGCTGTCCACGCGAAGATAACTAAAAGTTCTACAACCTCATGCTGACCACATTCCCAAAACTTGGCTGGAATATGTAGAAATTTGAGGAGAAAGGAGCAACATGTGTCTTTGATTCCGATTTTTTCCTCTTTTCTTCAACTTTACTCATTCTTTCATCATTATAGCTTGATTTCTTCACCTTTTCCTACATTTACACAAATATACGATTAGGTAGCATATGTATCAATTTATCCATCAAAATATACCAAATCGTAGACAATTAAGCATACTAGATATGTCTATTTCTAGTCACATCAAATACCCCCATACTTAAACTTTGCTCGACCTCGAGTAAATCAGACAAAACTAAATATTTTTTTTTTAATTGGCTCATAGGTTCATAACAAAACAACTTATCCCCAATTTAACGCCTCAACCATTATAAACATGCATAGTAATGAAAGGCGGTGAAAAGTTAACAGTGGAACAAGTTCAATCCCAAAACATTTCATACTCAACAAAGCAGTGAATGTGTGTGTGGTCATAAACAAGTGTCATATGCAATTATAGATCCAAAAGATGCAAATTCACAATAGTTCAAGTCATACACTAACACAAGTATAAGCTCACTTGCACACCATTCTCCACTATCTTAGCCACTTTTCAAACACGAATCAAGTAGGTCTTTATTAGCTTGTAGCTTGGCCTAGGTATTGGCTTATGAAAGAAAGGAAAACGATATATCAAACAAGAGAGTATGATGATATGCACACTAAAAGCTTCTCTTCTTGCATGAATTTTTCAACTTTGTTCTTTTTCACAAGGTTTATTTCAACACTTTTCTTCTTTTGTGCCTTGGCTCCCCTTGGAGTCATATTTTTCTCAAATTCCTCAAGGCATTACTTTTCTTTCATGTATTTCATTCTTTTGACAATAAAGTTCACAAATATACTTCAATGATTCCCAAGTGCATTTGAATGAAATACATCATACTCCCTTAAAAGGTATGGATTGATATCATATTTAGGCAAAAAGGGTAGGATGATAAGCTAGTCAAGGAATGTTGAATGGGGGTCTTTAGTATGCTTAGCATACTACCATTCTTTTACATTAAGGCTCAAAAAGGGTACTAGAGATTGATTTTATTTACATGGTAGGCTTGAAAGGCTCAAACGCATCAAAGATTGCCTATATCACTTTCATGTTTGCAAGTAGTCTAGATATACGCCTCAAAGAGCATGTAGTTAAGTTCTAGCATGTATTAGAGACTTCTTAAGACTATCACAAAGTTCACACAATCTTCACTAAGCTATGCACACTTCACAAGTCATGACAATAATGTGCTCAAAATATTCAACTACTATGTTAAAGTACACTTTGCATTAGAGTTCAAAGTGTTCCAAGGTTAACAATTCACCTATGTTAAAAAACATGCATGCCATTAATTAGGTTTCATCATGGGCTAGTGATTCTAAGCATGTGTTCATTACTAACTATGAGCTCAAAATTTTCAAATTTTTCGATTTTTTTGTATTTTTGTAATAGAAAAGCAATAACACACCACTAATCTCCCCCATACTTAAATCTTACATTGTCCCCAATGTAAGGCAAAAATACAAGTAACGAGAAAAGTCTAACTAATAAAGCAATAAAAAATAAAAAGAAAGGGAAACTAACTCCCCTTGGGTTGCCTCCCAAGCAGCGCCTCTGTTTAACGTCGGTGGCCCGACGCCAACCTTCTCGCTTAAGACGATGCCTATTTGCCTTGAACCTCTTGGAGGGTTTTTGTCTTTTCACTATGTCGCCTTTCTCCAAAGAAGTCAGTTGAGGTCGATAAAGATCTACCTCATGGCATCCTTTAACTTGTTGTCCCCTATGCTCTCCTTTGGGAATCTCATTCTGGTGAGATTCCTTGTTATCCACCTCGATTTCTGTTTGTTGTTCAAGTATTGATGGCCTCAGTACCATCGTTGCTGGAGTTTCTACCTCTTTGCCACTGTCCAAGGTGATGTTGTCTTCGAAAAAATAGTCCCAAGGATCCATTTCATCACAGTATTCTTTCGCCGACTCCTCTTCCACAGCACATGATTCATCTAAGTGTCAACATAGTTCTCAGTTGGAAACATACCATTCGTAGCTGTAGGATGTACAAGCTCCTTTTCTTCTATTGGCACATGTTTCTCCTCTTCTAGCTCGGGTGGCATCAGTACCACCTTCTCCATAGTCTCCTCTTCTTCATCACTCCATGATTCGAATGCAATCATGGTCTCCTTTTGTGTTGCTATCCGATCAGCCGATCTTATTAGTTGCTCCATTTGGTTACCCAAATTCTGAGTGCTAGCCCTGAATTCCTGTTGAAATTGCAAAGTACTATCATTAAGTGTTGAAACAAGATCCTCTAAAGACTCACCAGGGGTATGGTATTGAGGTTGTTGTGGCCATGGCGGGTATTGTGGTATGTATGACGGTAGGGTGGACTGCATGTAAGGTGGAGGTGGGCTCATCCATTGATTGTCATATTTGAGATTGGGATGATCACTCCAACTTGAGTTGTTTGCACTTTGTCCACTCCCTACGCCAAGTTGTTGCACAAGATACTCCAACACGTCTAAGCTACTATACTCCGTCATGGCAAGATTCGATTTTTCATAAATCCACCTATAAGCACGAACAAACAAGAGTAGCGGTGGGGGAAAAGAAAGGGAAAGAAAAAAAATAAACAGAAAATATTAACACGAAAATACAACGCCTCCCCGGCAACGGCGCCAAAATTTGGTTGCGCTTATCGTGTACGCCCAAATTAACCCCACTCAATCCTCAAGATTGATAACAATAATGTAGTAGTGTGAGTAGGGATCGATCCCACGAGGAGGTGTGAATCTTTGTGTTAATGAAAATCAAAACAAAAGAATAATAAAGGATGGGGTTGTGAGGTTGAATTATACTAATGAAAATTAAAAACAAAGATTAACTGATGAAAGCGATTCTTGGTATCTGTCGACTCTACCTTGGATATTATCATCTATTTCATCGATTCACAAAAGACTCAATTTTACTTGAATATTCATCAATTGGAAATCTAATTCCTCCCTCACCTTATTCATAGTCAATTAGTCCAAGCGTTCTAATTTAACTTTCACCAATCAATCAATCTCTATATGCATATTCAAGATTAAAATCATGACATCATTCAAAACTAGTGAGCGATGAATCTAAACAACATAAACACAAGCGGTTAATATAATTTAGTCAATGGTTTTCTCTAAGAATTTAATAACACCAACAGCAGGCAATTATCGATCTTAGTTGCTTCTTCAATTAGATTACTCAAACAATCTCTTATTTGATATCCAATTAGCAATAGATTATATGCAAGTTACTAGGTTGTCAATCCAATAAACAAACATCAATCATATCAACAAAATCAGAAAAACAATGAATTCAATAAAATCGATAAACAAAAGCGTATGAATCTCCCCAAGATAAATAAATCCAAGGTTTGTCTTCCTCAACCAAGAATTAAGACTAGCTACACATAATTAAAACAAAACTATAAATAAAAACAAGGGAAAGAAAACTAATCCGATCTCCGCTCGTCGAGGTGTCAATCCCGCCTTCGCTTCGATCTTCGTAGCCGTTCTTCAACAAAATTGAAAAGAAAATATAAAACTAGTCTAAAATTATTCTACCCTAACTATCTAGATGGTTAAAGGTCTGATTTTCAAGTATATATGTATTGGGAGGCTGATGGAGTAGGTTAGAATCCATGTGGGAAGGAAAGAAATCAAGAATTTTAACTTTCCAAAATCCTATTGGCGTAATTACGCCTAAAATGGCGTAACTACGCCTAAATTCCGTTAGCACTGGCGTAGGTACGCCTGAAATGGCGTCTTTACGCCTGATTTTCCATTTTTCTGGCGAGTTTCGTATTTTGGCCATAACTTTCTCATACGAACTCCGAATTCGATGAATCAGCTGTCCACGCGAAGATAACTAAAAGTTCTACAACCTCATGCTGACCACATTCCCAAAACTTGGCTGGAATATGTAGAAATATGAGGAGAAAGGAGCAACATGTGTCTTTGATTCCGGTTTTTTCCTCTTTTCTTCAACTTTACTCATTCTTTCATCAGTATAGCTTGATTTCTTCACCTTTTCCTACATTTACACAAATATACGATTAGGTAGCATATGTATCAATTTATCCATCAAAATATACCAAATCGTAGACAATTAAGCATACTAGATATGTCTATTTCTAGCCACATCAGTTACCCTTTGATCATGGATACAGGTATGTGCAGTTTACACATGAGTTATTGTGCTTGCAAAGGTATTGCAATTTTGGTACTGCTACGGGTATATTTACTATCGATGTATCCGAATATTTGCCGCTATCATATTGTAGCGAGGATCGCTAATATGTCGAAGCGAGGGATATCATTGAGCCACCGATATAACGTGGTAGGATTTGTGAACTGTGGTATTAACTGTGCATATTGATATCTTTGTATTGATACAGGTATAATGAGATATCAAGGAGAATACTTGTCGCTGCCATATCGTAAAGATGAAGAATATTTGCCGCTAATATGTAGAAGCGAAGAACACGCCGCTGTCATATTATAGCGAGGAATACTATGCCGATGATATGTCGAAGCAAGGGGTATTACATGATAGAATACTTGTCGCTAATATGAAGCGAAGAACACGCTGCTGTCATATTATAGCGAGGGGTATTAATACCGCTGTCATACCGTAGCGATGAAGAATATTTGCCGCTAATATGTAGAAGCGAAGAACACGCCGCTGTCATATTATAGCGAGTGATATTATGCCGCTGGTATGTCGAAGCGAGGTAGCGATGAATGATATTTGCCGCTAATATGTAGAAGCGAAGAACACGCCGCTGTCATATTATAGCGAGGGATATCATGCCACTAGTCTTATGGCGATGGTTCATGCCGCCGGGTATATATAGCGATGTTTAATGCCGCCGGGTATATATATAGCGATGGTTTATTCCGCTAGTCTAATGGCGATGGTTCATGCCGCCAGGTATATATAGCGATGGTTCATTCCTCTAGTTCTATGACGAAGGTTCATGCCGTCGGGTATATATATAGCGATGGTTCATTCCGCTAGTTCTATGGCGATGGTTCATGCCGCCGGGTATATATAGCGATGGTTCATTCCGCTAGTTATATGGCGATAGTTCATGCCGCCGGGTATATATATAGCGATGATTTATGCCGCTAATTCTATAGCGATGATTTATGCCGCTGATTCTATAACGATGATTTATGCCACTGATTGTATAGCAATGTTTTATGCCGCTGATTATATAACGAGGGCTCATACCGCTGATTTGATAGCTCGGGATTGTGCCGCCTTCGAGCGATGGGTGCTGATTGATACCACTATTGGGCAATGGGTACAGGTATGCCGTTATCTTGTTAGTGATGAGTTATGGTAGATTACTATTTTGTTAGCATTATTGTGGATGTCATGTAATGACATATACCGTCACGGGTTGACGATGATATTGTGGATGTCATGTATTGACATATACCGTCATGGGTTGACGATGATATTGTGAATGTCATGTGTTGACATGTATCGTCACTAAATGACGATGACATAGTGGATGTTCTATGTAGATGTGTGCCGTCGTTACGATGAAGAATACATGTACGTATATGTATTTAGTCATATGGTTGGAGTGCCGATGGTGGGCACAAGGTGGTGTCTACGTCGCCGGTTGACGAGACCATTATGCCGAGCAGGTTTGCTCGATGAATAAATGGATGCACCGTACAGGAAGTGTACCGCATCAAATAGTAAATATTGTACGAGTAGTGGTACCTTTGGGTATACTCGCTGGGATAGCTTTGGCCAAGTGATTGGTAAAAGGAGTAGTCATTGAGAAAACTACTTGCATGTACCAATGTGACGTATGGTGGACATGGTCACACCCACACATGAAGGTGTGGAATAAATCCTAATGGATTATGATTGCATTTTGGTTGAGTAAGGACACCGGGATGTCCGTTGTACATTGGTGTAGAGAAATATTGGGTGATGACCCTCTACTCTAATTGTTGGTAACAGTATGATATACCGGGTGGAACATATGATACGTTGGTAGGTTTGGTATAAACCTAAGGAGTCAGCGACCTGCTAGTCAGGTATTGTTACAGTGTTATAGTGAGCTTGACTTAGCCATTATACTGCTCATTGGAACCAAGTTTGGTGAATCGTATTATGATACGATGAGGGTTTATAGTGAACTCTTGTAGTCACTATGTGGCATGAGGTTTGAGGCAGTGAATACCTCACGAGAACGTTTATACGTTAAATGTTTTGAGGGACTTGTACTGGTTGAGAATCCTTGCATATGGAATGCAATGGGGGACGCAATCGGAAATGTGGGATATAGTTAGTGGGGTGACACTACTATATTGATTGTATCTGTTGGAGAGATTTGGAGCATATTATGCTGTGTTAGCATGTGGTTGTTTCCCCTTGAATATATGATTGCATGCACTAAATGCATGTGTTAATGCACTAATAGTGGGTTAAGGGCACGAGGTCTTTACAAGGTCACAATCAACTGGCTGCCGATCTATCGATGAGAATTGAGACTTAAATGTTAAGTGCTCAAATTGAGTGATTAAGAAGGGATGAATTTAATTTTCGAAGCTCCTAACTTTAGTGGAGTTTCTATATTTGAAAATGTTTCATCTATAGAGAGTTCTAAAAATTAAATCGTTTGATATATTTATGTCTCATAATTATGTACATTGATTGTACATCAAGTTGTTCAATTGGATTAACTTACTTGGATTATGAGTTTATTGTTTTGTGTTCGCTTGGGCAAGTGGGAGATTGTTAGCATAAAATACCCTACAAGCTAAACGTTGGCCCGATGAGCTTTATGGACCCTAGCCCAATTAGCTAGCTCATTACCTCTATAAATATACAATTCCATCTAGGGTTAAATACAATTCCATTCAATACACTCTAATAAGCCGTCATCACGCTAGCATTTGTGACGAGCTTGTAGATCTGGTCAGGTCACATCCATCAGATTGATTTCGTTGTTATCGGTAATTCTTTTCGTGCATTTATATTCGATTTATGCATGTTATAATATATGAATCAAGCGTGATCGATCCGTACCCAGGTTCGATCTGTTTATGTTTTATTTCGCTGCTTTTGGATCTGATGCCGGGGTATGAAAATCCAACAGTTATCCTGGGTTATCCAACTATTCATTTGACATAAAAATGAAATATTTAAATTGATATCGAAATTAAAATATTCCAAATTGATACCAAACGTATGATTTGATTGATTGTATGGGCGTGTCATCAATTAAATCGTATGCATAGTGTGAAGAGTCTTGAATAATGTTGACTAATACAAATAAACATGGAAAAAACACGTGAGCACTATTATCTTTATTTTTTTTGTGAGTAAAACAAATTATTATTATTATTATTTTTATTTAGTGATGTTATACTTTTTTTTTAACAGTGCTGATTTTATACTTGATTGCCTTCAATAAGAATGTCGCCTCATTTCAAAATAAATAAACAATATAAACTGAAAAACAAAAAACTACTTTAGCCACATAGCAAATTTGATACAATTGTGAAATCCCACCTCAAACAAAACTCCAGCTTTCCAAGAATCCATTATTATCGAAGCTATAATCATGGACGGAACCAAGATTTAAATGTCGGGGGACGAAATTTTTTATCAATAAATAACCATTAATTATACTTCAAATGTAGATGCATATTTATTGAACTAAAAACATAATCATAAAGCACCACACATTATACGTTTATAACAAATGTTATTTAATAATATATGACACATTGTGTTACCTAAGTTGTGATCTACGTTCTTCATACGATCAAATTCATCTACAATTGATTCAATCTCGAAACTTTGAGCAATTTGTTTCTCAATATATATAAGTAAAGTACAAGATAAGAAATCATCTTTCATTTTATTCCGCAACCTTATCTTCACAATTTTCATAGCAGAAAATGCACGTTCAGATGTCGCCATTGAAACTGAAAGAGTCAAAAGAAGTCGAATCAATCTAATCAACCATAGAGTAATTAACTGACTTTCCCGTCAATGACAAAACTTGGCACAATTTAGAAAGTGTCAAACATCTGGAATAAGTTTATTTCTTTTTACATCAAGTTCAAAAAGCTATAACTGATACTGAAGATCAGGGGCTGACCTAGGGGGCAAGGGGGTGCGCCCCCCTGCCCCCACCAAATTTTTTTTTGATTTTTTATAACGAAATTTTATTGTTATTTTTTTAAAAAATTACCCTTATTTTTTCAAAAAAATATTTTTTTACACCCGCAAATTTTTCTTTAGCCCTTAAGTATTATAAAAAAAATTTCGCCCCGAAAACTTTTTTTTTCTGGTTCCGTCCCTGCTTAAGATGTAACTTATCTTGACTTGTGAAATCTTCTTGACAGAACTTCTCAACTAATATGCAGATATTATTGATGTCAAATAATTTATACCATCTTTAGGATCTAGAGCCGAATTTAGCTTTAACAACTCCACCATTTTTCATTAAATCGAACTTCCATCTCTTGTAATATGCGATCTATTGTCCCATTAAATATGTCAATCCGATAATGATGCTCCCATGTAATAGGATTGGTTTTTCGAACACGACCACTACTTGATTGATGAATATCATTTATGTCAGGAATTTCTATATCTCGTTTCTCACAATATGCCTTCACATTTCAATCAACACATTCCACCCATTTTCTCTAAAACTCTGAACAATTTCTTTGGTATTTGAAATTGCATCAATTGACTTCAAAATATCTTGAGATTTGTGTTGTAACATTCCACAAAGATCATCTGTCCTTCCCAATAATTCAAGTAGAAAATGCGAGATAAACACAAATTCAAATGACATCATCTCATAAGCTCCAACTTGATGCAGCTGCTCTAGAAGACATAACGTTGTTACCATCTATTATGTCACTTAATCAAAAAAGACTAGAAACAACCATATTTAAGTAAGCTATGAATGGAATTCAAATGAGAGCTCCATCTCATATCACCTGGACATTGTAAACTTTCAACTTGATTTTTCCCTCTTCCAGTTTCAGTTCATTAGTTGAAGTCAGTTCAGCAATTTGAATAGCTCGTGCAATTTGCAGCTGATCATGTTGGAAGAAGAATCAACTACATTAATGATACTAGTCAAATGTGAGAAGAAATTTTCAATAGGAATGACGGTCCGCGATGTGGTAACTAATACCAATTGTAAGCAATGAGCAAAGCTGTGGGGTCCTCGTCACTTAATCCATTATGTATCACGTTAACATACATATGTGAGTCTGAATTAAGTAAAAAAAAAACATACACTGATTAAGAGTATCTTACTAGTTACGTTGTTACAAGGTTTACAAAACCCTAACCAACTATACATCACATGTACAAGTAACAACCTACTCCAAGATAACCCCTATGCAGTGGTTCTCCTCGCAGCGGAAATCATGACTCACGTTCCCCACGTCTATGAAACCCTACAGAAACATTCACACAACGTGAGTATAGATAACAATTATTTCAGTGCAATATCAAAACACAATATCAATGATAAAGCAATAATAATCATATCCAATGTGAATGCTCTGTCTCATGCATCAACAAATGCAACTATGTCATGACATGTCTCATCACACATCCTATTATCACGAGACTAAGATGATATGTCCATTTCCGCTCCATATGTCTGTGAAATCATCTCACATCTTCATATTAACAACACATATCATTGTACCGTCCTCACATGATAATAGCCAGAGCATATACCCAAAAACCGGCGTATATCTCTCATACCAAGTATATGTAGCATACCCGAGCATATACCCAAACCAAGCGTATATCTCTAATGCTAACGTCGCATACCCGAGCATATACCCAAACCAGGCGTATACTTCTAATGCTAACGTATATACCTCATCCATCTCAAATACATGATAACCATGATTGTACATGCATATGATACTACCAATCATATGATACCAACATAACACAATTCATATGATATCAATCACATAACATCATCACACAATATCTATACTCCGTACGTCAACACGTACCTGTAAAGCGACACAAACGAGATAAATCAGTCGTCACTGGCTAATTGCCTCGTTGTCCTGTCCCCTGTGATGGTGCTACAACAATGCCAATAATATATCATGTTATCATAGGCAATAAAATCAAATTCTACGAAAATATAACATTTTTCCAATTCTGGACCTTGGCGATCGATCTCATGTTTTGAGGCGATCGATCTCATGTTTTGAGGCGATCGATCGCCTAAAGCTTTGGTCCTAGGCGATCGATCTCTTAATTTCACGCGATCGGTCGCCTCCCCTTTGGAAAACATACTGCCTCAAGGCGATCGATTGCCACATGAAGCGATCGATCGCTCAATGCACCGCCACTCTCATGTTTAGCCACAGGCGATCGATTGCCTCAAACATCACGATCGATCGCCTCCTCTGTTTTCAGAAAATTCATGGCGATTTTCAAGCATATCTTCATGGTATTTCTTACACAATTCATTTCCTATCATTTAACCACATTTCATGAAATCCCTAGGATCATATAAACATGTTTCTAACATTATAGCATCAAATTCTTGGCCTAGAAACAAGTTATGATTTCACACATGAATACTTGATATGCCAATGCACATGCTTCATCACCAACTACACAATTCAAGTTCAAAACCATAAATTCCTTACCAAGATTGTACAAATTCACTTCACTTAACTTCCTAGCTCAATTCTCAAGTGAATTCCAAGCTCAAACCAAGAGAAACTTCAAAGAGTGAGAGAGGAGCTTGTGTAGGATTTTGTAGGTGAAAAATGAGAAACTATGTGAATCTCCTCCCTAAGTCACTTGATATAATGTCATTTGGAGTTAATGACATGTTAAGTGACATGTTAATGAAGATGAACTCCAAATTCAAATGCAACTCCAACTCAAATTAAATTCACATGCATATTCAAATGCCTACTAGTTTATATTGCTTGATATGTTACTACACTTGATTACATTCAAATCATTTTGCACCATGTTTCATTCCTTGCCATATATCATTTCATGCATGTATTATTTCATTCTTGGTTCCACCCGAACCCCCAATTATCATACCGCCATTTGATATAATTACACCATAATCATATCACACGTGTATAAAACAAATCGAGGCATTACAATTCTCCCCCACTTATTGAATTTCGTCCTCGAAATGGCATATACAACCATGACACATGCTCTACATGACAATACAAATGATATATGCCGTATACAAAACATGTAACAAACTAATAACATATCAACATACCAGAAAACAAATCTGGATACCGTTGCATCATATGCTGCTCCGTCTCCCACGTTGCCTCGTCGACACCCCTTCTGTCCCACTGTACTTTAACCATAGGAATCACTTTATTCCGCAACCTGCGTTCAGCTCGATCCAAGATCTTAACCGGTCGTTCCTCATACGACACATCTGTATCTAACTGTACATCAGGTAGTTGTAATAAATGACTCGGATCTGGTTCATATTTCCTCAACAATGAAACATGAAAAACATCATGAATACCACTCAATGCCGGCGGTAGTGCCAAGCGATATGCCAACGTACCAATACGTTGCAATACCTCATACAGACCAACATACCGTGGAGACAATTTTCCACGTTTACCAAACCATACTACACCTTTAAAAGGTGAGATTTTCAAGAACACACGGTCACCAACTTGAAACTCAAGTGATCTATGTCGCTTATTAGCATAAGCAGCCTGTCTGTCCTGAGCAGTTTTAAGTTTCAATCGAATTAACTTCACTTTCGCTTCCATTTCATGAATCATATCCGGTTCATGTAAGAAAGACTGATCCACAGCATCCCAATACAATGGCGATCTACACCGTCGCCCATATAGAGCCTCAAATGGTACCATCTGTATACTAGTTTGATAGCTGTTATTATATGAAAATTTCACTAATGGCAATGACTCTTGCCAAGAGGTATCAAACTATAATACACAGGCACGCAACATATCCTCAAGCGTCTGTATTGTACGCTCTGTTTGTCCATCTGTCTGATGATGATATGCTGTACTCAACCGCACTTCAGTTCCCAATGTTGTCTGTAACCCTTCCCAAAAATGAGAAGTAAATCTCGGATCTCTATCCGACACAATGGAAACTGGTATACCATGTAGTCTCACTACATGTTGAATGTACAATTGTGCCATTCGCAAATATGTAAATGTCATACAATATGGCACGAAATGAGATACTTTGGTGAGTCGGTCAACGATCACCCAAATGGCATCACAACCAGAAGACGTCCGTGGCAAATGAGTCACAAAATCCATCGTGATATGGTCCCATTTCCACTGAGGAATGTCCAAACTGTGTAATTCACCTCCTGGTTTCTGTCTTTCTGCTTTTACTTGTTGACAAACTGAACACCGTTTCACAAAGTTCAACACATCCTGTTTCATACGTTTCCACCAAAATTGGGTACGTAAATCATGATACATTTTCTTTTCTCCAGGATGTATACTGTATCTACTACAATGAGCACGTTGTAGTAGTTCTTGACGTAGTCCCAACGAAGCAGGTACTACCCAACAGTTCTCGTATTTCAGAATTCCATCACTTGCAATTACAAACTGTGATGTTTGTCCTTGACTTATCATTTCTTTCTAATGTTGTACCTCATCATCAGTCATTTGTGCTGTCCTGATTTTCTCAAAAATGTCAGGTTCACTCAATAATGTTGATACCTGTACCAACACTATTTCTACATCAAATTTATAACCCAATGTACAACACGATGCCATTAATGCTGATAAATGAATCATCTCATCAGCCGTATGATGTACTTTTCGACTCAAGGCATCTGCTGTAAGATTAGCCTTTCCTGGATGATATTCAATCTCACAATCATAATCTTTCAACAGATCCATCCATCTTCTTTGCCTCATATTCAACTCTGCTTGAGTGAATAAAAACTTTAAGCTTTTATGATCTGTGTATATGGTAAACGACGTACCATATAAATAATGTCGTCATATCTTCAAGGCAAAGACAATGGCAGCTAATTCCAGATCATGTACTGGATATCGCATTTCATGCGGTTTCAATTGTTGTGATGCATAAGCCAGTACATGTTTATCCTGCATCAATACACAACCCAAACCTAGTAATGATGCATCAGTATATAAGGCAAACCTGTCATGTTCCGATGGAATGATCAAGATTGGAGCTCTAGTCAATCGATGTTCCAATTCATGAAAGCTATGCTCACAAGCCTCTGACCATTGAAATGATACTCCCTTCTGTGTCAAATGTGTCAATGGTTTGGCAATCGCTGAAAATCCTTCAACAAACCGTCTATAATATCCAGCCAAACCCAAGAAACTACGAATCTCTGGTACAGAAGTAGGTGCTGATCAATTCAACACTGCGTCCACTTTCTTCGGATCAACTGATATACCTTCTTCTGAAATTACATGCCCCAAAAAGCCGACACTAGTCAACCAAAACTCACACTTACTGAGTTTGGAATACAACTGATGTGTCCTCAACAATTGCAATACCATATGCAAATGTTGAACATGTTCTGCATCACTCTGCGAATAGATCAGTATATCATCGATAAAGACAATGACAAATCGATCAAGGTATTCCTGGAAAACCCGATTAATTAAACTCATAAAGACAGCAGGAGCATTTGTTACTCCAAATGGCATTACTAGAAACTCATAATGTCCATAGCGAGTTCTGAATGCTGTCTTCTGTACATCACCCTCTCTTACACGTATTTGATGATAACCAGATCTCAAATCAATCTTAGAATAGATTTTTGATCCTTGCAACTGATCAAATAAATCATCAATACGAGGAAGATGATATTTATTCTTTATGGTTACCTTGTTCAATTGTCGATAGTCAATACACAATCTCATTGTCCCATCCTTCTTCTTAACAAATAATACCGGAGCACCCCAAGGAGATACACTAGGACGTATGTACCCCTTGTCCAATAAGTCTTGCAATTGAGTTTCAATTCTTTTAATTCCGAAGGTGCCATCCGATAAGGAGCTCGTGAAATTGCAGACGTACCAGGTATCAAATCAATACCAAATTCCACTTCTCGACTCGGTGGAACTCCAGGTCTAAACACATCCGCATATTCTGCAACCACTGGTATCTCCTCCACTTTCCTTTCTATTTTCTGTTCAGTTACAGCAAGGGCATAAATCAAATAACCCGCATGTCCACGTTCTAACAAACGCGACATTCGGATTGCTGATATCAAAGAAATATTTGCCCTCGATCCCTGGCCATAGAAGAACCATTGATTTTCAGTATCAGACTGAAATTCACTATCTTCTGACAACAATCCAAAACAGACTGATATTTACTCAACACATCAATTCCAAGAATACAATCAAAATCTGTCATGTCTAACACAATCAAATCAGTTTGTAGTCCATACTTAGTCTCAAACTGAAGATCACAATCAGACACCCTCTGACAAGCCATCACAGTAGTTCCCATGGGTGTCGAGACATAAAGAGGCATCAACAGTGGAGACGAGCATATATGATACCGATCAACAAAATTTTGTGCAACAAAAGAATGTGATGCACCATTATCAATCAAAAGTAAAGCTGGATAAGTTAATAAAGTACACTTACCCGCTATCACATCATCAAGAGCTGCCTCTGCTTCCTCCCTGTTCAGTGCATATACCTGAGCCTGAGGTGGTCCTACCCTCTGTCCTCCACCAGACTGTGGTCTCTGCTGCACTGTATTCTCTGACATTGGTCCTCTCCTCTGTTGTCCACCCACTTGAGGACAATCACGGATCACATGTCCTGGTCTCCCACAACGGAAACAAACTACTGGATTCAATTGAGGACAATCTCGTTTCAAATGTGGTCCGCCACATTTAAAGCATTGCACACCACTGCCACTACTACTACCTTGGAACTGTCCCTTAGCTCTTCGGTCATCCCCTTTCCGTGGTCCAAAACGTTCCCACTAAATCTAGATGAAGATGCACCACCTCGTGGTGATTTAAATGGTTCTCCTCTAGGTCTCATACTTTCAGATGTAGGTGGTTGGGATTGTCCAACATCTTTGTGCACCCCTACTGCAATCTCAGCCATCTCGGCTCTAGTCAATGCTTCTTCATATGATGTAGGGTTATTGGACATTACTCTATCAAACAATTCAGGCCTCAAACCTTTCACAAACTGTCTGATCTTTGCTTTTGTGTTTACAGCGATATGTGGCACATACCGGAGCAATGAAGAATATTGCACAGCATAGTCAGATACTGTCATTGATCCCTGTCTCAAGGTTGTAAATTCATCCTCTTTCCTCTGCCTTGCAGCAACAGAGAAATAATGATCAAGAAACTTCGTTCTAAACACATCCCAGTTAATTGTCTGTTCTTGAGCCCTCAGCTCAATCAATGTGGACTTCCACCACATCATGACCTTCTTAGCCAACTGAAATTCAGCTAAGTGTAACCAAGCAGTCTTGGCACACGGTGCTGACACAAATATTTGTTCCACACGTTCTAGCCACTCCTCTGCCAGTTCCCCTGATTCAGTACCCTCAAACCTGGGTGGCTGATAACTCAGAAATTGCGTCAATGTTAACTCGCCAGGTAACAATACATGTTCCACTGGCCCTTGCCCAATCGTTGGTGGTGGCACAGGCGTCATCCTCACACTAGCATTGCCACTCATGGCATCCCCAACATCCTCATGATACCCTGTCTGTCATAACTGTATATCAAGGGTTACCAATAACATTCACAATAATAAAACATGGTAGAAGAACATCATAGTACAAATCCTAACATGATATTACCATTCTCAACATGTTTTCAAGTGTTTAGGTAACTCCCTAATACACTTCATCTACCCATGTTCACCCCGTTCTCGAACCACTGCTCTGATACCACTAATGTGGGGTCCTCGTCACTTAATCCATTATGTATCACGTTAACATACATATGTGAGTCTGAATTAAGTAAAAAAAAAATATACACTGATTAAGAGTATCTTACTAGTTACGTTGTTACAAGGTTTACAAAACCCTAACCAACTATACATCACATGTACAAGTAACAACCTACTCCAAGATAACCCTATGCAGTGGTTCTCCTCGCAGCGGAAATCATGACTCACGCTCCCCACGTCTATGAAACCCTACAGAAACATTCACACAACGTGAGTATAGATAACAATTATTTCAGTGCAATATCAAAACACAATATCAATGATAAAACAATAATAATCATATCCAATGTGAATGCTCTGTCTCATGCATCAACAAATGCAACTATGTCATGACATGTCTCATCACATATCCTATTATCACGAGACTAAGATGATATGTCCATTTCCGCTCAATATGTCAGTGAAATCATCTCACATCTTCATATACCAACACATATCATTGTACCGTCCTCACATGATAATAGTCAGAGCATATACCCAACCCAAACCAGGCGTATATCTCTAATGCTAACGTCGCATACCCGAGCATATACCCAAACCAGGCGTATACCTCGAATGCTAACGTATATACCTCATCCATCTCAAATACATGATATCCATGATTGTACATGCATATGATACTACCAATCATATGATACCAACATAACACAATTCATATGATATCAATCACATAACATCATCACACAATATCTATACTCCGTACGTCAACACGTACCTGTAAAGCGACACAAACGAGATAAATCAGTCGTCACTGGCTAATTGCCTCGTTGTCCTGTCCCCTGTGATGATGCTACAACAATGCCAATAATATATCATGTTATCATAGGCAATAAAATCAAATTCTATAAAAATATAACATTTTTCCAATTCTGGACCCTGGCGATCGATCTCATGTTTTGAGGCGATCGATCGCCTAAAGCTTTGGTCCTAGGCGATCGATCTCTTAATTTCACGCGATCGGTCGCCTCCCCTTTGGAAAACATACCGCTTCAAGGCGATCGATTGCCACATGAAGCGATTGATCGCTCAATGCACCGCCACTCTCATGTTTAGCCACAGGCGATCGATTGCCTCAAACGTCGCGATTGATCGCCTCCTCTGTTTTCAGAAAATTCATGGCGATTTTCAAGCATATCTTCATGGTATTTTTTGCACAATTCTTTTCCTATCATTTAACCACATTTCATGAAATCCCTAGGATCATATAAACATGTTTCTAACATTATAGCATCAAATTCTTGGCCTAGAAACAAGTTATGATTTCACACATGAATACTTGATATGCCAATGCACATGCTTCATCACCAACTACACAATTCAAGTTCAAAACCATAAATTCATTACCAAGATTGTACAAATTCACTTCACTTAACTTCCTAGCTCAATTCTCAAGTGAATTCCAAGCTCAAACCAAGAGGAACTTCAAAGAGTGGGAGAAGAGCTTGTGTAGGATTTTGTAGGTGAAAAATGAGAAACTATGTGAATCTCCTCCCTAAGTCACTTGATATAATGTCATTTGGAGTTAATGACATGTTAAGTGACATGTACATGAAGATGAACTCCAAATTCAAATGCAACTCCAACTCAAATTAAATTCACATGCATATTCAAATGCCTACTAGTTTATATTGCTTGATATGTTACTACACTTGATTACATTCAAATCATTTTGCACCATGTTTCATTCCTTGCCATATATCATTTCATGCATGTATTATTTCATTCTTGGTTCCACCCGAACCCCCAATTATCATACCGCCATTTGATATAATTACACCATAATCATATCACACGTGTATAAAACAAATCGAGGCATTACAAAAGCAATGAATGTAATAAGCATATGGGCAATCATTCAAAAAAAGAGCTTGCAAACCGTTTCACTCCCCTCTCATGTTACTTGCACCATCATATCATTGTCATCGTATATCTTGTATACTAAGATCATGATGAGAAAGAACTTCACTTATTTTTGTTCTTCTAAGTGGATGATTTATTGTCCTCCATATGAACAATATCAAAGAATCTTTCTTGAATAAACCCATCTTTGTCAACAAACTTTAAAATAATGGTCATTTGCTCCCTTTTAGATTCATCTCGAGATTCATCTCGAGATTCATCAACAATAATACAAAATTTTGTATTTCCAATTTTTTCCCGAATAAATCTTTGAATTCTCCGATATGTGTCAAAAAAGGAAAAAAAATTCCCTCATTCACCTTTTTCCAAGATCGAAATCCAACAACAACAAAAGTATTCGATCCACACACTTGAGATGTCTTGGCAAAGAGAAAACACGAAAGATAAAATTTTGCATCTTTGAAATAGGAATACTCCAACCAATCAGGAAAAATTTATACCATGAATAAAGAAACTTCCTACCATGTCTATCAATAAGCCCACTACAACTTCGTTCATAAGGACCGTGCATTAAATTTGCTTGTCGAATTTCATCTCTTTTATCTACATGATGATCCCATATCATCTTCCGTTTTCCTGGATCCCGTTCTATATCAAAAATTGAATCTTTTTCGATCATTGGAACTTTCCTTAAGGGAGAATAATCGGAATGCAAACTCGACTTTCATGGGTAATCATATTTTCAAGAGAACATTATTATCATTAGTTGTAGTGACATCTTGAATACAACTTTTCTTGAAGTAAGAATCAATTATCTTCTTACTTATTTTCTACATGTTCGAAAGATCATCATAAATAGATATATTCAACTAATTATCATTACAAAAACTTTCATAGCATATATAAAATTGCAATATATAAAATGTTTATAGTGATATAAATAAAGATGAGTCAATGCCATAAATATAAATTTGATGGAATATCTTAGTGAATATTAAAATGTTATCTACTATACATGCACACATTCAGGCGACAACACCATGATAATGGAGTACTCTTTCATTAAAAAAGCCCAACTAAATGAACTTATCATAGTGGAAAATGTAGAATGTTCAATAATAAAAAAATATTAAACCCAACCAACAATTTCCATTAAAAAACCCGACTTGTAGAATGTTCAATAAACAATACTCAAATGTAGAATATTCAATAATAAAGCCCCAACCGCAGGCCACTGTCTTCTCCTCAATTCCCTCACAAACCAATTCACAAAACACACACAATGTCACAATGACACAAATTACTCAGACAATAAATAAAAAAAGCATTTGAAGAAATTTTACCTGGTTCTTGGATCTTCGGATGTCAATAAAGATGAGGGAGTGAGTGACCGTCGTCCGTCGGTAAGTCTGTAAAATTATAGTCTGTAAATTAAAGTTGCAGAATGATTTCACGCTGAGAAGGATAGGGTTTTAAACAAAATTTTGTGGGCTGTTAATTTTGGGCCAAGTCGCAAAGGTTTTAAAAGTTGTTTGAGGGTGCAAATAAAATTATTTTGTAATGTCTAAAATATATTTATAAAAAATAAATTTTAAACAAAAAATTTCGGGGGTTCGTCCCCCAACCTCGCACCCTCTTGCTACCGCCACTGGCCATAACCAAGCACAAAACCTCAAAAACCTCGGAAATCTTCTTCCATTTTGTGGCGCCCCAAATCCCGCCACACAAACAGACAACATATGACGTTATTTGTCTAAAAAATTTGACATGATATCCCCGTAATTGGACCTCCCAATAAAACACAGACTGGAATGTGTATATATAATATACAATCTCATAAATACAAATGACGTCTCCCCAAAAGAAATACAATATTGGTCACATCCACGAACACAGAAAAACCAAATCATAAGTAAATACATACAAGCCATACACATATATATACAAACTCACAAACGAGCCATCAATTTTTAAAACATAAATATTACTTCATAAGAACTTTTGTTTTTGTTTAACAAGGACTTCTACGACTCAAAAATAACAGCCCTAGTCTTGCATCCAAATCCTACATCTCCTCTAACACGTATGCATGTATCTGTTTCAACAGAAACAATCATCCAAAAAGGATGAGAATACACTAGGAATAATAACAACATAATCATAAGCATATATCATCAACAGTTTAAAAAATTGAAAACGCAACAGAAATACTCCTGAAATCAATAATCACAATCTGAAAATTCCCGGACTGTTTTCTTTAACTCAATCTCCCAACATCAAATCGAAATCCACATCACCTCAACCATATCCCATCAAATATATAAATTCATATAGTGGCAACGCCAAGCCAACTATACCATAAGTCGTCACACCATCATTGCAACCCATCGTATATAATCGATTTATTGGCAACAACAAGTCTACTAAACCCCATCGTCGCATCATCATTGTGACCAATCATATATAATCGATATAGTGACAAGAACAAATCTACTTTATCTCATCGTCGCATCATCATTGCAACCTCATCATCAACAACAATAATAATCATATGTCGCCCATTCCAGAGACTATCAACATCACCGTTCATAAAAAAACATCATTATATCACAATTCAACATCAATATGAATAGCAATGCATGCTCGTACGTCAATATGTAACTGATATTCGATAATTAAGATTAGGCTATTCTTGACGTTCCAAGGCTCATGAAATATCTATATCAATTTTACAATTCGATATTAGCTTATTACAATAACATCAACAGATAAACACAACTCTAATCATATTTCCAATAGCCTCAAAATAAGTTCATCCAAATTATGGTACTTCATCAGTTACGCTTTTCAATCAAAATTATACATACCTATATAACTTAACAATAATTCATTTAAAATTAATCTCCCACAAAATCTGATCATTATTTGAAAATTCAAACTCAATCATTTAGTTGTTTTGACTAAAACAAAACATATCATTGCATTAAGAATTCAACAATAATCAATAACAAATAAATTTTAACTATTGTTATATAAATTTGTTAAATAAAAACTAACACAAAAAATATTAGTGCCAGACTATAGCTCTTACCTCGATGATCTCGAATATATATTTGGTTTGTCCAAAGATGTCTTTGACCGGACGATATTTAAATACTTAAACTGAATAATACAGAAACCCTCGCTCATACTATGTTCTCTTGATATATATATTTATTATCTAATATTAATTAACACGCATTACGCAGATAATTACATTTATTAAAGCTGTCTTTTGTCTTATCGAATTATATTTTCAACTAATCTTGTCAACATGAAAGTTGTAGCTCATTCTTTTATCTTCATGTGGCTTATTGAATCGCCAAGTTTCGACATCGTATTAAACAGTTATGCTCATAATAATAAATCATATTACAAAAATTCATGTTTCAATTATATGATATTGGAATAATAACATCGTGATGATTCTTGGGCTTAAGTAATATGATAATTTTTTTAACTTTGGTTAATAAGCTATATAGAATTCTACTTAGTAAAAAGAAATGTTAAGTTTCCACGTGTTTAGGGAACTTGAGTTTAGCCGACTGTATTGAACTAATGTGGTACTGTAAGTAATGAAATTATTCATAATTATTCTTTGGAAATAAAGATTCGAATTATACTTTATGAGCTAAATAATTGAAGAGTAGTATCCATTAAAGATTAGAGCGACATGTGAGCTTTGGGAATCTCGATAAGACTACTACTAAAATTACAATAAGAACTTAATTATTGTGAATTTGAAAATTTGGGAACTAAGAAATTGTGTTTTCCATAATTTGTATTTTGTAGAGGTTTAATTCTTTCGAGGACTAAGTATTGAACCTAGTGAAAATCTTAGGTTCTGATCATTGAATAATTTAGAGAAATTATTCTCAAGTAAATCAAGTTGGTATCTTCTGATACAAATACGATTGTTATCATTGGATATAAGCTTTGAATTAATAAAATGTTGAATCTAAGATGAACTTATTCATGTACCTAGATATTGTCTTAATCTAATTAATTAAATAATTGGGATAATGATTACTATCATGCATTTTATGGATTTTTAGTTTTAAGATGCAACTATGCTAAAACAAAAGTTTCGATCGTTATGAACTTGTTGATGATAATCATGAATATTGTGAGTCTTGCCATCTATTATATGTGATTTATCGAAAGATTTTCTCAGATAGCCTGGCCTATCACCTAGTTGACCAAGAAGAATCAGAGTTTTATTTGGTCAGACGAGTGTGAGAATAGTTTCACGAATTGAAGCAGAGGTTGACTACAACACCAGTGCTGCGTTTACCATCTGGATCAGGGGGATGTGTAGTTTGTGCGGATGCGTCAGCCATATGTTTGGAATTTGTCCTGATGCAACATGGAAAGGTGATGGCTTGCGCTTCAAGGCAATTGAAACCTCATGAGCAGTTCATTATATACTCCGACCATAAGATCTTAAAATACTTGTTCACTCAGTCGGAGCTGAATATGAGACAAAGACAATGGATGGATTTGATTAACGATGTGATTGCGAGATCCAATACCAACCAGAAAAGGTGAATTTAGTAGCAAATAGATTGAGCCTAAAAGTTCAGGATGTCATAGTAGCATCGATCCATGTCTAGCAGAACTATGATGAATTGTGCACTTCTGGGTGGGCTTATCAGCCACATGAAGAATATTTCATTGTTTGTTCTTTGCAGTTGAGCCACAGATTATCTCGACGATTAAGAAGTCTCAAAAGACAGATCTGTATATTCACCAGTTAAAAGAAATGCTTATGTCTAATCACCATCTAGATTAAGTGTATCGTCCGGCGGTTGGTTGCCCTTGAATAATAGATTAGTGCTACCAAATCTTACAAATTTGAAAGAAGCATTACTTCAGGAGGCACACTGCAGTCGTCATAGTGTTCATCCTGGAAGCCTTAAAATGTACCATACACTAAAACCTCATTTTTGTGAGATATCGTTCCTAATCAAGTGTTTAATTATCACATAATGATTATTTTATTGTGAATAACGGAAGATTAATTAAATTTTACCGACACATGACCCTAAAAATATTTTGGCATGACCTCTCCACACGAGGGACATACCAATAATAATACATATATCAATGTACCCATACTGAAAGTAAATACATAATACCATAATCATGCACAATAAGCATCCATCACATAATTCATACTAAAAATATTTACATAATACCATCTATCATATATATATCGATATACCAAGACTAAAATATTTACATAATACCATCAGCATTACATAAACACAAAATATCAAAACATATCCAAAACTGAGCAGAAATAATTCCAGGACACACCCAGGCATAAATAACTGACTTCACTGGGATAGACAGAAAACAACCTCAGGTATAGCTTCTACCGAGCATTCCCTCTTTGGAATCTTGGTTACTTGTACTATCTGTCATTGTCCACACATAAAGACAACAACAACGCCCATTGGGGTGAGCCAAAGCCCAATATGGAACTATCAAATAATTACAACATGATCTATAAAATGTGATAGATGATGCAATGCAATACAATGTAATGCATGCATGTAGGGCACAAACCATCTCGAGATATCAAACATCTGGAATCCAAGGAATAGTCATCAACAATAAGCTCAAGCAGAGGGTGACGACACACACACTGCACTACGACATCTCTCGCCGTGCCTGTGATATGCCAAACATCCCTCGTGCATACGTCCGAGGACAATGCGCGTGACTATAGTTCCGATCTAAAACTGCTTGTCATCGCCGTTTCCAGCGTCCCATGACACTACGGATCTCATAATAGGTAAGATCAATATGACATGCCCAATGAATCATCTATGCATCATGTGACATATGCAACTCTATATGTCATGTTCGCTGTATATATATAAAAAATGATGTGTGTTAACAAAACATTTATTTTCACACACCGATATGCCAATTATGAATGCCATGAATGCTGCATAATTTAAATAAAAACATGTAGCCAAGTAATATCATATAGTTCACATAATTCAACAAATCATGTATCAAATAATACAGATAAATGTCGTATGTTACTGATCGCAACATACATTATTCCATTAATTCTGATCGACAGTTGAAATTATATCTTTCCAAGTATTACGCTACACATAACCAAGTAACACAAAAATTCGTGAACTCCTGATTACTAACATTACTTCATCTACAAAATTCAAGTTACTAATACTTTTCTAAAATGATACTATCTCATCTGAACCAAAGTTTAGAAGTAGTAATTGATTTAAAACCAAATCCAATGCAAAGATTTAGCCACTGCATAATATATGACATCAAGCATGTCTGATTAAATAGGAAGCCCATGCACACCCTTATACAACAACAAAAACGGATTCTTGGTGAGAAAAATTAGCATCCTCTTCCAGGCCCTTATTTAGCTTGATTATAACACAACAACAGAGTTGAAAATCCTTCTTCAAACAACAACATTAAAACCGAGCTCTTCCCGCCCCACAACATCAACGAAATCGAACCCAATCAAAAAATGACATTGAAATTTCATAAAATCCTTTCATACTTGATAAATCCAGCTACAACATGATTTATATGAGTTAATAATCGACTAACTAAGAATTAAGAACCTTAACACACAAACCCATGAAAATCGATCGTTATTTTTCCACCAACACATTGCCAAATTCGAACCAATCTGCAAGACTTTTGAACATTAAGGCTGCATGATTTCGAACAACAAAGATGCTCCAAAATCCAACAAAAATCGAACAAAAAACGAGCAAAAACCAAAAAACACAAGACGAGGCTAAGAACATCGTTCATATATGAACCCGAACGAGAAATTGTACCTGAGATGGTGCACTGGTTAGTTAGGAGCATTGTGGTAGGTTTGGTTTGCCGAGTTGGCGGCTGACGGCGATGGACGAAAAAAATCAGGGATGGAGAGCTTTCAGTGTGAATAATGATTTTTGCAGGTGTAGATATGTATTGTGTGTGTAATTTTGTCTTACACACATTCATATTGGTATTTCCAGCAAGTTTTTTGTATATCGGAGTGTACCGGTGTACTGATAAACTAAATGTACATATGACAATTAGGATTTACATCCACTTATATTTTAAAATTTAATTCTTTATTTTTATAAATTATTTTTAAAATAATATCGGAGTTTATCGACCATTTCAAAAATATATAATGTTCCGATTCAACTGTCAACTGACATTTATATTGTAAATTTCACCTCTAATTAATTAACCTCACATTAATTATTCATTAATTCATAATATACGTATATATATGTAATTAATATTAATCAAATCTCGGTTTCTCCATCACTTATACAGATTTCGAGGACGAAATCTCAACATAGATCCATATCAATATACAACACATCACCAGTTGTAGTACATAACAAGACTAAAATTAGCCTATAGATTAGAATACATAATATGATACATTGAATATAATGTAACCAATCAAGCAAGTGCGGATTAGGTTCTCGCATCTTGGTTTTCAATTCCCACGTTGATTCTTCTACCCCATATCTTGTCCATCGTACTTGTACTTAGTGGAATAGGTGTATTGTGTATTACTTTATCCTTTCGATTCAAAATGCAAATAAGATGTTTGACACGAATGATCAAGTCCAACATCATCAATCTGAAAGACGTGATGGATATGGTTAATATATTCACAACAAAGGAAACATGGAAAAAATACATCGTGAATGACTGATAAAGCTGGGGGCAATGCTAATCTATAAGCAAGATCTCCAACTCGATTAAGGATCTCGTACTTGCCAACATATTGAGGTGATAGTTTGTCTCGCATGCCAAAATGAACATTGCCTCTAAAGGAGAAATTTAGCACACGATCTCCTATCTGAAATTCTATGGGTCATCTTTATTTAGAAGCATAACTTGTTTGACGATCCTGTGCGGCCATCATCCGCTATCTAAACAACTGAACATTATCATTCATTTCTCGTATTATATCATGTCCAGTCGACTGGTTTTTCACTGATTTCTTTTTAGACTAGAGGCAATTTACATCGTCTCTCCTATAAGGCTTCAAAAGGTGTTAAATCTGTGCTCGTTTGGTAGCTCTTATTGTAGAAAATTCAATTTAAGGCAAGGATTCCTACCCTCAAATGTCAAAAAATCAACCACTATAGTATGTAACCTATTCTCGATAGACAAACGAGTCATATTCTTATAAGGAAATGTCTGTTTATACAGAAAAACAAGTGGAGATTTAGGAAGTCGATCAGCAATATCCCAAATAGCATCACAACCTCTAGGTGATCGAGGAAGATGAGTCACAAAATCCATAGCAATATGTTCACAATCCCATTGGGACTTTCAAGGCCCCAAGTAACCCTCCAGGTTTCCTTGGTTCAGTTAAACCTGCTGACAAACTAAACATTTGAAAGTAAATTCAGCAATGTCTTTCATTATACATCTCCACCAGAACTTTAGGTCTCAGAATTATATACATCTTTCGCCTTCATGGTGGATACTGTATTTACAGCCATGTACTTCACGAAGAAGTACAAAGGTCAGATCAGAATTATCAGGAACAATTTATAAACCATTAAGTCGTAAAGAACTATCAGAAACTATCTGAAAGCTAGATGGATGTCCAGTAGATACACGATCTTAAGATTTTTGAATTTGAGCATCATTTCGTTGGGCTTTTCTAATTTTAGAAATCAGTTCCGTCTCAACTTGTAATGCTGAGACAGTGACATGATTCCGATGTGAGTGAAAAGTCCAGTCACAAGTACAGATATCCTCATGTTGTAAGGACCCTAGTTCCTTAAGTGCGGATTAAAGGCATAATTAGAGCTAACATGTATTATCAGAGTATAAAAGTTCGTGTTGAGACTTTGAGCCTTAAGAATTACATGCCAAGTTAAAGACTATCAAATGGATTAATTACATTCTCAAACAAATGAATGTTATTCACTATAGCTTTACACTACTCCTAGAGTATACACTATACAAAAATAATCCTGTCCTTTCTTATCAAAAGCGATCTTCGCAAGCTCACCGCCTCAACCCGCCTTAGCCCCTTTATCATGCCAAAATGTACCTACAAGGACAACCCCCAAAACATGAGCATATAATAATCCATATCCAACACAATATGAATATAAGGCGTAAATGCATAAACCGTAATAAAACACTTCCTGTTTTTCCCATGCATTTTAAACGCTCCCTTTTCGGTTGTCCCTGTACCATAACTCATGATTATAATCAATAGATTGTTTAATGGTTCACACATGTCATGACATAACACCATTTCATTATCATCAATCACCAATCCCTAGTCTGTTATAATAGTGTATTTTAATGCACATCGCTTGTCATGACAACAACACTAATACCCCTCGCTTCGACATATTAACGGCATTGAATAACCTCGCGCAAATGCGACATGCGGCAATACCCTCGCTTCAACATTTGGCGGCAAATATTCTTTCCTCGCTACAATATGACAGCGGCAAGTATTCTATCATCGTTTCAAGTGACAGCGGCAAAGCATTAAAATCATCACTCTATATAACCATGACTCATGGGATGTGCACCAACAATCATCATATGCATATACAATCATCATGCATAATTCAACATGTATTTGCATCCACAATGCACAATTCCATATATACTCGCATCCACAATGCATAATCAATGAGTATAATAGATACATGTACCGTTGGGTGCCCGTACGTCTCTTTACGTACCTTTCCAAAAGTGGGATTTGATTTGACTTCACTTCCTTGGTTGCGTCGCCACCTGGGATGGTTCTACACAATCACACAACCCAATATTAGAAGCCAAATAATAGCCAAATACCAAAAATCCGTCAAAAAATTACATTTCCCACTATTCAGCTGCTGGCGATCGATCGCTGCATCGAGGCGATCGATCGCGAGCCTTACCGATCGATCGCCTTGACATGGCGATAGATCGCCATAACTCTCTGCCTCGCGGCGATCGATCACGACATTTCCAGCGATCGATTGCCACCTGCTGTGTGCGCGATTCTTCACCATTTTTGAGCATAAACCAAGTTCCACTATGCACACTTCAAACCCAAACATTCCAACAACTCAAATACCATAATAACTCCATAAAACCCACATGAAACACATCAAAAATCATAACCCAACCATATACAACACATACCCAAAAACAAACCCATATATAAAAAAACTCAAATACCAACCCAAATCAAAACCAAACACCATTAAAACATTAAGGAGGGTTCCATACCTCTTATGGACTCCAAATCTCACTAGAAATCTCACAAATCAAGCTTTTGTGAAGATTTTTTCTTCCTCCTTTGGCCAATTTCGAAAATGGGATGAGGGTTTAGGGTTGAGAGTGATTTAGGGATTTTGGTAAAGTGATGGTAAAGTGGGGGTAGTAGGGTTAAAAAGGGGGTTAATTAAAATTGTACCCCAACAATTACCATGATGTATAAAATACCCCAACATAATATTTTAAAAGCATTTTTACCAAAATGCATCAAAATTCCAATTAAGCACATACATTACCAAATAATATCAACCAACATGAATAACCCATGTAGAATACCCAGTTATTCCAATATGCACAACATGCATCCCGAAATGCACTATCGGGTCACGCCTACCATGTGACTAAGCATTTCAACAAGATAATTAATTCCAACACATAATTCAATTATCACCATAATTAATCACGTAAACATAATTAATGCCCAAATTGCAATTAATCATTTCGGGGATATCACACATGTACCTTGATGATACAAGCAGAAGCTATCACAGACTCATGGACTTTACGACTGAGGCAACCGTAGTGGCACTCACCCGTCTAGGGTGATATTGAATTTTTCTATCAAAATCCTTCAAATTATTCGTCCACCTATGTTGTCTCGTCTGAAGATCGGATTGGAAGAATAGATATTTTATGCTCTTGTGGTCCGAATAAAAATAGATTTTCCCTCATATAATTAATGACGTCAAATCTTTAAAACAAAAACATTTGTTACCAGTTCAAAACTATATACAGGATCTCAAGAAACTTCAAAAGGTGTTAAATTTTGCTTGTTTGGTAGCTATTATTGTAGAAAATTCAATTTACGGCTCAGATTCCTGCCTCCAATGTCAAAAAATCAACCACTATAGTATCTATTCTCGATAGAAAAACGAGTCATATTCTTATAAGGATAAGTCCGTTTGTACGGAAAGAAAAGTGCAAATTTAGGAAGTCGATCAATAATATCCCAAATAGCATCACAACCTCTGGGTGATCGAGGAAGATAGGTCACAAAATCCATAACAATATGTTCACAATCCCATTGCGACTTTCAAGGCCACGAAGTAACCCTCCAGGTTTCCTTGGTTCGGTTAAACCTGCTGACAAACTAAACATTTGAAAATAAATTCAGCAATGTCTTTCATTATACATCTTCACTAGAACTTGAGGTCTCAGAGTTATATACATATTTCGCCTTCATGGCGGATACTATATTTACAGTCATGTACTTCATGAAGAAGTACAGAGGTCAGATCAGAATTACCAGGAACAATTTATCAACCACTAAGTCGTAAAGAACTATCAGAAACTATCTGAAAGCTAGATGGATGTCCAGTAGATAAACGATCTTAAGATTTTTGAATTTGAGCATCATTTTGTTGGGTTTTTCTGATTTTAGAAATCAATTCCGTCTCAACTTGTAATGCTGAGACAATGATAGAATTCCGGTGTGAGTGAAAAGTCCAGTCACAAGTACAAATATCCTCATGTACCTTGATGATACAAACAAAAGCTAGAACAGACTCGTGGACTTTACGACTGAGGGCAGCCGCAGTGACATTCACCCATCTAGGGTGATATTGAATTTTTCTATCTAAATCCTTCAAATGATTCATCCACCTATGTTGTCTCGTCTGAAGATCGGATTGGAAGAATAGATAATTTAAGCTCTTGTGGTCCGAATAAAAATAGATTTTTCCCCGTATAATTAATGACATCAAATCTTTAAAACAAAAATATTTGTTACCAGTTCAAAACTATATACATGATCTCAAGAAAACTAACTTTACACTCATCTGACCAAAGATATTTTTAATTCTTCTATATCAGCTGAGTAATAGGTTTAGCCATTTTTCAAAAAATAATATCTTTCGATAAAATGACATTCGGAATCCGCTAAACCATGAAACATCGAACCTCAAGAACATTGGTAGGTATTGGCCAGTTTAACACTACTTTGACCTTGGTTGAATCAACAGAAATGTCATGTCGAGAAATGACGTCGCCCAAGATTATCACTTCGATCATCAAAAATTCTATTTGGATAGCTTGGTATACAGAATCGTTTCTTAATATGAAACTGAGATATCGATTTCAGATATGTCCTATTTTCTTGGGTGTCAGAAGGAATGAAAAGGATATTAGTTGTTAATCAAATAACCAAAATTACGCTCGTCTTACCACATAACTATCTGATCCTGTTAAGTCATTAGAGTCAAATATTAAATATTCAGACTGCTCTCGATATAACAATGGGAGAGGTCAACAAAAGTATCCTGCGAAAATGACATTGATAGAAAGATTATCATCCTGTGCAAACCATATTCAGGCTGGACAGATTGATCAGAAATATTTTACCAACGGAATCTGAGATATATGTTTCGAATATTCAACACATCCTATTTTAATCTTGAAATAGCATGATATCAGTAATAGGAACAATTAAAAATCAATCAAGAATTTGTCAAAGGATTCTACTCATCAAGTCCATGAAAATATTAAGAATTAGAAGACTCGTATGGCATAATCACATATCGGGCATACACGATAGTTGTAGGCATATCTTGGCTTTGTATTGACACCTGGTATGATTCAGGGTGAAGCAGACGTATAGAACTTTTTTTAAATAAGGAATCAAGTAAATCGTTACCTAATACAATCATTATTCAATTGTCTAAAAGCAATACTTAGTCATTCGAACATCATAAAATTTTTGACTCATTCAAGTCGAATAATTTCATTCACAGGAAAATATTCCAAATGGTCATGATCTCCATTTCGAGATTCTTTAAAATCTCATTGGAAATACATTTAGGAATCTATACCATTTTCATAGTTCTCCCAAAAGCTTTACCACAAATTCATGGAGTCTATACCGAGTTAATACTCGGGTCCATGCAAATTTTATTCTTTAGAAAACTAACCTTTGCTTGAAAACGGAGTCTAGGTCACAACTGGACAAGGTCCCTATTTATTCATTTCATCAATGGTTTTAAAATATATTGAACCATTTTTAGCATTTATTTAATTACTTGTGCACATGGTTCGAAATCATATCTGGACGTACTATACATATGTATCACAACATCTGTAATACATCTATGTTACTAACAACTTAAAATCTCAATCCTTTTATTAAAATTAAGATTTCAGATAAATTATAAGATAATTCATTACTCATAATTTATTACTTTATCTCAGTCAAATTATGAATTACCGCAACACAAAAAGGAATTTCAGCTTACACGATCCCGACCAAAAATTTCACACACATACCAAGCAACTATAATCAAACTACAACGAAAATGATCACCACATCTATTGCGTTTAATTGCCTACGATTTGATGGATAAATTGATACAATGCTACCTAATCGTATACTTGTGTTAATGTAGGTGGAATCGAAGAAATCGAGCTAATAAGAGCGAATAAGGATCAAGAAATGCATTGAAATTGACAAGGGATTAAAGTAGACAAAAAAATGCATAAAGTGAACCAAGACACGCAATTGATCGACGAGAAGCCACCGATCGATCAAGCATGGCAGATAAATTACGCACCATCTATCGCTGGGAACGGGCGATTGATCGCCCGATGGGAAAAAATGAAAAAAAGACTAGCGATCGATTGGCGTGATGCAGCGACCAATCGCAAGCAGAATCCGGGAAATACAAGGAAACATGATTTCTTTCCATCCTACATGGATTCTATCCCACCTACTTGCCTCCCTATTTATAACCCTCGAATTTCAGACCTTAGAAGGATCTAAGTTGAATAGTTTACAATAGTTTTATAATTTTGCTTTCAATTTTGTTGAAGACGACTACGAAGATCAACACGAAGGCGGGTTTGACAACCTCGACGCGTGGAGATCGGTTTAATATCTCTTCCTTTGCTTTTATTTTATTGTTTTCATAGTTACGTTTAGCTAGTTTTTAATTCTTGGTTTTCGGAAGACAAAACCTCGGATTTATTTATCTTGGGGAGATTCCTACGTTTTTAATTATCGATTTTTATTGAGTATCAGTGTTTTCCTATGTTTGGTTGATATGATTTTGTTTGTTTGTTGGATTGACAACCTAATAACTTTCATATAATCTATTGCTAATGGATATCAAATAAGAGATTGTTTGAGTAATCTAGTTGAAGAAGCGACTAAAACTGATAAATTTTGCGGGTGTGAATTTATTAATTTCTTAGGGAAGACAATTGACTAAATTTATATGAACCGCTTGTGTTTATGCTGTTTAGATTCATCACTAATTAGTTTTGATTGGTGTCATGATTTTAATCTTGATTGCGCATAAAGAGATTGATTGATTAATGAAAGTTAAATTAGAAGGCTTGGACTAATTGACTGTGAATAAGGTGAGAGAGTAATTAGATTTCCAATTGATGAATATTCAAATAAAATTGTCTTTTGTGAATCGATGAAATATATGATAATATCCAAGGTATAGTCGATCGATACCAAGAATCGCTTTCAATAGTTTAATCTTTAGTTTTAATTTAATTAGTATAATTCAATTCATTTCACAACCCCATCTTTAATTTATTGTTTTTGTTTTGTTTTGTTTTCATTAACACAAGAATTCACACCTCTCGTGGGATCGATCCATACTCACACTACTATATTATTGTTTTCAATCTTGAGGATTGAGTGGGGTTAATTTGGCGTACACGATAAGCGCTACCAAATTTTGGCACCGTTGCCGGGTAGGCTTTGTATATTTTTGTGTTAATAATTTTTGTTTTTGCTTCTTCCTTTCCCTTTCTTTTTCTTTCTCTCTTCCCCCACTGCTACTGTTGTTTGTTCTTGCTGCATGCGAATTTCTGAAGTTACCATGGCAAACTATAGGATCTCGGACGACTTGGTCTATCTTGCGCAACAACTGGATTTAGGGAATGTGCAAAGTGCATACAACTTAAGTTGGAGTGATAATCCCGATCTCAGCTACGCCAATCAATGGATGATCCACCACGTTACATGGAGTCCAATCCACCGCCATACATGTCGCCTTATGAGCCATGGTCACAACAATCTCAACCCCTACCCCTTGTGAGTCTTTGGAGGATATTATTGTGAATTATACTAATAGTACTTTGCAATTTCAATAGGGATTCAGCGCTAGCAACTCAGAATTTGTGGACTCAAATAGAGCAAAGAACAACATCGATCAGAGGATAGGAGACTGACAAGCGAACAATATACTCTCCCAGACAATGGAGACCCCAAGGGAGAACATGATTGCAGTAGCCTCAAGGAGTGACATAGAGGTAGAAAACCCAGGAAGGGTGGTACTGACGCCACCCAAACTAGAAGGAGACACATGTGCCACTAGAACAAAAGGAGCGTGCACATGCACCTCCACAAGGTATGTTTCCAACAATCTCCTATGTTGAATATGTACATGAATCTTGTGCTGAGAAAAAGGGACCGAGGATCGAATACTGTGATGAAATGGAAATGTGGGACGATTTTTTTCCAACGATGAGGAGAAGGAAACTTTTACTAAATGCACGGATCCAGGTATGTTCACTATCCCATGCATAATTGAAAATAATAGAATTGATAAGGCCATGCTATATTTAGGAGCATCAATCAATGTTATGCCATATTCAATCTATACCTCTTTAGACCTAGGAGCTTTAAAAAATTCTGAAATTGCTATTCAAATTAGCAAATATGTCTACTGTGCATCCTAAGGGAATACTTGAGGACGTTCTAGTGAAAGTTGATAACTTGGTCTTTCCTGCTGACTTCTACGTACTTGACATGGAAAATGATGATACGAGCAGCCCTTTTCTGTTAGGGAGACCATTTTTGTTTCAAAGTGCATAATAGATGTAAGTGATTGTGCTTTTACTATGGAGTTTAATGGCGAGGTAGCTAAGTTCAATATTCATGATCCCATTCATCCTCCTACTACTGATTACACTATTGGCATCACCCATCATGTGTCACTGGAAAAATCACATACTGTCACTGAGCATGAACACGGGGTAACTACTGGCTTGTTGACAAATGAGGTATGTAAGAAATTTTGACTGATAATGCATGCATTATTACTACTTTAGGAAATTCTCCTTCTAAACATCTTAATTCTGAATTGCAGGTACCTGATATTGAGTTGGAGCTTCCTCCTAAACAATCTCAAGATGCATCTATAGAAAACGAGGGGATGAGAAAAGGGTTGAGGACCTCCAAGAAATACAAGGCGAATAGACATCGCCTTCGCGTTGTCAAGAGAATACTGAGGTGGGAAAAGGTGAAACTAGACACCAAGCATGACCCACCATGATCATGAACTGAAGTTGGGCCAGAGGCGCTGCTTGGGAGGCAACCCAATGGAGTTAGTTTTCTTTTCCGTTTGTACTTTTTATTGCTTTCTTAGTCTAATTTCTCTTTCGTTACAACTTTGACTTACATTGGGGACAATGTAAGATTTAAGTATGGGGGATGGATTAGTAGTAGAGCTGTCAAAACGGGCCAGCCCGACCCAAACAGGCTGGCCCGCCCAACCCACGGCCCAAACGGGCCCAACTCGTTTGGGCCCGCCTCCAGGAGGGTTGGGAAAACCCCAACCCAACCCGACCCAAGGCGGGCAGCGGGCTTGCCCGCCGATTTTTTTTTTTAAAAAAAAAAGTTTCAAAAAAATATTTCCAACTAAACTTGTCGAACCTGGAACTGATGCTAGAAGAATGCTGAAACTTACTTCAGGTTTTATCTATATATTAACACTGCTACTAAAAAAACTTGATTAGGGAATCAGTATTTTACTCAATCATGAAATAGATGTTGCAACTTTCAAGTAATACCAAGTGAAAAATATATAGTAGATCGAATGCTTCAATGTGATATTGAGTTTTTGTTTATGAATCGAGCCTAAAAAAGGAAAAAAAATTAAAAAAAGAAAAAGAAAAAAGAAAAGGGCCGACCCGCGGGCCATCCCGCCAACCCGCAGGCTGGCCCGCCAAAACCCGTGGCCCGTTTGGGCCAGCCCATTTAGGCCCGCCTACTGGCGGGCCTTAAAAATGCTAGCCCAACCCACCTATTTGGCGGGTTGGGTTGGGCCTGACCCATTTTGACAGCTCTAATTAGTAGTGTGTTATTGCTTTCTTATTATAAAAATAAAAAAAATAAAAAAATTTGAAATTTTTTGAGCTCATAATTAGTAATGAACATGAACTTTTGAATCACTAGCCCATGATGAAACCTAATTAATAGCATGCATGCTTTTGAACATAGGTGAATTGTTAACCTTGGAACACTTTGAACTCTAATGTAAATTATGCTTTGACATAGTAGTGGAATATTTTGAGCACGAATTATCATTACTTGTGAAGTGTGCATAGCTTAGTGAAGATTGTGTGAATTTTGTGATAGTCTTAGGAAGTCTCTGATACATGCTAGAACTTAACTACATGCTCTTTGAGTGGTATGTCTAGACTTCTTGCGAACATGAAAGTGATATAGGCGATCTTTGATGCGTTTGAGTCTTTCAAGCCTACCACGTAAATAAAATTATCGCTAGTACCCTTTTTGAGCAATGTAAAAGAATGGTTGCATGCTAAGCATACAAAAGACCACTATTCAATATTCTTTGACTAGCTTATCATCTTCCCTAATGAGCCTAAATATGAATTTTTATCCATACCTCTGAAGGGAGTATGATGTATTTCATTCACATGCACTTGTTATCATTGAACCAAAACTTTTGGAGTCTTATTGTCAAAAGAATGAGATGCATGAAAGAAAATGGATGCCTTGAGAAAATAGATAAAAAATATGACTCCAAGAGGAGCCAAGGCACAAGAACCTTGCAAAAATAAACAAGGGTTTGATAAAATAATGCAAGAAGAGAAGTTTTAATTGTGCATATCATTATATTCTCTTGTTTGACACATCCTTTCCTTTCTTTCATAAGCCAATACCTAGGCCAAGTTACAAGCTAATAAAGACCTAACTGAGTTGTGTTTGCAAGTGGCTAAGATAGTGGAGAAGAGCGTGCAAGTGAGCTTATACTAATGTTATAGTATAACTTGAGTTATTATGAGTTTATATTAATTGGATCTATAATTTATGCATGACACTTGTTTATGACCATACACACATGTTCGCTGCTTTGTTGAGTATGAAATGCCTAGGAATTGAACTTGTTCCACTGATAACTTTGCACCGCCTTTCATTAATATGCATGTTTAAAATTGTTGAGGCATTAAAGTGAGGACAAGTTAGTTTGTTATGATGCTATGAGCAAACAAAAAGATTTTAGTTTTGTCTGATTTACTCGAGGTCGAGTAAAGATTAAGTATGAGCGATTTGATGTCACTAGAAATAGACACATCTACTGCGTTTAATTGCCTATGATTTGGTATGATTTGATGGATAAATTGATACATATGCTACCTAATTGTATACTTGTGTTAATGTATGTGGAATCGAAGAAATGGAGCTAATAAGGGCGAATAATGATCAAGAAATGCATTGGAATTGATAAGGGATCAAAGTAGAGCAAGAAAATGCATAAAGGTGGATCAAGACACACGATTGATCGACGAGAATCCACCGATCGATCGAGCATGGCAGATAAATTACGCACCAGAAAATTGCAATCAGCGATCGATCGCTGGGAATGGGCGATCGATCCCCGATGGAAAAAAAAGAAAAAAAAGAATAGCGCTCGATCAGCGTGATGCAGCGACGAAACGCAAGCAGAGTCCGGGAAATACAAGGAAACATGTTTCTTTCCATCCTACATGGATTCTATCGTTCCTACTTGCCTCCCTATTTATAACCCTCAAATTTTAGACCTTAGAAGAGTCTAGGTAGAATAGTTTATAATAGTTTTACAAGTTTACTTTCAATTTTGTTGAAGACGACTACGAAGATCAACACAAAGGCGGGTTTGACAACCTCGACGAGCGGAGATCGGTTTAGTATCTCTTCCTTTGCTTTTATTTAATTTTTTTTCATAGTTATGTTTAGCTAGTTTTTAATTCTTGGTTTTCGGAAGACAAAACCTCGGATTTATTTATCTTGGGGAGATTCCTACGCTTTTAATTATCGTTTTTATTGAGTATCAATATTTTCCTATGCCTGGTTGATATGATTTTGTTTGTATTGGATTGACAACCTAATAACTTTCATATAATCTATTGTTAATTGGATAACAAATAAGAGATTGTTTGAGTAATCTAATTGAAGAAGCGACTAAGACTGATAATTTTGCAGGTGTGAATTTATTAAGTTCTTAGGGAAGACAATTGACTAAATTTATATGAACCACTTGTGTTTATGTTGTTTAGATTCATCACTCATTAGTTTTGACTGGTGTCATGATTTTAATCTTGGTTGTGCATAAAGATATTGATTGATTAATGAAAGTTAAATTAGAACGCCTGGACTAATTGACTATGAATAAGATGAGGGATGAATTAGATTTCCAAATGATGAATATTTAAATAAAATTGAGTCTTTTGTGAATAGATGAAAAAAATGATAATATCCAGAGTCGATCGATACCTAGAATCCATTTCAATAGTTTAATCTTTAGTTTTAATTTAATTAGTATAATTCAATTCATTCACAACCCCTTCTTTAATTTATTGTTTTTGTTTTGTTTTGTTTTGTTTTGTTTTCATTAACACAAGAATCTGTTAGGAATCCGACGAGCATGGAACACAGCGAAATAAAAAAATTGGATTCTCACCGAGGACCTATACGAAGTAATCATATCGGTTGTAGAGTTATACCTTTGTAGCGTGTTTGTTGCAGAATCCTCGAAGCAAAAACGTCCATGAGTCACGAGCAAAACTTGATAGCTTTGCCTCTACGGTATCCACACGATCAAATCGATAAGGGATGTTGAAATTAACAAGTTGCTAGACTTGATAATTCAACCAGGAAGGGATGAGCCGCCGAGATACAAGGTGACGGCTGCTCCTCAGACTTTTCGAAAAAGTGGTTTTAGGTTATGTAAAATCTCAATTCATGTCTGATCATTATGGGTTATAAGATTATGGGTTTTTCCGAAAAACCCTAAGCTCATGTGCACTCTATATCCGTATATATAACAAATTTATATATATATATATATATATATATATATATATATATATATATATATATATATATATATATATATATATATATATATATTATATGATTATGACTCTTTCTAATCAACTTAATTCATCCAATAAATTTTATCTCCCTTTATTGATTTAATCTTTTGTGCGACCCGTTAGTATCTTGCAATGTTGGCAGTGATATAAAATTTGTTGGCAGTGATATAAAATCTAATTTTATGTCACAAGCAATGAGCGGTATCTAGCAACACATCAAGGCTACCCAAGTTACAAGAATGCCATTGACTCGACATTACCTATGGCTTGTGATAATATCATACATGTTTTGTCCTATGTGTTTAGATTAAACACGAGTCATGGAATAAGTCAAACTCGTATAGTTCAATCTTTTATTTCTTGATCACTGAGTAGACTAGAACAAACGAATAAGCTCGATATCACATATCGACTCATTCGAGTATGACCATGCATTTTAGTCTCACTTGATCAAGGGCCCAAACACTTCTCTTATTATAAAGGAGGGACAAATCCTATCTTGATCATCAACATCCCTCTACATAATTCGTAGTATATCCAATGATTGTCTTTATAGTTTACCGTGTTACAAGTAATGTTTGACAATATCAAGATACACAACTCCTTATGTTGTGATCTCTGGCGATCTCAAGTCATAAGGATTACATACACTATTATCACTGTGATAATTGCTTATGACATTCATATAACTATCCATGTAGCATTTTCATGGTGGGTCTGTCCAGTACATAATTCTCTAACATGTACCTATGTGTTGATTCGATATCTCATATCCATGAACAAATTCATCAATCAATACATACTAGTCCCAATGCATTATCATTATCCTAATTCATGATAATACTTGACCAGAGACAATCTTTAAGAATAATACATTTTATTCTATGGACATTAATATATATTTATTCATATTACAAGATAATGGAATAATATATAACAGTGAATTACCATTAATAAAATCATATTTCATTGTATGCCAAAATCAATCATCTAATGAGTTGTCTTAGGTCATATCCCAACAAATCTCCCACTTGCACTAAGACCAATCAGACATGTACTTAATGCTTAAAGATCTAGAATGACAATCATGCTTATGCTGTGACAACGGTTTTGTCAGCGGGTCATATACATTATCATCAATTGGTACTTTGCATATTTTTACATCTCCCCTTACAACGATTTCTCGAATGAAATGAAAACGCCGAAGTATGTGTTTGGATCGTTGGTGAGATCTGGGTTCCTTTGCCAATGCGATGGCTCCATTGTTGTCACAATAGAGTTCAATCGGATCTAGAATCTTAGGCATAACCCCAAGCTCAGAAATGAAGTTCTTGATCCAAACGGCTTCCTTCGCTGCATCTGAGGCAGCAATATACTCAGCTTCAGTGTAGAATCGGCTACTGTATCTTGCTTTGAACTCTTCCAACTCACAGCACCACCATTTAGGCAAAACACATATCCTGATTTCATTCGAAAATCATCCTTGTCAGTTTGGAAGCTTGAATCAGTGTAACCTATTATATTGAGTTCTTCCTCACCTCCATAAATCAAGAATGTATCCTTAGTTATTCTCAAGTACTTCAAGATATTCTTGACAGCGATCCAATGACATTCACCTGGATCAACTTGATATCTGCTCGTCATGCTTAAAGCATACAAAACATCGGGACGAGTACATATCATGGCATACATGATAGATCCAATAGCTGTCGCATATGGAATCTTACTCATGCGTTATCTATGTATGCACTTTTACTTAGGCCAAGTAATTTTCTTGATCTACCTCTATAGATCTTGATACCTAACACATAGGTGGCTTCACCCAAGTCTTTCATAGAAAATCAATTCCCTAGCCAAATATTTACAGATTGCATGGCAGGGATATCATTCCTAATGAGAAGTGTATCATCTACATACAACACTAGGAAGATTTTGATCCCACAGACCTTCTTGTTGACACAAGGTCATCTACATTCTTGATGAAACCAAACTCTTTGATTGCATCATCGAAACGAAGATTCCAACTCCGAGAAGCTTGCTTCAATCCATAAACGGATCGTTGTAGCTTGCATATCTTTCCATCATCCGTTGGATCGACAAACCCTTGGGTTGTGTCATGTACACATCCTCAAGCAAGTTTCATTAAGGAAAGCCGTTTTGACATCCATATGCCAGATTTCATAATCATGAAATGCAGCTATTGCAAATAAGATCCTAATGGATTTAACCATGGCAACTGGTGAAAAAGTTTCACCATAGTCAATACCATGAATTTGTTTGAAACCTTTAGCAACCAATCATCCTTTAAAGGTTTGTACATTACCATCCATGGAAGTCTTCTTCTTGAAAATCCATTTGCACCTTATTGGTCTTACCCTTTCAGGTGGGTCAACCAAAGTCCATACTTGGTTTACATACATGGATTCCATCTCAGATTTCATGGCCTCTAGCCATTTCTCAGAATCAGGGCCCATTATAGCTTCTTGATAGGATGAAGGTTCATCATCATCAATGAATAGTAAGTCACCTTGTTGAGTCACAAGAAATCCATATCTCTGTGGCTCCCGGTGTACTCTTACAGACCTACGCTGGGCTTGTGTCTCTTGAGCATGTATTTCGTCCACAACAACTTGTGGTGACTGCTCTGTTTCCATCTCAATATCATGTTCAATGTTTTGTTGTGGTTGTACTTCTTTAAGTTCTATTTGTCTCCCACTGGTTCTTCTAAAAATAAAATCTCTTTCAAGAAAGACACCTGTCCGAGCAACAACCACTTTGTTCTCGGTGGGATAATAGAAATAGTATCCTTTTGTTTCCTTAGGATACCTACACATAAATACTTATCAGATTTGGGTCCAAGTTTATTGGAGGCATCCCGGCTTACGTAAGCTTCACAACCCCAAATCTTCATAAAAGACATACTTGGACGTTTCCTAGTCCATATCTCATATGGTGTCTTTTCAACTGATTTAGATGGAACACGGTTCAGTATAAAATATTGCTGTTTCTAAAGCATGTCCCCAAAAAGAAATAGGAAGATCTGCATGACTCATCATAGATCGAACTATGTCCAACAAAATTCCATTCCTCCTTTCAGATACACCATTCCATTGTGGAGTATACGAAGGTGTGAGTTGCGGAACTATCCCACCATCCTTTAGATAGTCATCAAACTCTTGGCTTAAGTATTCACCTCCTCGATTTGATCGGAGGATTTTGATACTTTTGCCAAGCTAGTTTTGTACTTCATTCTTGAAATCCTTAAACTTTTCAAAGGTTTCATATTTATGTTTCATTAGGTACGCATACCCATATCTACTAAAGTCATCAGTAAATGTAACGCAGTAATGAAAACCACCTCTAGCTTGTGTGCTTATTGGGCAACATACATCACTATGTATGAGACTCAATAAATCATTTGCCCTTTCAACATGTCCCTTGAATGGGGCTTTAGTCATATTGCTCATTAAACAAGATTCACATGTTTCGTATGATTCAAAATCAAATGAATCTAAAACTCCATCCTTATGAAGTTTGATATGCGATTCTCGTTTATATGACCCAAGCGACAATGCTAGAGATAAGTTGGATTAGAATCATTAGACTTAATCCTCTTAGTATTTATGTTATAGACAGGGATATCAAGATTTAGAACATAGAGACCATTAATCAATTGTGCACTAGCATAAAACATCTCATTCAAAAAAATGGAGCAACATTTGTCATTTATAAAAAATGAAAAACCCATCTTGTCTAAACAAGAAATTGAAATGATGTTTCTAGTAATCGATGATACAAAATAACAGTCTTGTAAATCTATAAATAAACCAGAAGGCAAAGGCAATGAATAATCTCCTATAGCTAATGCAGCAACTCTTGCTCCATTTCTCACTCTTAGGCCAACTTCGCCTTTTGCCAACATTCTACTCCTTTTGAGTTCCTGCACATTAATACAAATGTGAGAACCACATACAGTACTAATACCCATGATGAAGAAGTAGATAGATTGACTTCTATAACAAAAATACCTGAAGTAGAAGTCACACTTCCCTTCGTCTTCTTAAGATCTTCCAGGTATAACTTGCAGTTTCTCTTCCAATGTCCAGTCTCACCGTAGTGGAAGCAATTTCCTTCCTTAGCCACTCTTCCCTTTGGCTTAAGTGCAGTAGCACGAGGCTTAGATTTGACAGGGACTTTCTTGTCTTTTCTAAAGCCATTTGCTTTAGTCTTTCTATTGCCCTTATACACAATAAGAACATTTGTGGGCTTAGACTTCTTGTGTTTGCCTCGTAAGTTTTCAACATACCAAGCAATTGTGGCAGAGTCTTCTCAATTTCAATGATATTGTAATTCAGAACAAATTGACTATAGCTAACAGACAACGATTGCAAAATCACGTCAGTGGCTAACTCTTGGTCCAACGGAGATAACGCTTTAGAGACGTCATACCTCTCTTGTCTAGCTTGTTGTTTGTAAAGTTGCTTCAGATGTTCAATCATATTGAATGCATCCATTTCCTCATGTTGCTTTTGAAGCTCAGAGTTCATGGTTACAAGCATTAGGCACCCAACATCAAGAGCGTCATTTTGATGCTTCTTGTAAGCATCCCTATCAGCCCTTACGGCCGTAGCAGGAGGTTCCTCAGTAGGTAAGGATTCCTCTAGGACATATTATTTTTCTCTTGTTTGAGGATAATCCGCAGATTCCTATACCAGTCTAAGAAAATTGTCCCATTCAATTTATCCTTCTCAAGGATCGATCGCAAAGATATTGTACTAGTAACGTTGTTTGATGCCATGTATATCTACAATATAAATATGCAAAACAAGTTTTATGATTTTAATCATTTAATAAGGTCTTATATTAAATGAAGTTCCCACTATTCAGTTAAAATCATCAACCCTCAAAACTATTAGTGGGCCAAGATCCATATTCCACCTAACCCTGAGTTAGCTTTGGCTAATCACCCAAGACTCGGTTATTTAGGTAGACAACACTTTGTCAATTACAATTACATCATATGTAACTCTTGGATGGTTGGGCGAACAACATTTTGTTCTAATTCATCTCATGGATTATTACCCAACCCCATGCCTCTAGGTTCCCAATCCTATTGAGATAACACTAGTTAAGCCAAACCCAATTTAAAGTCACACTGATATCACTTTTATCCTTTCGCGCCTTACTAAGATTGTGACGGTACTTTGCTTCGGCAAACCTACACATGTTCAATTGAAGTCTTGACGAGTACTTTTAATTGGAAGGCATCTATTTGACTTAGTTTTATTAGAGGGATTTAAAGATCTCACGATTTTATTAATATTGATAATGACAATATGTCATGTACATATACATATATATATATACATATATATATATATATATATATATATAGATATCATCCATCAATATTAAATATCAAAACATGCATCACATACATCAACATAAAATAAACGTGACATGGTTATAGCCCGAACTACTGTTTTTTTCAAGTCAATGAGAAAATCTAAATGGTCAACCTAAGGGTAACTTCTCCAAGCACCTCTTCGGTCAATATGTGAATGGCCTCCTCGTCTCGGCACCATGGTCCAACTTCATTGATCTCCATCAACAAAAGCTAAAACTGTACATATAACAATTACATGATATAGAGAAGACCTCGAGTTACATTCGAGGGGATCATAGGGGAGGGAATACATTCAAAAAATTAGAGAAGGCACGACACGCACGCCGGATTAAAAATTACAACCATTCACAAAATTACAATATAATTGGTCATAGGCTATAACCATGCGCCATGCTCAAACAACACATAATACATGCTAGGACATAACAATTAATGAATTAAATTCTAAACACTTTAAAATTTAATTCTATGTTCATAAACTGTAAAAAAAAAATTGGAAAAAAAATTGCATGCTCGTGTCGGACGCCTAGCCATGGGAGGTCGCCCGCGCCCACGCATGGGCTGGCGGTTGCCAGCCCAAGTGTGGGTGCGGTCGCCCGCCTTGTGATCTTTGTCCGCCCGACATCTGAGCTATGGTCGCCTGCCTTGCTTGCTACGTTCGCCCGACTATCGCCACCTTGCTAGGGTCAGTCGCGCGCACATATGTATCTTATACATAAATACACGTTAATATATCACATATATTTTACGATGGTTTCCACATACATATCTCATATGTAGATTATAACATATCATATATGTTCTTAGAGTTTCGAATAATAAGCATGAGTACAATAAATCAAAACCTGATAAAACAATTTATCACATAATCCTGAAATGAGCTTCGTACACGACTCTGATACCACTGTTAGGAATCCGACGAGCATGGAATGCAGCGGAATAAAAAAATCAGATTCCCACCGAGGACCTATAAGAAGTAATCATATCGGTTGTACAGAGTTATACCTTTGTAGCGTGTTTGATGCAGAATCCTCGAAGCAAAAAAGTCCACGAGTCACTAGAGTGAGCAAAACTTTATAGCTTTGCCTCTACGTTATCACACGATCAAATCGATAAGAGATGTTGAAATTATCAAGTTCCTAGAATTGATAATTCAACCGGGAAGGGACGAGCCGCCGAGATACAAGGCGACAACTGCTTCTTCAGACTTTTCGAAAAAGTGGTTTTAGATTTTGTAAAATCTCAATTCACGACAGATCAGTTAACCTAAATGAGCAACTCTGATATATATATATATATATATATATATATATATATATATATATATATATATATATATATAAAAGGCATCTTATAAGATTAGGGTTTTTCCGAAAAATCCTAAGCTAATGCGCATTCTATATACGTATATATACCATATATATATATATATATATTATTATTATTATTATATGATTATGACTCTTTCTAATCAGCTTAATTCATCCAATGAATTTTATCTTCCTTTATCGATTTAATCTTTTATGCGACCCATTAGGATCTTGCAACTTGACGGTGATATAAAATCTAATTTTATGTCACAAGCAATGAGCGGTATCTAGCAACACATCAAGGCTACCCAATTTACAAGACTGTCATTGACTCGACATTACCTATGGCTTGTGATAATATCATACATGTATCATTTGCCCTATGTGTTTAGATTAAAAACGAGTCATGTAATAAGTAATACTCGTATAGTTCAATCTTTTATTTCTTGATCCTCGAGTAGACTAGAATAAACGAATAAGGTCGATATCACATATCGACTCATTCAAGCATGTCCATGCATTTTAGTCTCACTTGATCAAGGGCCCAAACATTTCTCCTGTTATATAGGAGGGATAAATCCTATCTTGATGACTCAACATCCCTCTGCATAATTCATAGTGTATCCAATAATTGTCTTTATAGTTAACCCTGTTATAGGTAACATTTGACAATATCAAGATACACAACTCCTTATGTTGGGATCTCTGGTGATCTCAAGTCGTAAGGATTACATACACTATTATCACTATGAGAATTGCTTATGACATTCATATAACTATCCATGTAGCATTTCATGGTGGGTCTGTCCAGTACATAGTTCTCTAACATGTACCTGTGTGTTGATTCGATATCTCATATCCATGAACAAATTCATCAATCAATACATAATAGTCTCAATGCATTATCATTATCCTAATTCATAATAATACTTGACCATGGACAATCTTTAAGAATAATACAATTTTATTCTAAGGATATTAATATATATTTATTCATATTACACAGATACTGGAATAATATATAACAGTGAATTGCCATTAATAAAATCATGTTACATTGTATGCTAAAATCAATCATCTAATGAGTTGCCTGAGGGCATATCCCATCAGAATTCACACCTTCTCATGGGACTGATCCCTAATCACACTACTAAATTATTGTTATCAATTTTGAGGATTGAGTGTGGTTAATTTGAGCGTACACGATAAGCTCTACCACACCTATATTTCATTTTATCAAAATCATAATTATATAACATCTAACTATGATTTCATACATATTCATCGGTTTACTTTTTGTAACAATGACATATCTTTATCTCATTTCATCATAGCCGTATCTCATTCTTTCCAGCGTTCTCGTTACTGAAATCTAAATTGCTATATGTCCTGGAGATATCTCAATCAAATCCAATGACTCTTATTCCAAACACTTATAACTCGTTCGACATTGTTATTCTCAACAAGTTCAGCAATTACATTCCTCAATGACCTCATACTCATCACAATTTCATATAGAATAGCTTTACTATCACAATAGAAACGCACACTCTTCACTTATACAATCAAATTCATTAATTGTTCAATATTGTTAGGTTTTATAGGTGTTCGAGTGTATACTCTTTCCCTACTCTATTCTGTCACATATGTACAATATATTATTAATATCGTGGTCACTATCAATAATAAACAAGCTCAACATACTCAAATAATAAGCATCTATAATCACATATCGACATCAACCATTTCACTCCAAATCATGAAAGAGCAAATACGTCAAGTAAGTTTCAAACACAAACGCACATATTCATTTATGTCTCTTCAAGTGTAGACAAGACTCATAATAAGAGCATTCGCAGTTTATGCTCTGCTACAAACTGTGAGGGCCCGTTCCTAATCAAGTGTTTAATTATCACAAAATGATTATTTTACTGCAAATAACGGAATGTTAATTAAATTTTACCAATACGTGGACCTAAAAAAATTTTGGCATGACCTCCCACACGAGGGACATACCAATAACAATACATATAACAATATACCCATACTGAAAGTAAATACATAATACCATAAATGCACAATAAGCATCCATCACATAATCCATACTAAAAAAGATTCACATAATATCATATATCTTATGTATATCAATATACCAATACTGAATATATTTACATAATACAATCAGCATTAATAAACACCAAATATCAAAACATATCCAAAATCGAGGAGAAATAAACTTAATATACATAAGTTTACATTCCATACATAAGTTTACATTCCAGGACACATCCTGTCATAAATAATTTATTACCACTGGATAGACATAAAACAACCTCATGTATAGCTCCACTTAGCATTCTCTCTTTGGAATACTGGTTACCTGTACTACCTGTCATTGTCAACACACAAAGACAACAACAGCCCCCCTTGGGGGTGAGCCAAAGCCAAATATGGAACTATTACAATGTAATGCAATGCATGTAAGGTACAAATCATCTCAAGATATCAAATGTCCAGAATCCAAGAAAATAGTCATCAACAATATCAAGCTCGAGCAGAGGGTGGCGACACACACACTGCACTACGACATCTCTCGACGTGCCTATTTTTGCCAAACATCCCTCGTGCATAGGTCTGACGGCAATGCGCGTGACTACAGTTCCTACCTAAAACTGTTTGTCATCGCCATTCCCAGCGTCCGCATGACACTATGGATCTCACCATAATCAAATAAGATCAAAGGAGCGACAAGATAAATATGATATACCCAACGAAATAATCTATACATCATGTGACATATGCAACTCTATATGTCATGTTCGATATATAAAAAATAATGTGTGTTGACAAAACATTTATTTTCACACAACAATATGCCAATTATGAATGCCATGAATGCTGCATAATTAAAATAAAAACATGTAGCCAAGTAATATCATATAATTCACATAATTCAACAAATCATGTATCAAATAATACAGATAAATGTCGTATGTTACTGATCACAACATACCTTATTCCATTAATTCTGATAGACAGTTGATATTATATCTTTCCAAGTATTACGCTACAGATAACCAAGTACCATGAAAATTCGTTAACTCATGATTACTAACATTAATTCATCTACAAAAGTCAAGTTACTAATACTTTTATAAAATGATAATATCTCATATGAACCAAAGTTTAGAAGGAGTAGTAATTGATTATAAACCAAATCCAATGCATGACGGCAAGCATGTCTGATCACATAGGAAGCACATGCACACCCTTATACAGCAAGAAAAACGGATCCTAGGTTAGAAAAATTAGCATCATCTTCCAGCCCCTTATTTAACTTGATTATAACACAACAACAAGTTGAAAATCCTTCTTCAAACAGCAACATTAAAACAGGTTCTTCCCTCCCCACAACAGCAAGGAAATCGAACCCAATCAAAAAATGACATTGAAATTTCATAAAATCCTTTCATAATTGATAAATCAAGCTAAAACATGATTTAAATGAGTTAATAATCGACTAACTAAGAATTAAGAACCTTCACCTCAATCCCATGAAAATCAATCGTTATTCCCCCCACCAACACAGCGCCAAATTCGAAACAAACTGCAAGATTTTCAAACATTAAGGCTGCATGATTTCGAACAACAAGGATGCTCCAAAACCCAACAAAAATCGGACCAAAAACGAGCAAAAACAAAACACAAATTTAATTAGACGAGGCCAAGAACATCGCTCATGTACGAATCCGAACGAGAAATTGTACTTGAGATGGTGCGCCTGTGAGTGAGGAGTAGTGGTAGGTTTGGTTCGCCGAGGCTGTGGCTGACGGTGGCGGGCCAAACTCTTTTCTGTGCGAGGGTGGCGATGGACGAAAAAAATCGGCGATGTAGAGCTTTTAGTGTGAATCGTGATTTTAGGAGGTGTAGATATATATTGTGTATATAAATGTGTCTTACACACATTCATATTGGTATTCCCAACAAGTTTTTTGCATATCGTAGTGTTACCGGTGTATTGATAAACTAAATGTACAGATGACAATTGGGATTTATATCCAATACTAATTACAACATTTAATTCTTCACTATCATAAATTATTTTTAAAATATTATCAGAGTTTATTCAATCATTTAAAAAATATATCATATTTGATCGCACTTTTCTTTAACTAAAATAATTACCAATTCACTTCAATGTGTGAATTCAACCGCAAGTGCATGGCGTCAAGTTTTAGTATAGTAAAAAGAAGTAAGGATGCCATACCCAAAGGGACTATCGGTAATTACCAGATTTAATTAGTTTAACAATATTTAGCCTACGAATTTGTTATGAATAATTGACTAATTAATAACTAGAATTCAAGAAATAACCAAACTACAAAACAAGAATAAAGTAATCAGTAGAGAAAAATATCGAGACTTCGGTTCAATTAAGTAATCCCCCACAATTCATCTACTTGTTATGATCGAGATTAACGGATCCAGGATGACGAGTTTTCCGAGAATATCTAACATACTCTCTCGAGATATATTAAACATAATACCAATTTGTAGTAAGCAACTCTTGTTCATTTATTTAACAAATCAATATTGCTAAAGCTTTGTGAAAACTTCTAGCGTTCGATTACTAGACATCTATAGCTATCACACATGTATTTGATATCATCTCTCGATCTTGGTCTGAAATCCATGGTATGAGTTATTCGTTCCATATCACAACATTATCTCTCGATTTCAATCGTAATACTAATATCATTCAAAGGGTAGCTAATTTCTTACAAGCATTAAAAATATAGTACAAACACAAAGATAACAAAAACTCAATCAAAAACTAGAACTAAAATCATGGGTTCATACAAAGATTCCATCGTCTCGATAAACTAACTTAGCCTAGCATTATAACAGAATGACAATATTTTATTATATAAACAACATAATAAACATTGAAAATTCAAATATAAAACCAGTACGCATAAACGTTAGACGTTGACTCCTTGTGTGATCCGATGTTCCGTATCTAACTGTGTTGCTTGGATCTTCAATCTTGTGTATGGAGGCTCCTCCCAATATCTAGGGTTAAAAGTCTGATAAAAAGTCCATCTCTTGGTGAAAATATACCCTTATATAGTAGGTGGGACGAGCCCATGACCCAACTTCTAAAAAAGAAAAGAAATTCGTGCAGGATTCTGAAGGAGATCGATCTCCATTTGATAGGCGATCTACCGCCTCTGCCTTTTGTCTTGTTGAGATCGATCTCCAATTGAGAGGAAATCTGTCGCCTGATGCCTTTTGTATGAGGAGATAGATCTCCAGTTGATAGGCGATCTATCGCATGCTGTTCCAGAAAGTTTATCTTTTCACTGCCCGGAAGGCGATCAATCTCTTGCTCTTTTCTTTATTTATTTATTTATTTTTATCTTTTCCTTCAATGCATTGGCTTTTTATTCATTTTCCACTTTTTAGTCGAAATTTGGGGTTTTTGGAGCAATTATAGCACTTTCACTGGATTCCTGGAATTATGCAAAAAATACAACAAAAAGTATAAAATCGTCCAAGAATCGTTGTAAAAATAGCAAGAAACATGTACGAATATAAGTGCAAATATGGCACTTATCAATGTTCCGATTCAACTATCAATTGACATTTATATAATCAATTTCACCTCTAATTAATTAACTTCAAATTAATTATTCATTAATACATATGTAATTAACATTCTCGGGGCCTTACATTTTTGGTAAGAAGGTATGAAGGGAGAGCTTGCCGAATAAGACCTGGTGGTATGCTCCAGAGTCTAGAAGTGCCACAGTGGAACTAGGAACACATTGCCATGAACTTCGTGACTCATTTGCCCAAGTCGAACAGAGGTTGTGGTGCAATCTGGGGTGTGGTTGACAGATTATCCAAGTCAGCATATTTTTGTATCTTATGATCGTACCTTTACAAGAAGATGTCCCGATTATATATTGACAATGTAGTTCTTATACACGGAGTACGAGTTTTCATTGTTGTGCACCCCTAGTTTTGTATCAAAATTTTGGAGCAGCTTTCAGATTACCATGTGTACCAAGTTAGCAATGAGTGTCGCCTACCATCCACAGATTGATGGCAAAACTGAGAGAACTATACAAACCCTATAGGATATGTTGGGAATTGGCAAGAATCTCTATCCTTGGTGAAATATTCCTACAATAACAGTTCCAGACTACTATCGAAATGACACCATTTGAGGCTTTATATGGCAAGAAATATTGATCATTGGTATGTTGGAATGAGATTGGCGAAAGGCAACTGACACAACCTGAGTTTATAGAAGAAATGCAAGGAAAATCGAATTAATCAGAAAACTATTGAAACACATTAATGTGTTTCAACCTGATTAGATCGAAGTGGATAGTTCCTTATCCTATGTAGAACTGCCAATCCGAATTTTGTACTGAAAGGAAAAGACTTTAAGGAACAAGGCCATTTCATTGGTGTTAGTACTTCGTATCCCATGTCTTGTAGCTATGATTATTTGATATATGTGTAAGACCGAACGAATGAAATCTATGTTTTGACCTCGTATCTTTGTGATTTCAAGGACGAAATCTTTTAGCGGAGAGAAATGTAGGGCCCTGTTGCTAATTATCCGGATCAAAGCTAATTATTCAAAATTGGATGATTAATTATTAGTTAAGTATTTGGATAATTTAATTGACAAAAAAAATATTAATTTAAATTATCAACAAATAGTAAAATTAGAATTGAATGAATTAATAAAGTAGTAGATTTTTGAGAAAAACTCCAATGGTTAAAATTTCAATAGGTATAATATATATCATTATAACAAACAAATATTGCATATAACATAATATATAAATATAATGGTGCAATGCACCATACACATACAATTAAAAATCCTCCTTAATGCACATAGTAACCATTGACAAGTGCACGTCATCCTCTGCATGCCATTTTTATTCTTCTCTCTTCCTTCTTTCACTTTATTTTCGAAATTACTCTTGCTTTTGGCTTCAATTCATCCTTTAAACTTGATAAAAAACAACATGCAAAAGGAGATTTAGGAAGAACAAGTATAGAAATCGAAATGGTGGAAGTTTGAGCAAGAAGTTCGAAAGAAGCTGCATGTGGCTCTTGTATCAGCTTTGGTCGAGTTTGGCGGTTGATTGGTGCTCAAACCTTCAAGATAAGTGAATGTATAACATCATCCTTGGGTTTATTATCTTAGAATTATGATATTGGGTAGAATTTTCATGCCTTAAATTGAGAATTGAAGTGAGAAACTTGCTTTTTAAGATTTATAAGTTATAACCAAAATATATGATAACCGACTTACTTTTTAAGATGATAACTATGTGGATTGTGTGTATGTGTTGGCATGAAACACACAGTTGGATTCACCACAGCCGAGAAAGGGGCTAGAGGAAGATAAAAATAGAGGATGTGCCATTTCTTTCGGTTTTCTCTCAGACATAAGGCCTAAGAGTTTGGGTTAACTCCTTAAAATTTTAGGGTTATTTTATCTATTAAATTTATAAACCTTGAAAGAGAGAAAAGTATAACATTGAGATTGAATGTGAAGAGATTATCGTAAGTCTTGAAACTCAGGAAGACAAAATGACTTGGAAATTATACAAATAAATAGACATAGCCTGAATAAATATATTATTGTTCGATTTTGAAAGAAATAGACAGAACATATAATTAGTAAGTGAAGAGTATAAGTCGTGGAGCTTCATAATTTCCTATTTTGCAGAAAATTATGATTATGTTGTAACATCGATAATAATAATAAAAAATAGATATATTTTAGTAAATATGTTGAACGAAATTGAAGAATAATCTTTACTAATTTGGAAGATAATAGTTTCCTTGGTATCGTGAAGCGGTGGAAGGCAATTATCCAATTTCTATATATTTATAATGAATTTTGAGTGGCATTTGGCATGAATTTTTATTAGAAAATCAATATAATGGAGTTTAACATGTACATGTCAAATTGTTAAATTAATTAACCAGAAAGCAAATTCGCTAATGGTATAAAGTTGAATTAATTAACAAGGACATTAGTTTAAAGGTAAATATTAATACAAGAATACGAATTAAAAGAATTGAGTATAAGATATATTGTATAAATTGTGTAGATTGTATTTTGGCACTGGAATGACCGAAATAATCGAAGACATCGAGAACAATAAGAAGAAATAAGGTATGCTGCGAATGGGTAACGTTTGACAGGTATCTGTATCCGTTGATATATGATTTGTTGAATTATGTGAATCACGTGAAATTACGTGGCTACGTGATTTTATTTTGGCATTCATAGCATTCATGATTTTGTACACCAGTGTGAAAATAAATGTTTTGTTAAACATACATCGTGTTTACATACATCAATATATGACATGCACGTTGAGCTATGACCCTTGGCTATTCCGATATGATTGATTTGAGATTGATTCAGGAGTTAGAACACGATACTATGTCTGGCATTCAGATGTCCAAATATATCGATTGGTTCTGATATATTTGGACATCTTTTACTGGCTCAGATATACCCAGTGGATGAGTACGATATAATACCGACATGACATGCATTGCATTTCATTTCATATATCATTTTATAGACACATGTTGTATTTCTTTTGATCGTTCCATATTGGGCTTTTTGCTCACCCCCAAGGGGGGCTGTTGTTGTCCTTGTGTGTTAACAATGGTAGATAGCACATGTGGCAAGGACTCCAAAGAGGGCACGTCCTGTGGGAGTCACACTTGTGGTTGAGTTTTCTATCTATCGCAATGTATATGTACCAGAGGTGTGTCCCTAGACTGTGATGAGTTTATTTAGATTTAGTTTATTTTAGCTCAATATGGATGTGTTTAATAGTTTGATTTGTGTATACTGGTTTATGTTGATTAACGATGCAATTGATATAATTTACTACTAGCTCTATTATAGTCTACAGTTTCGAACCGAACTTCAAACATATCTAAATATATACTTCAATTCGAACTTAAAATCCAATTTATTTTATTCAACAATACAACATTCCTAAACTTCGATCTATATATATTTTTCTAAATGGATTTAAAGTTAAACACAAACCAACCAATATTTCAGTTTGAATTTTAATTCGATTAATGGAACATATACCAAGTTTTTTCTAAGCTCAAAGATTTAATAAAGTTCTCGGATCCAAATACTCAATTCGTTTGTAAATGATAACTGGCTGGGGCTTGTGCACAATAGCAAGACAGTAATTGTAAGAATTACGCCGTTTTCCATTTGTACATATATATTTTAGTCTTATAAGTAACAAAATACACACAACCAGAGAAGGTAAATTACATGCATATACATAAACACAACCAGAGAAGGTAAGTTACATGCATATACACAAACACAACAATTACCTCGCATATATACCCACTCGAATGTTGTGATAAGAGACCCAAGAGACATCTTCATTGACAAAGCAATGCTCCTCGTACTACTCTATCGAAGAATGGTGCTTCCACCGATGACGCTGCTTATCCAAGAACCGTATTTCTTGTGGCAAACTCAATGGGGGTGACTGGTTCTAGTTGAGACATCAAGAAGTTCACAAACGTCTTGTACTATGTCAAATCCTCCTAGAAGAATCAGACTCGCTTCCCGCCAGGATAGAGCTCCCTGGATCAAGCCGGGCAACTTTCCATGAACTTGGATTGGTCGACTTTAGTAGTAAACCAAGGGACAAGGAACATGTTGCTCTAACAATTGCATCTGACGAGCGGCTCATCTTACCAACCAATATTCCGAACACCTAAGCAAGATGACACAATATGCTTTAATATAAATGTTTTGCTGCATTTCGATAAAACCAATTTAGTGGAGTCAAATGGCAACCTGGCTGTGGTAAAGGGCAGAAATATGCTGATCATTTGAAACAGAAAGTACACTGCTAGACAAATAAACAGCGTTTGCTTGTATTACTGGCCAAGGAGCTTCAAAGGCCTGCACATCAATGACGTGACCAACGCAGAAGATTCATTCAATAAAATTATATCTTAATGATAACATGGACGAATAATTTGACAACTCTTTAGGAATTAAAAGATATTAAGTTTCGGAGTTCGGAGAACATGATTTGTCTCTCCCCATTTATTAGCAAAAACTCTCGTAGAAAACGTGGACCTGTATTATTGAAGCCATGTATGTATCAACCCAGGAAGACATATGCTGAGTAAATAGTTTAGCCAAGTCTCTCAAGAAATCTTCATAGTCACTTCTGATGAGATAAGAGGCACAAAAGTTTTAGACCAAAATAAAAATAAAAAACACTAAGAAATCCCTGGTGTGGGTCTGTTGATACATACCGATGATCAGAACCAAAACGATGACTGTTGAGAAGGGCACCCATATCATCGAGTTCCAGCAGAGGAACAATGGATTTGAAAGTGTCCTGTGAGGAAAAGTAAAAATGATTAATGATCTTTCCTGGATAAGGTACAATATAGCAAAAGAACTGAGAAGGATTATTACCTGGCAAGCTCGTCGTACCCCAAGATCGTCATCATGAAGATGTAAAACTAAACGTGGAAAGGTTGCATGAACCTGTTGACGTTAAATAGTCTTATTTGCACATCGAGTTGGATAAATCCTTGTATTTGAATATTTAGTAGTTTCTTATCTTAGAAATCTTTGGATATTAGGAGTCTATTTAAACCTACTTTGTATCTTCTTCATTTTTATTCAGAAATAAGAGTTTTCTCTCTTACTCTCATTCTTCATGGCATCAGTCCCAGATTCATCAAATTGATGACCACATACGACAGTATGGCATCCGGAATTCTTCCTCCACTTCGGCCACCACCGATAATAATTCTGCCCCAAAACCCATCCACATTTTCCGATAATACCTCCATTCCTATTACCAATCATAGGATAAATGGACTAAATTACCTTCAATGGTCCGGTTCGAATTTTCATTCGTTGGAAGGGCAGAGACGACTTAATCACCGGCGCCAGCAAATGCCCAGAAAAGACTGGTGCGGCGTTCAAATTGCCCACAACCAAGGAGGTATGGGAAGCTGCTATGGATACATTCTCCAGCAAGGAAAACACTGTGGAATTATTCGAAATCGAAAGTAATCTTCAGGCTTTGAAACAGGGTGAATCCTCCGTAACCCAATATTTTCCAAGCCTTACCAGTTTTTGGCAGCAATTGGATCTTTTCGACACGTATGAATGGACGTGCCCAACCGACCACGCCTTTCGCAGGAGTCATCGTCCTTTAGCAATTCAACAATTATTGAGTAAAGCCCCCCATCAACAAATCCTCCTGGTACAGGTGGTTCTGCTCATACAAGTATGATACCACCTGCCTTACTCTCAAAGCAAGTGTTGTCCAATTATTGGAGTGTAGATTCTGATGCTTCCAAGCATATGACAGGAAATCAACAACTTTACGATCATATCAGCCATGCAGTTCCCCATGCTCTGTCCGCATTACAAATGGTTCATGCGTACATGTTGTTTGGTCGGGAACAGTCCACTTGTCGAACAATTTGGTCTTGAATTCTGTATTATTTGTTCCGGATTCGGATTGTAATCTATTATCTGTCAGTCGTATCAGTATATATCTCAATTGTGTTACTAGATTCTTGGCCTCTTCGTGTCTTTTTCAGAACTTGGCTACGGGGCGGACAATTAGCAATGCTGAAGTCTGTGCAGGCCTATATCTCCTTCAAGCTACCTGTGACGTTTCATCCCAGTTGGCCAGTTCTTTTAGCTCATCGTTTTCTCGTATTTCTTCACGTACAAACCATGATATTTTATTACTGCATTATCGTTTAGGGCACCCAAGTTTTATGTATCTGGCAAACCTGTTCCCCTTCTTTATTCCATGATAAATGTTTGAAATCGTTCACATGTGATGTTTGTCAATACGCTAAACATAATCGGCATAGCTACACGCCTCTTTCTTATAGGCCCTCTCACCACTTTTCACTCATTCATAGTGATATTTGGGGTCCTTCCCGCATTAAGAATGTCACCGGGTCTAGATGGTTTTTACTATTTGTTGATGATCACACCAGGCTATCATGGATAATTTTAATGAAAGACAAATCCGAAACTTGTGCTATGATTCACACCCAATTTAATACTCGAATAAAGATGTTAAAATCTGACCGAGCTCGTGATTTCTTTAATTCAAACCTTGGTTCATATTTTCTTAGCCATAGAATTGTCCACCAGAGTTCTTGTGTTGACACACCCAACAAATGGGGTCTCGGAACGTAAAAACAGTCATTTACTTGAGGTTGCCCGATCATTGCTCTTCACACATAATGTCCCACATTGTTTTTGGGGAGATGTGATCCTTACTACAACATATCTAATTAACAGGATGCTCTCCATATCCTCAAATTTGATACGCCTATTCATACACTGCTCCACGTTAATCCTACTTCACACATTCTCCCTATCATTCACTTTTGGTTGCACTACTTTTGTCCACATACATCAACATCATAGGGGTAAACTGGACCCTCAGTGCAATCAAATGCATTTTCTCCTAGGTTACTCTCCAAATCAAAAAGGGTATAAGTGTTATTGCCCAACTCTCAAACCCTTTTTCAATTCCATGGATGTAACATTATCCCATTGCTCCTTTATTTTCGTTCTATTTGAAATAGGTAATCCTTGGATACACTTTACAGTGCCCTTTCCATAGGGGATGTCAAGGAGACAGGACAATAGCTCTAAGATCACATCGGATTCTAACCCTCAGGTGTATGTGTCATAGGCAGACAGGACGAGTAGATCTCTTTTTCTACTTCTTCTTCCGGGGGGAGAACAAGAGAGGTCAACTGGAGTGCAATCCAAAGGGCGGGGCCGAAATTTAGAAGTTGCTCCAAAGATTCTGAATCTTGATGAAGTTCGTTCGCAACAAAATAGTTGGAGATACACATACAAAAGGTTTACTGTTACTAATTTAGTCTTCTTGAGTGATGGATTCTCCGCTGACCCTGAGCTACCAGATTAGGTTCTATTAGGTTCTATTATGAGATCTTTCTTTTCGAAAATGAGCCATCTACCCCAATTCTTCAATTCAAGGGGAGCTTAACAGTGATGAATCGTCCAATAAGGAAACACTCCAATCAGATATCCCAAATTTAGAGCCTATAACATCCACTCAGGCTTCAATTCCTTCGTCTACTATCCCTCTGCACAGCCACCTGCACAACTTCAGCCTTGCTTCGACTCGGCCTTGGATCCAGTACCTACTGAAAAACTACAAGGTACCTCTGAAACTTCTGAACATACTATTAATTACTCTGACGACATGCCCATTGCCGTGAGACAAGAGGTCAGATCATATGCACACAACATCCTATATGTAAGTTTGCATCAATTGAGCATTTATCTCCTACATATCGAGCATTTGTGTCAAATTTGGATAAGGTCCAGGTTTCATCTACAATTGAAAATGCTTTGCTCGACCAAAATTGGAAAACCGCGGTTTTCAAAGAAACTCGAGCTCTTGAGAAAAAAATACATGGCTCATTACTGATCTGCCATCAGGGGAAAGAACTGTTGGATGTAGATGTATTTTTTCAGTGAAGCATAAAGCAGATGGGAACATAGAACGATATAAAGCCAGATTAGTTGCTAAAAGGTACACTCAATCTTATGGTAAGAGACTTTTGCTCCGGTTGCCAGGTTAAATACCATCCATGTTCTTCCGTCCCTTGCTGCCAATATGGATTGGCCATTATACCAACTTGATGTAAACAAATGCTTTCCTAAATAGAGGCCTCGAAGAAGAAATTTATATGGATAGTTCTTCTGGATTTGGAAATGCATCGACAGTTAATAACGTGAACAAATTAAAGAGATCTCTTTATGGCCTAAAACAGTCACCCAGAGCATGGTTTCATCGATTCTCCAATGTTCTAAAGGGGAATGGATACGTTCAATGCCAATCTGATTATACTCTGTTTGTCAAACATCCCGAGGAAGGAGGAAGGAAAAATTATTGTCCTCATAGTCTATGTTGATGATGTCAAGGTCATACATAAATATTATATAGGTATATATAGTAATATTTGATATAATATTATTTGATTTGTAATATAGATGATAATTAGTATATTTGGCAGAATCTTAGGGATTCTTAGGCTGATTCTTATTGTCATATGCTCCTCTATATAATGGAATGACAACCATATTCAAAGGTGATTGAATTTGGTATTGAGATTCAGATTTATTGACAAATGATATTGTCCTCACATGAAATCACAGTGAAGAAATGACACAAGTTAAAGCTATACTCTCAAAAGAATTTGAAATGAGAGATCGAGGACATCTGAAATATTTTCTAGGAATGGAGGTCTCCAGATAAACACACGTCATTTATATCACGTCATTTATATCTCGCAAAGGAAATATGTGTGAGATCTCCTTAAAGAAACTGGGATGTTGAGATACAAACCCATAGATACACCTATGGATGCCAAGGTAAAAGTAATAGCAAGGGATGACTTCCGTTAGTTGACAAAGGGAAGTATCAACGATTAGTTGGGAAGCTAATTTATCTTTCACACACACGGCCTGATATTGTTTTTGTGGTTGGTGTTGTAAGTCAATTCATGAATAACCCAACTAAGGATCACATGGATGCTGTATACCGAATATTGAGATACCTAAAAGGGAACCCAGGAAAAGGATTGCTCTTCAATAAATCATATACAGTGATGCTTCATTCCCACACTGATAGAAGGCCGACCTCTGCCTACTGTGCATTTGTATGGGGAAATCTAGTAACATGGACAAGCAAGACACAGTCTATAGTAGCTCGCAGTAGTGCAGAAGCAGAGTATCAAGGCATATGTGAAGGAATGTGGCTGAAGAGATTACTGAATGAAACGAAGTTCGACAACAATCAAACAGTGGAAAAGATGTGTGACAATCAAGCAGCTATTAGCATTGCTAAGAATCCAGTACACCATGACAGAACAAAGCACATTGAGTTAGATCGACTAATCAGTGAAAACATTGAGAAGAAAATCATTGACCTCAACTATATCCCCTCTAATATGCAACTTAGAGACATTTTGACTAAAGCTCTTTGCCATCCTCTTTTTTAAGACCTAAGTTCCAAGTTGGGCATGCTAGACATATATGACCCATCTTGACGGGGTGTTGAATATTAGATAATGATAATCTTGTTATCCGATAAGGAGATAGGGATAAATCCTTGTATTTGAATATTTAGTAGTTTCTTATCTTAGGAGTCTTTGGATATTAGGAGTATATTTAAATCTACTTTGTATCTTCTTTAATTTTATTCAGAACTAAGAGTTTTCTATTCTCTTTAAACTCTATTATTCTTCAAAAAACATTAAGACAACCAAATACTTTTCATTTTAAAGAATAGCTGCAAGATCATAGTCATTAAAAGACCTGCTCAAGGAATGCATCATGCTGCGTCCCAAACCCGTAGCTGCTCAGCGCTCCAAGTGCTGAAAAAGCATTGGCTCTGATTTTAGCATTCATGGATATCTGTAAACAGAAAAGGGCTCCATATAAACTGATAGCCTTGTCACCAGGTAGAATATCAAGTTTAACCATCGATCATAAACTCCAATGAATCCAGAAGAACAGCAGAAACTAAATTTCAACATTCGAAGGCAAAATAACATGTCATTCATGTATTACAATCTTAGGGCTGAACTGATGGTTATTATGCTTGGTTTGGAACTTTGCCAACAATATCTTTGTTGTCCTCTCTAACTTGAATCAGACTCACTTGTCTCGCTGACCATTATTAAATTTGATCACTCGGCGTCCAACTATCTAACACCTATCAGGAAGGAACACTGTTGCAGATGCGCTAGGAAATGCAACCTTCAAAGAATGATGTTTTCAATTATTCTCAGAAGATAGACTCCCAATAGCATCAAAGGTCTTTGTAGTATGGATTGGATGAGGTGCCCATATCTACGTATTTTCTTCCAGGATCACCTAGTGATGTTTGGATGTACTCTTTTGGTCTGCTATTCAATCCTGGTTGATTATTGTATTTCCGTTATGGAGGTCTCAGCCAAGTCCCTTCCCCCTCCCATGTACGTCGCTTTCTAGTATTCAATAAAGATGGCCTTGCTCTAAAAAAATTAATGTATTCCACATATCTAGTAGACTATGCAAAAATGGTCACCAAACAAAGGAATAGTTTATCTGAGTCGTAGCCCTGCAGTCTCACTCTCACACGCAATAAATAAAGGCCAGTAAGAACCTGAATCCATGTCAGGATAAACAGATGCGAAAATCAGGAGAGTTCATCAAGCTCAATGCAGTTGTCATAGACTACATAAAACTGAAACAACAAACAAAAGAACTAAAGGAGCAAGATAACTTAGATATCATAACCGGAACATCATATTTTGTCTACTGTTTACAAAGCAACAGCCATTTTTTTCACAAACAGGCTGCACCGGATTGAATTTGTAAATTCTCGTGCAACACTAAAAGATTAAGCGCAATGATGCACATCTAAATGAAAACCATGCATAGAATAGTCATCACATGTTGCCTTCATCCAGAAAAAAATATCCTTATTTCAGTGAACACATATTTACAAAAAGGAGTTAAAAAATAAAAGTTTCAAACCTTTACAAGTTTAGCCTCAAAAGTAGTGATTAATAATCAGTGAATGCCACATAATGTTCTTTATTTTCCTAAGCAAATAAGTAAACTTAAAAACTAGAATGCTGCAGGATGAGAAGAAGATTAATGGCGGATACATAATAATTGGTCAAAGTTATAAACACACGGCCAGAGGCCGTCCAGGAAAGGTACCTTGGGAAATTAAAAGGCTATTTAAATAGAGGATACTCCATGTATGCTGTGGTAAGCAAGTAGGAGAAATCATAGGTTGATGGAAGAAATATAAGTTTTTAGAAAAGTCTATTTTATCATGCATCAGACGATATGTAGCTGACTCAGCTCTGCGAGGAACTTACTTGAAGATTGCGAAGCCGAACGGATAGGTTAAGCAAAATGGGATCCACCGCATCAATGGAAGATGATTTAAGAACCTATAAAGGTACATATCGGCGTGATATATATCCATAAATATATCGATCAAAGTACGGTCTTTTCCAATAGGAGTGAATAGTGTAAAGAATATCATAAAAGATCACCATCAGCAAACATGAGACAGCAGTAAGCTGAACTGTTTCATCTGTATCATCCAGCAAAGCAACTATAACACTGAGAATTTGAATGGAATACTGGACGACATGGACTGGTGGCATCTGCAAGGCACACAACAACGAACATAGTCACCTAAATATAAGGATATTGATACATATTGATAACGGCATACAAATGGCTTGGATAAGGGATAATCTAATGACACTGCAAATGTGGTGTTTTTTGTGATAGTTCATTATTTTGACCATAATGTTCTTTATACTTGTGCTATTTTCTAGTGTATGCATCACCTCATTGAAATTGTCAACTAAAGGTTCATTTACCAGATTTAACTCACTAAAATCACTTGGTTGAATAATTTTCTATGTACATGACGGTGAGATCAAGAGGATTGAAGAGCTGAATTCATGGAACAGTCGATAAATTTTATGCGCCAATAATGTGAAGAACAAAGTAAAACTGGAAACGCATCAGCACTTAAAAAAGCTACCTTGAAACCCTAAAGGTATTTCAAATTTCTGAAGGGTTTTTTGCATTCATGTTTCATTGTTTCTCTATAGAATTTGTAAATGTACAGTATTCTAGGATTAAAATGGAGCAAAACTATACAATTTTTTCAAGTAACTTTTTTTCCCAAATGTATTTAAAAAGACATTACATTTAGTTTCTCAGGAAAAATTCTTCTTCATCAAATGTTTTATATCATAACCCAGGAGCATTTTCTTCAGTTTTATAAAAGATTAGTCATTCTCTTCTCAAGTGCAACTTGATAAAACATCACATGCAATAATGTCTTTGTTTTATGAATTATTTTCTATTGTAGCACTGTCATTATGTTGATATATTGCCAATCTATGAATAGATCTCTATTACTTTTAATGTTTTAAAAATAAAAATAAACTTTTACTTTGCCATTGATAAGAAAAAGAGCAATTGACTAAATCAAAATTATTCATCTCTCGTACATAGAAGTGCTATACCATACAAATTAAAAAAAAAAAAACGGGCTTAAAAATAACTAATACTTAAAGTCCATAGTCGAGAATATAAGATAAATCTATTTTCTAAGACAACGAAAACTATTATCCAACGTTACCGCTCAAGCTAAGCTTAGAAAAAAGAGATGGAAATGTTGGAGATTTGATTGAATTTTAAGTTGGTAGGATCCCTAAATTCTAGGAGTCCTCTTTTCTAAAGCAGTTTTTTTTTTCTAGGACTTGTATTCTATGTGTGTGTATATACTTGTGCATATGTTTGAATGATATAAAAGAGAGATGATTCTCTCTAAACACATGTCATCAAAGTCGTGTTAAAACGTACGTGCAATAGCCATAATTTGATATCTGCATCATTATATAGAAGTTGATATCTGCATCATTATATAGTTTGATGCCTTTCTTTGATGATTTCCCGAAATACAGGCTCTTTCCTGGTGTTAATTTCAAGTACCTTAGGATCCTGTAGACTGCTTCCGTGTGCTCCTCATTTGGACTGGTCATAAATTGACTTACCACCCTCACAGAATAACTAATATCGGGTCTTGTATGTGATAAGTATATGAGTTTGCCCACCAATCTTTGATATCTGCCTTTAACAACCGGTGCACATCCTTCCTTGGCTCCGAGATTGATAGTTGAATCCATGGGAGTCTCTGCAGGCTTGCATCCGAGCATTCTTGTATCTTTTATAATAAGATCCAATAAATATTTTCGTTTGGAGACTGAGATCCCATCTCTAAGATCAAGCTATTTCCATTCCTAGAAAGTATCTCAAGCTTCCCAAATCCTTGATCTCAAATTCTTTTGCTAGCATGTGCTTATCTATTGTACGTGGTTTCCTGTTATGATTATGTCGTCCACGTATACAATGAGGATAACAATTTTCCCGAGAGTTGAATGTTTAACAGCGATTGCTCGACTACCCTCGTAAATCTATCAAACCATGCTCTTGGTGATTGCTTGAGACCGTGTAAGGATTTCTTCAACCTACAGACTTTATTGGTTGTTTCTTGTGACTCCAATCCAGTAGGAATGCTCATATAGGCTTCTTCTACTAAGTCTCCATTTAGGAAAGCATTTTTCACGTCTAATTGGTGTAAGTGCCAGTCCAAATTCGATGCTAGGGATAAGAGCATTCGATCAGTGTTTAATTTGGCCACTGGTGCAAATGTTTCTTCCTAATCAATGCCATAAGATTGAGTGAATCAATTTGCTACAAGTCGAGCCTTGAATCGATCAACACTTCCATCTTCTTTGTATTTGGTTGTGAAGACCCATTCGCAACCTACAACATGCTTTCCAGGTGGTAACTCGGTGATTCTCCAAGCTCCATTCTTTTCTAGTGCATTGATCTCCTCCATAACAACAACCTTCAATTTTGGACCCGTGAGTGCTTCTTCTATCGATTTAGGAACCTGTATTTGGTCCAGACTTGCCACAAACGCCCTGTATTTGTTAGATAATGCATGATATGATACAAAATACCGTATCGAATGTTTAGTGCATTCTCTAACCCCTTTTCTTTTTGCGATAAGCAAGTCAATATCTGATTCGGAATCAAAATTACCTTGTACATCTTCTGATCTTGTGTCCAGATCCAATGCCTGGTTCTGCTCAGGTGGTACTTGGTGCTCTATTTCCCTTAGGCTTGTTTTTCTTCACGAGTAAGTGATGAGATTTTCATTGCCTATTGGGTGACAGGTTTCTGGTGTAGAAGGGTCATAAGGGCTCGAGTTCTCGGTTGGTTGTATGGCTGTTGGAGACATTGGAGTGTTCTGTGGCTCAGTTATTTTGGTGGTGTTCTCACAGTTTGAAACATGGACAAATTCCATTTGGGTGTTTGGTGAGGTGTGGTCTAAGTCACTGGTCTCCCATTGTGTGTCCCAAAACTGATAGTATGTGACATATTCTCCCCCTGGATGTCAGTTTTGGGATAAAATGGTAAATGTTCAAAAAACGTAGCATCCATCGAGTTATAGAATTTCCTTGTGGCTGGAGAATAACATTTGTACCATATTTCATGGGAAGAATACCCCAAGAAAATGCACTTAATAGCTCTAGGATCAAGTTTACCCCGATGTTGGTTATGAATATGGACAAAAGCAGAGCACCCAAAGATTTTAAAGGGAATAGTGGATATGATATGCGTGGTTGGGTAAGATTTTAGTAGAGACTGACATGGAGTCTGAAATTTTAGGACTCGAGAAGGCATGAATCAAATAGGTTGCAGTGAGTATGGCTTTCCCCCAATACTGTTTTGGTACATGTGTAGAGAACATGAGAGATCGAGCAACTTCAAGAAGGTGTCTGTTTTACGTTCGGCTACACCATTTTGTTGGGGTGTGTCAACACAAGTGCTTATATAAATGATCCCTTGGTTTGTTAGGTAATCAGTGAGTATGGATGCGAAATATTCCTTGGCATTGTCTATTTTCAAAGTTCGTATTTTGGTACGGAATTGAGTTTGAATCATGGTATTGAACTTTTGAAATATTGGGCCAGTTTCTGATTTTTCTTTCATTAGGTATACCCATGTAAGTCTCGTGTGATCATCTACAAATGTTAGGAACCATCGAGATCCGGTGATGTTTTTTATTTTAGATGGTCCCCACACATCACTATGTATCAAGGAGAAGGGTTGTGATTCTTTGTAAAGTGGTTAGGATAAGGACTTCGAACATGTTTAGAAAATTGACAGATTTCACAATGAAACAAATTCGAATTCTTACTATTGAAAAGGGATGGAAAAAGTTTCTTGAGATGCATAAATTGGGATACCCTAACCTATAATTCCATAACAAAACATCATTCTCCCTTTGAAAAACAAACTTAGAATCTTGACTAAAAGACACTAGACCACTAGAGTTATAATCTATCACTTGAGAAGAATCATTTGCTTCGAGAAGATAAGAGCCCCGAGCATTCCTTAGCATTGCCAATCATCTTCCCCGAACTCAAGACCTGAAATCACAAGAATGTGGAGAGAATTTAGCAATACTGTAGGATCGAACGCTTACCGCTTTACCAATAACTATAGTTAAGGGTAATGGCGCAACATCAATCTTTTCAACCATACACTGGCACAAGCGCCACGTGTTCGACCGATCACAAAGCAGAGGCAATTGTTGAACCCCAACAATCCCTCCCCCAATAATTGCACTCTCTGCAACTCATGGGAATCGAACACGCGACCTTGGCTCTGATACCAATTGTAGGATCGAGCGCTTACCGCTTTACCAATAACTATAGTTAAGGGTAATGGCGCAACATCAATCTTTTCAACCATACACTGGCACAAGCGCCACGTGTTCGACCGATCACAAAGCAATGCAATTGTTGAACCCCAACAAATACAATTTCACTGAATCTACTTACTGACAGTAGGTTAACGTTAACTTTGGAACTAAAAGAACAGAATTGAGTACTAAATCTCGAGAAATTTTTACTGATCCTGTCCCAATTACTCTGGAGACAGATCCATCTGCTATTCTCACAGTGATGTTCTCTTGCCAAGGACTGAAATCTGTTGGAATTTCTTTATCTCCAGTCATATGGTCTGAAGCTCCAGAATCTATAATCCAGGAGCTTAATTTTCTGCCTTTAACGCTTAAGGCAGCCATTGAATTACCTTTCTGGGCAGAGAACCAATTACAATTGTTAAAAGTGAACTGGCAGCTTCTGATTCTTTAATTAACTGCTTCAATGTCTCCAATTGTTCCTTGCTGAAGCTGTTAGACTGAGTAGGGAGAGTGTTCTCTTCTTTTATCGCAATATTGCCTCTGTTTTGAGGGCGTGTAGGCTTCCAATTTGCTGGTTTCCCATGGATCCTCCAGCAGGTCTCAATCGTGTGATTTGGCTTGTCACAATTTTCACAATATTGGCGTTCTTTCTTCTCTCGGTTATCAGTGCCTTGATTCTTGTAACTTTGAGTAGCCAAAGTGGACTTTTCAGCCTGAGGTGCAACAACTGGAGTCCAAATCATTATTTTCTTTCTGCTTTCTTCTCTTCGGAGCTCCGAGAAGGCTTCTCGAAAAGTTAGTTATTGTTTCAACCCTTGAATTCTTCCTCGTACTTCGTCCAGGTTCTTGTTGAGTCCAAATAAAATTTGTACTCTTTTATTTTCAACAATTTCTCAATATTTGTTTCCGTCTTCAGGACAATTCCACAAGTGTGCTTCGTACATGTCTACCTGCTGCCAATATCAAGTAAGAGTGTTGAAGTATTGGGTAACAGACATGTCACCTTGTCTTAGTCACGCAGAACACCTTCAATCTCAAACAGTTCCGAAGTATTCTCCTTATTTGAGTAGGTTTCTTTTGATGCTTCCCAGATCTCGTTGGCTGTCCTGTAGAGGAGAAAATTTTCTCCCTTCTCCTTAGTCATGGAATTAATCAACCATGACATAATCATGTTGTTTTCTAATTTCCAGATTCTGAACTTTGGGTCATCAATTTTGGGACAGGCTGCTCTCCTGAGAGGTAATCATTTCTTTTGCCACGTATAAACATCATTACAGATTGGGACCACCGTAGGTAGTTGTTCCCATTGACTTTACGTCTTGTAATGATCATTTGACCGTCATATGCTATTCCACTCCCGATTAGAGGTGACTTCGGATGTTGCGGATGAAGAACTAGCCATTCCGCCGTATTTCACCATGGGAATAAATGGTGCATGCCCTAATTTTCACGGATATACTTGTTCTGGCTCTGATGCCATGAAGAAATAGGAAGAAATCTTTTTATTCCTCTTACTCAAAAGTATTATGTACAATGCTAATAAACAGAGACTATTACAATGCTAATTATGGTAAGAACATCCTATCAAATCTCACAAAAACAGTTAACATAAATCAAGGGGATTATTTCCGAATTTCTAAGATATGACACTGTAAAATATTGAAACTTTCTCTCAATATTCTACAAATGGCATTATCAATGCTTTGCTACCTTTTACTCATGTAAAATGGGACAACTTTTTTACCACTAACTGATCCATTTAATTTTCTGCTTGTTCACAGCTACTTGGTCCAATTAAGCTAGTGTGATTCGGTCAAATATTTGACTGAATAATGATAAAAAAGAAAATCGGGAGCTTGAAAAAATTATGAGTTGGAGAATGTAGTCCACTCATGTTTCCTGCTCGTTAGCGTCGAGTTCTGCCTGTTTCTGTTCTGGTTCTTGGATCATCACATCTCTTCTAATTTGTGAACGGTGATCGGTATTTTTGCCGCAATGTTTGCGGTGTCGTTGCACGATTGTAGTGAAGTTAACTTTTGCCACTGTGCAAGACGTATTTTGCACAAGTGTTTGCAGCGGCCTTACACGACAGTAGTTTGTTTTACTTTTGTCGTGGTGGGAGAGGTATTTTGCACAAGTGTTTGAGACGGCTTTGCCCGGCAACTTACTTAAATTGACAAATTGTGTAGGATCAAGCGCTTGCCGTTTTACCAAAAGCTATAGCTGATGGTAACGGTGCAACTCAACTCTTTTGGTTAAAAACAGTACAGCAGTGGGAATCGAACACGTGACATTGGCTCTGATGCGCTTGCCGCTTTACCAAAAGCTATAGCTGATGGTAACGGTGCAACTCAAATCTTTGCTTTTTACCGTACAACAACATAAACACCACGTTTTAATCGATCACACAGCAAGAGCAATTGCTGTATCCCAACAAATTGATATTTTTTTATAAGCCAACATCAATTTAATGAGGGTTGTCAAGGATATCAGATAGGATATTAGATATATATGTTAACATTTAATTTGACATGATATTATTTGATATAGATAGTAATTAGCAGATTTGACAGATTCTTAGTCATGCTAATATGGAGTGTGATTTGTAACCTTCTATATGATGAAAGGAAAACCGTGATCAAAGGGCATCAAGACAAACCTTGACATACACTTCCACCTTCTCTTCGTAAGTATATTTACAAGGTTAGAGAATGACACTTGACACAGTTTAAAAAACCATGAGCTGGTGTTGATTTATACTGCTCTATAAGAATTATGAGGAAAATAGGGGCGATATATAACTAAGAGAGTGTGAACTGAGGAAATTTATTAAAAGACTGTTGTTTTTGCCCCATTCATTGTCAACACCAGAATGTACATTCAAACTACTATGATTTTCCAGATATGTTATGCAATATGCACTCAACCAATGCCATGTAACTTGGATGGGAATAAAAATTTTGATATACAGGTCAACAATTGCCAGACAAAAAAATGGATGAAGCCCAAATAACATCATGTACCATCAAGTTTAGGAATATGTAGAACTACCTGGACAAGTCCTCTCAAACAAAGGCGTCTAACAGTTGGAGAATCATCAGAAACATGCCGACACAGTCCTTCAACCATCTGCTCCAATATAGAACCAATGCAATCACTGTATAACGAAAAACCATTATCACAAGAGTTATCTTTAGGCAACTTCAGCTAGAACCAACAAATAACAACACTAGTAGTATCAATAACCCCTAATTTTAGTAAAAAACAATATATAAAAAATTTCAGAATTTATTATTGTATAATGGAAATTATTAGGTTTTGAAAATCTAAAGAGGTGTTTTTCATCAATACAAATTACTTGGACTACCTCCAAATACAATTAATGCTGATTATAAAATCAAACTAATTTAATTGTCAAGCATACGCTCTAAAAATTCTAAGGTGGGCACCTCTGAGATGAAATTTTATTCGACGATACAATTTTGAGCAACTATTAATGCTGATTTAAAAATTCTATGGTGAGCACCTCTGGGATGAAATTTTCATTCCGCGATACAATTTTGAGAAACTTTGTTTAACATCACTTTTTTTTATTTTGTTCTGTTTTTCCAAACGACTAATAATTTCACAAACTTTTTGAAACACAATGATCACTCAACACTACAAAAATTACTCATACCCATCACATCAACTTCCAAAAAAATTAGACTACTCACTACCTTTAAAGAAGGGCATGACAATGCGTCTTAAAAATCTTTAAAAAATGGAGAGCGTAAATTCTAAATATACCTAAACCTCACAAACTCTGACAACGCAGCAGCAGCGGCTTCTCTCTGATATCTGGATGGCTGGTCTAATGATTTGCTAAGAATCAAACATATCGCAGAAACCTAATAGTGATACAAGGCAAAGTACGTCGATACAAAAGTTAAGAATACACTCCAGACTTTGCAAGGGTGTAATATGAAAGGTCAAAAAACAGCAAGTAGCATATCATGATTTGCAGTTGATAAGAACACATATTCGATCACTGTGATATTCGATCACTGTTATATGATATTTAAAAAAAATTGTTAGTTTTGTGAAAGATTAATTGAAGAACAAATCATGTTCATCTAATTTTGAATAATCTCTTCAACGATCAACGAGAGATAAGCACCATAAATATATGAGATTATAAGAGATCATATCCCATAAAATATGGGATTGATAAACAACCAAACTACTCCTTATCATATCTTAATTTAAACATAACTCAAACAAATCTAATCTTATCAACACTCCCCCTCAAGTTGGTAAGAAAACATTTATCATTCCCAACTTGCTAACTTGCAACTCGAAGACTGGCCTTGACAATCCTTTAGTGAGTATATCGGCAGCTTGTGATGATCTAGCAACAAATGGAATGCAGCTTACCCCTTCTTCGATTTTTTCCTTAATGAAATATTTGTCAATTTCAATGTGTTTAGTCCTCTCGTGTAAAACTGGGTTGTGAACAATACTGATAGTTGCCTTATTGTCACAATACAATTTCATGGGAAGATTTATTTTCCTATTCAATTCTTCCATAACACGTTTCAACCCTAACACTTCACAAACCCCTTGAGCCATGGATCTAAATTCAGCTTCGGCACTGCTTTTAGCAACTACTCCTTGTTTTTTGCTTCTCCAAGTCACCAAGTTACCCCATATGAATGTGCAATATCCCGAGGTGGATCTTCGATCGGTAATTGATCCTGCCCAGCCTGCATCACTGTAGGCTTCTACTTCTCTGCTTGCATTTTTTGAAAAGAAATAGTCCTTTCCTTGGAGTCCCTTTGAGATATCTCAAAATCCGATACACAGCTTTCAGATGTTCTACAATAGGTGAGTGCATAAATTGGCTTACCAAACTCGCCTGGTGTGAGAGAGATTAGTTTTCCAGCTAATCTTTGATATCTTCCAATATTCATGTCTCCAAGTTTAGCATTCACCTCAATAGGGGTTTCTGATGGTCTGCACCCGCTCATCCCAGTTTCGTTCAATAGATCCAAGATATACTTTCGTTGACTCTTTGGATCTTGCAACCTCCATTCCAAGAAAACATTTCAACTATCCCAAGTCTTTCATTTCAAATTCCTTTGCCAGTCTTTCCTTCAAGTTATTCATTTCACCTATGTCATCACCTGTTAAGATAATGCCATCAACATATACAATCAATATAGATATCTTATTCACACTTGATTTTTTTGTGAATAATGTATGAACAGGTTGTTACACATCTAATGGATATGGAAAAAAGAAACATGACAGCCATACAAAACAGAGGACCGGTTGCGAGGAAGTAGGAGACGTCACTGTGGATCAATGATAATTGTCAGTTTCAATATTAGAGGACTAGGGGGGTAGGGTGAAAAAAAGAGAAATAAGGGAGTTAATTATGAAAGACAGGATCGGTTTCTTATGATTGCAGGAAACTAAAAAGGAGATCTTGAACAAAGAGTTTTGTAAATCAATATGGGGAGACGAAGCCTTCGGCTGGGCTTATAAAGGATCAGTGGGCTCTTTAGGCGGCCTTCTTTGTATTTGGAAGGCGGAAACGTTTGTGATGGATAGTTGCTGGGGTGAGGAAAGGCTGTTGTGGGATGTTCTGATTTTTAAATTACGAGGAAAAGACGAGGAAAATTGGTGCTTATGTGGAGATTTCAATGTTGTTAGATATCCTGCTGAGAGGCGTGGTAGATCATTATCACAGAATAATGCCGAAATGACAGAATTTGATACTTTTATCAACAATTCTAGGCTGGTGGATTTACCATTGATTGGACGGAAATACACTTGGTAAAGACCGGATGGTACATGTGTAAGTCGATTGGATCGTTTTCTTCTATCAGTTAATTGGATCCAGACATGGCCTAATTTAACACAATGGGAACGCAGCGTATCTGACCATTGTGCAATCATTTTGAAGAATCACAAAGTGGAATGGGGTCCAAAACCGTTTAGGACATTGGACTCATGGCTGCAACACAGGGATTTCAAATATTTTGTGGAACGGGAATGGCAAGGTTATAGTATCCAGGGATGGGGAGGTTATGTCTTGAAAGAGAAGTTCAAACTATTGAAGTATCGGTTAAAAGTTTGGAATAAAGAAGTCTTTGGAGTAATTGAGAATAACATTGTGGTCACCTAGGGAAGAATTAGTGATTGGGATACATTGGCAGATTCAAGGGAATTATCCAATGATGAGATGTGTAATAGACAGATGGAGATGTTCAATCAACAGAACCAATAGGGGATGAAAGACACTTTCCTATACCAGAAATCGAGATTGAAATGGATTAGGGAAGGTGATGAATTCAGCCTTCTTCCACAAGATTGTGAATCGAAGAAGGAAAAGAAATGAGATTGTGGGTCTCTATATTAACGGACAATGGAAGGATGATGCACAAGAACTCAAAGATGTGGTGCATGATTATTTTGTGAATCAGTTTGGAGAGCAAAATTGGAACAGAACAACATTGCAAGGGGTAGATTTCACTTGTCTCACGGCAGCTGAAAATGTAATTTTGACAGTAGGCTTCTCAGAAACAGAAATCAAAGAGGCGGTTTGGGACTGTGACAGCTCCAAGAGCCCGGGGCCTGATGGTTTCAATTTCAGATTCATCAAAAACTTTTGGGAAGTCCTCAAGCGAGATTTCATTACGTTTTTTGATGACTTTCATAGAAATGGAAGGCTTATTAAGGGGGGAATCCATCTTTCATCATACTTATTCCCAAAAAGGAAAACCCAACCAGAATTGAGGAATTTCGACCAATTTCCCTCATCAGATGTGTTTACAAAATCCTGTCCAAAGTACTTGCTAATAGAATCAGTGGAGTTCTCGACAGGATAATTTCTCATTCTCAGACAGGTTTTATTGGAAAACGTCACATTCTTGATGGGGTCATGACGATTAATGAGATTATCGATGATTTGAAGAAAAAGAAAAAAAAATGGGCATTATCTTCAAGGTGGATTTTGAGAAAGCATATGACTCGGTCAACTGGAAGTTTCTTGACCATCTTATGACATTGATGAACTTTGATGAACGATGGAGAACTTGGATTATGGAATGTATCACAAGTGCAAGAGCTTCAGTTCTAATTAATGGAAGTCCAACTAAGGAATTTGAATTGAAAAGAGGTCTTCGTCAAGGACTCCTTTTCTGTTTCTTATAGTGGTGGAAGCACTAAGCAGATTGGTGGACCGAGCGGTACAACTCAACTTACTATCACTTTTAACTATGGGTGAGGATGATATAAGGATGTCTCACTTACAGTTTGCAGACGATATGCTGTTCGTCGCAAAGGCAACAAGGGAGAACATGATAATTATTAAGGCTATTTTGAGCAATTTTGAGATGTTATCAGGATTGAAAATCAATTTCCATAAAAGTCACTTGCTGGGGATAAATTTGGACCAGAATTGGCTCGAAGAGAGGCCGGGAATTGAATTGCATTGTGGGAAACCTTCCGTTCAAATATCTGGGACTACCCATTGGTGCAAATCCAAAATGCAAGAGTTTGTGGAATCCGGTGTTAGACAAAATCAGAAAAAGATTGGTGGCTTGGGAGGATAGAAGCCTGTCGTTTGGGGCCGGTTGATATTGCTCAATGCTGTTTTAACTGCCTTACCCATCTACTACTTCTCGTTTTACCGTGCTCCGAAATGCATTTTATCTAAAATTCAATCTATTCAAACGGCTTTTCTTTGGGGGGAGGGGAGAGTGGCCAGAAAGTAGCTTGGGTGAAATGGTCGGAAGTTTGTAAATCAAAGTTTAATGGGGGGTTAGGGGTTCGCAACTTGGACGCTTTTAACAAGGCGTTGTTGGGGAAATGGGGATGGGAATTATTGAAAAAATAGATTCCATTTGGTCTCAAGTAATTAGATCCAAATACAGTTTGTCGAATGTGTTTGTAGTAGGGGTGGGGGGAGTAGGAGTATGGTATCGTCATGGCGGAGAGATTTATTAAAATATACTTTCCAAGATGGGTCTGGTTGGTTTCAGGGGGGGCTGAGTAGAAAGGTTGGGGATGGCCTGGGAACAAAATTTTGGAGAGACTCTTGGTTGGGAGGGGAAGGGAGAGGATAGATTTCCTAGATTGACATCCATTGCTAGAAATAGGGACATTCTGATTGGTAATATGGGCGAATGGGTAGAAGGATCTTGGATCTGGAGATGGGAATGGAGGAGGGAATTGTTTGAATGGGAAGAAACAATGTTTTTTAACCTTTTATCTATTGTCAGCAGGATACAGATGACCCCGGAGCAGGAAGATTCTTGGCTTTGGAAGCACGATGCTACCAATCAATTCACGGTGAAATCGGCATATAATCGGATATTAGAAGAACAAAATTTGGAAGGGGAACGATAGCAGACTTTTGACACACTATGGAAAACTTGTGGCCCGTCAAAAGTGGGTGCACTAACATGGAAGGTGGTTCACGACCGTATTTCGACGAGCGAAAATTTAAGGCAACGAAATGTTCTAACAGGAACGGAATCGGTTGTATGCGCTTTTTGCCGGTTGGAAGAGGAGACGACTCAACATCTATTTTTCAGATGTCCGGAATCTTATAATATTTGGATGAAATGTTAAGAATGGTTGGGATGCTGTACATTGCTTCCATTGGATTCGACCACACATCTAATACAACACAAGGGATTATGGGTATCCAAAAAAGGGCGGAAAGGATGGATTACTATTTGGAGCACAGTCATTTGGACAATATGGAATAGTCGGAATTAGATGATCTTTCAAGGAACCCGTGCAACAACAGAAAATTTATTGGAATTAATCGTCTTTAGATCTTGGTTTTGGATTACCAATAGAGGGAAAAACGAATTGGAGATACTCTTTCTTAGATTGGAGGAAAGAGCCGAGGATTTGTTTATTAGCTTTATAACTAACTAGGATTTTTATTTTGTATAAGTTCAATTTTGTATTTTCAAGTACCTCTGGTACTTTTTATTTATATATATCCCGATCAAAAAAAAATGTATGAACAGATTGTCCTTGACAATATCCCTGGCTTTTTACAAATTTCGTGAACCTTTCAAACCAGGCTCTTGGGGATTGTTTTAATCCATAAAGTGATTTCTTTAACCTCTTTAACCTGCACAGAGACTCCATATAAAATCCCCATTTAAGAAAGCATTCTTTACATCCAGTTGATTTAGGGGCCAGTCTAGATTCACAGCGATTGACAGGATCACTCGAACAGTATTCAGTTTGGCAACCGAGGAGAATGTTCCATTGTAGTCAACTCCAAATGTTTGGGTGAACCCTTTGGCAACAAGACGAGCTTTATATCGTTCCAGGGACGCATCAGAGTTATATTTTACTGTAAAGACCCACTTACATCCAACAGGTCATTTCCCATTGGGTAAGTCAGCTTTCTCCCAAGTGACATTCTTCTCTAGAGCCTTCATCTTCTCATGAATTGCTTCTCTCCACTCAGGTATCTCAAGAGCTTCCTGTACATTGTCAGGAACACTAACGGCATCTATTTGAGAAAAAAATAGTACGAAGGCGATACGTTTTTATAGGAAACGAAGTTGGAGAGAAGGTGTTTGGTACATGATCTCTTACCTTTCTTAGAGCAATGGGAAGATCACTTTCAGTTGATGACTTTATTTGAGAGTTACCTTGAGTAGTAGATTCAAGTGATGTCGATGGTTCAATGTGGGAGTTTGAATTCAGCATCGAAGTTGAGTCATGGTCGCGAGGTTGTGATGGGTCAGTGTCTCCCCCTTGCTTTGTGTCTCTTCTCCTGGTATAGACAACATCATGTCTCGTATCAGCCTCTACTAGGTTAATTGGATTTACTAGGTTAATTGGATTTTGATCTGGCATAGTGTAAGGTTGTTCATAGGTGTCAAATTCAGTTATGAAGTTTGAGTTATTTAGGAAATCATCTTCAGAGTACTTGTCTCCCCCTGAAGATGAGAGGTATACTAGCACTGCCCTTCGAAAAAAGTGACATCCATTGAGACGAAAAAACGTTTGGAAATAGGGTCGTAACACTTGTGTCCCCTTTGGTTTGCTGGATACCCAACAAATATACATTTAGTGGCCCTGTGATCGAATTTTGAGGTGGTTGGACTTGATTATGGACGAAGGCCACACTACCAAAAATCTTGAGAGGGACATCCGTAATTAATCGAGTGGTGGGAAAGGAATTTTAAAAAAAATGAAGAGGAGTTTCAAAGTTCAAGATGCGTAAAGGCAACCGATCAAAATTGCATCACCCCAAAGGAACTTCGGTATCTTAGTATGGTAACTAATAGCCCGAGCCACTTCAAGGAGTGTTGTTTTTCCGTTCAGCAATGCCATTTTGTTGGGGGTTATGCGGACAAGAACTTTGATTTATAATCCCATTAGTCGTGAAAAAACTCCCTAACAATTTATTTAAATATTCCTTTCCATTATCACTTCGAAATATTTGAATACGAGTGTTAAACTGAGTCTCAAACCATTTTATAAAAAAATTTAAATATGGCACCAACATCGGATTTATCTTTGAGGAGAAAAACCCAAGTCATACGGGAGTGGTCATCAATAAAAGTTAGAAACCAACGTTTTGCAGAAATTGTTTTAATCTTGCATGGACCCCAAACATCACTATGAATAAGTGAAAAGGTGCAGATTTTTATATGGATGAGATGGATAAACAGAACGATCATGTTTAGCCGATTCACAAGATTCACAAGATAACGAAGGAATATTTTTATTGATAAATAACTTTGGAAGCAACGCTTTAAACATGAAAATCGGGATGACCTAACCTACTATGCCATAACAAAATATCACTAACGGTAGAAGAGGAAACAGAGTGGAGACAAAAATTGCCAGCAACTTGTGGGAGAAAAGAGCGAGCATCAAGGAGATAAAGTCCACCATCTTGCCTAGCACTGCCAATCATCTTCCCCGATGCTAAATCCTGAAATACACTTTGAGAAGAGGAAAAATAACACGGCAGTTCAGGTCACGAGTCAGTTGACTAATCAAAGTAGGGGAACATGTAAAACATTTGAAAGGGGACAGGAAGTGAAAACCGAGATAGATCCTTCGCATGCAACTGAGGCGAGAGATCTATCAGCAATTTTTACCTTCCTGTTCCCAGCACAAGGGATATAGGTCGAAAACAGTTGACGAGATCCTGTCATATGATCAGTTGCACCTGAATCCAAAATCCAAGAGTTGGGATGAAAGAAATCAACGATAGTAGAAGTGGATATACCTGTTTGGGCCAAAGAGCATGAAGAAGAAGAAGGGTTGGATTTGCCTAAACAAGTGTCCAACAGTTTGCACAAGTGCTCCATTTGATCGTGAAAGGAAGAGACTCAGAAGGAGATGATGACTGTCCGGAATTGTCTGCACTAGTTTGAAAGGCGTGACCACCCTGGCGACCACTAAAGGCCGATTTCTTCTTAAAGTTCGCAGGCCTGCCATGGATTTCCCAACATGTGTCGATGGTATGCCATGGTTTTTTGCATTTTTCACACGGTTTTTGTTTCACGTCACGTCTGGTTGGGTCAGAAGTTTTTTCCCGACTGATAAGCGCTGACCCTTCTATGTCCAGTGGAGAATCACCTTTCAACATCACCGTTCACCGGGCTTCTTCTCGACGAATTTCTGAGAAAACCTCTCGGATAGATGGGAGAGGTTTACGCCCAAGTAGTCTGCCACGGACTTCATCCAAATCCCTATTCAGCCCTGCGAGGAAAACAAATATTCTGCTGCAATCCAATTTCCTTTTATACCTAGAGCTATCCTTGGAGCTCTCCCATTCTTCAACCTCCAAAAGATCTAGCTCTTGCCATATTACTACCAAGTCATTATAATAGGTAGTGACATCCCTTGTGCTTCTTTAATATGCCACATCCTGGTGGTTAATTCATATAATTGAGAATAATTCTCCAAATCAGAGTATGTCTCTCGAACAACCTCCCACACATCGAAGGCAGTGGGAAGGAACATGAATGGTTTACCAAGCGTGGGTTCCATTGAATTGATCAACCACGCCATAACCATTGATTCTCGAAACGCCATTGGCAGTACTTAGCATCGGTTATTGCGGGAGCCTTGCTGCTTACGCCTGTGAGGTGACCCAATTTGCCTTTCCCATCTATTACGAGCAGAACGGATTGAGCCCATTCAAGGTAGTTCTTACCATTGAATTTGTGGATCGTAATTTGGAGAGAATTATCGGACATATGGAGACCTGTGGGTTGAGTGGAACCACCGCCACCACCCGTGGACATGGATCCTCCCTCGCCGCTGTTTGTGGACGATGAAGAATCCGATCCAGTACCAGTCATGGCGTGTTTTAAAGAATAAGGGCTGGCTCTGATACCATGTTAGTTTTATGAAAGATTAATTGAAGAACAAATCATGTTCATCTATTTCTGAATAATCTCTTCAACGCGAGATAAGCACCATAAATAGGTGAGATTATAAGAGATCAAATCCTATAAAATCTAGGATTAATATTAACAACCAAACTACTCCTTATCAAATTTTAATTTAAACATAACTCAAACAAATCTAATCTTATCAACACAAAATATCAGTATGTGTATTTTCTCCTTCAGCTCCCATAATTCTTGGTGTGATTAATTTCATTGTAGGTGCCAAAAGGCCTTAAACTTGATCACATTTGCTTATTTTTCAAGACACAAAAATGGTTGCAAGAGTATGAAACCTTCCAAACAGAAGAAATAACTGAAGATATTAAGTTGCTTATCTACTTCATCCATCATAAACGAGAACTAACAATTTAATGAGAATGTCTACCTCTTTCGGCCTTTTTATTGAAATACACCCAGCCAGGTCTCCAATGAGACCAATCCATGCCTCCTCTTCATTTTGTTCTCTGTTTCTAGCTAGAATCTGCCAAAACGATGTGCTTCCAGAATGTCAAAACTCAGCTATACAATGTTCAACGAAAATTACAACCACCTCCCATGAGATATAAAATGTGCACATTTTGGTAAAGATTAAAAAAGTTTGCATCTACCTCTGATTAGACCAAATTGTTCACATCTAGGGAGTAATTTATTAATTACAGAAGGGTGGTTTCCATAACTAGACCAAGGCTCACATACCTTTCCCATCTCCAGATCGCCAACACATTCACAAAATGCATTGAATGCAACCAGAAGTGTTCTGACAACCAGATAACAGTGGTCAATAAACAAGAACCTTCTTAAGTCCATTTGTGTTGCAAGTGTGTAAGAAGAATATGGTTTAAAATACCGTAGTGACTCCTGCTGACCAGCATTCGCTAAATTATGACAACTTCCCAAGTGAAGCACCAGGGTTGCAAGGACAGAACCGTAGTTTTGCTCGACAGCCCTTTTGCCAACTTTACCACCACCTCTGCAAATGGAATAATTAACTGTAGGTTGTCCTAGAGGCATAGGGGAAAACAAAATGACACAGCACAAAATAAACCTGAAGAATGCTGTAAGTGCCATAACAGCAGCGTTCAACATATTATCTTCCAAATGACCTTCCCCAAACCTGTTGGAATTCTCTCCCTTCCCAGAGTCCCCTTGAAAGATAGACGTCTGATTCAGGATAGAAGTTAAATGCTCCAGGAATGAATATGCAAGTACTGAATGCTGGGAAAACACCTAATAAAACCCAAGAAAGCAGATAATAAGATATTAATAAAAAGAGTCCCTGCACCGTCAAAAAACTGTTAATTCAAGGATCAAAAAGGGTACTAGCATGAACCAATATGAATCAGATCTAAGGAACATATGGCATCACGAAAGAGGTTGAAACTTTGGTTGATAATTTGGCACGTTGTTATCTGGACAATTTGGTTAGAAAGAAATAGCAGAATATTTCGAGACCCGAACATCAAGGACAAGAATTTAATGGACAAGATCAACTTCAGAAGCCGGTGTTGGATTAAGCAAAAGGACAATAGGAGCTTTTCGTATTCATTTTCGGATTTTATTAGGGAAATTATCATTTGTATCTTAGATTCCGTCTTTTAGATCAATTTTTATTTTACATTATCTTTATATTGCCTTCTTGTACTCCTTTATTTAATAAATTTATTTGCCAGAACAAAAAAAAAAAGATAAAAGGAACATATGAAGAAATGATACTAAACATTAGCAAATGCAAATAAAAAATGAATTCAAGATACTGAGACATTGAAACAAACATTAATCACTACGAATTGGAAAGACTTGGTATACACCAGATCTAATAGTGCTGGAAAGACTTGGTATACACCAGATCTAATAGTGCATTCGGAACACATCATACAGGTGCAAACAAATGTTTGAAAATAACCAATACACCAGCAAATGATATGGTTCTAATACCAATGTGCAGACTTACATAAAATGCATCCTGGATTGGCCAGCCACCACGTAGTCTAGATATATCTTTGGTGGCTATATCTCTCTCAGCAGCAGCCAACACTTCATTGAAAACAATTCTGGAGCTGGTTTTCTCAGCGAGAGTGGAGAGCTTTCAGCATTAAAGAAATTCATCAAGGCACAGAACTGATTGAGTTTCATATAAATCACTTCAGCTTTCAGAGTCCAACAGGATTACCAGAAAGCGATGATCACAAAAGAAAAATTGCAAAACAATCCAACACCATCACCAGATTGAGATAGAAATAAATAAGAAGGATACAGCATTAAGAGTTTCTTGACGTAGGTATTTCTCAGTTACATGAATTGCAGCAGAAAGCAGAGTGTGTGTCGTCCTGTTCACATGTACAACATTATACAGTTAAAAACAGGTGCAAATACATTTATTCGATGTGAAAACAATAACATTGCATGTAAAACAAAATCAATATTTGGGCCCAAATCGTGTACAACCTCGAGATATCAACATCATTAAGCTCATTTCCCCTCTTTGTGATGAACTCGGTCACAGCTTGAACTGCCCCTTCTGCGGATAGCCTGATTTTGTCACAGATAGCTGTTGAGGAAACATGTAGTGCAGCAACAAGCTATATAAAACCAATGGATAAAAAATGAGATTATATCATCTAAAGCTTTAACTATCAGAAAAGGCCAAAGGATGTTCTGAGAAATTACATTTTGGAACACTTACCCTCGTCCTTGGAAAATAATATGCATATAGAGGAAACAATCCTGTTAAATACCTCTGATGGATCAAGTGAAGCATCCTATGTAAATAAAAAGAGATTCGAAAACTTACAAGTAAAAAAAATTATTTGTTCTTTCTGATTTTTTTTATAAGTAAATGAAGTAATCAAGGAACAAAATAATGAGTGAAGAGGCGACTTACACTCCTTAAAATAGCAATAACATCCTCTAGTGCCGATAAAGCACTATAACAAGATTCAATATCAAGTCCATAAACAGAGTTTGTAGATCTTGGTAACGACAGAGATATACTGAAAAATAAATCAATAATCTGCAAATTGGGAGAGAAAAAAACACCAAAAAAATAAGGTTTAAATGGATGTCATATTAAAGCACACACTGAACACAGTAAATATACACATAGCGCCTTGTGAAACAGGATAAAGAGGGAGACAATGGAAAAAGCTTGATGTCCGAGGGGAATATTTCCAAGCATAGAGAAGAGCAAAGAACCAATAACTGATGGATAAAAACATATTTAATTACCTTCTCAAGTTGATTCATTAATATTTGGCAAAGTTCAAAAACTAATCATAACAATATAATTGCATTCTCCAATTACAAACCTCCGCGGAAATTTTTCTAACTTCAGGATCTGGATCAGCGCAGCGAGGAAGATATACCATGATCCTCTCCCCTAGGCACAAAGCATCACGACTTGGAGATACAAATGCAGCTATAATAAAAGAGAAAAAAAGTTTAATACCAGAAATCACCATCAGAAATAAAAGCCGATAATAAGCACAGAAGAAGCTCAACATAATAATGACATGAAAAACTGTATAAATTTGAGAGGAGTAAAGTAAGCTAACATGGTAATTTTGAAAAATTTCCATGCAATCCACTTTCGTTTTGTTTGGAGTGAGTGCAATTTCCCTGGCAGCCAAGTGAACAGTATCCACCAACGCATATAGTCCGGAACTTAAGAAGCATCTCCTGAGCCGCAAGACAACCTCTTGTTCTTTGATGATCAACAGAGGAGGAAACATAGGGATCAATCTGTCTCAAGATATGCAGTAGCTGCTCTGCTCGACTTCTTCCATCCTCTCTGTGAAAAATAAAGAATATTTTATTATGAATTTACAATGGAACAACCAAGAATTTACATACGCACTTCCTAACTAACTTCCTAGAATTTTAAGCTCAAGTAATTGGGATTATAACAATAACATCCCAAACTATTAGTAATCTCAATATTCATATTTCTTATCTTATCAAATCTTTAATATTTAGTTTACAACACTACCCCTGGTGAATATGCATCTATCATTCCCAGTTTGGAAAAAGGTTCTTCAAACTCGGTACCATTGCATCATTTTGTGAGTATGTCTGCAAGTTGGTTGTTGGTTTGAACATATGGGGTGCATATTACTCCACTATCAAACTTCTCATTTATGAAGTGTTTGTTTACTTCATTATGTTTTATGCTGTCATGCTCAACAGGGTTGTGCGCAATAGTGATGGTATATTTGTTGTCACCATAATCTCATTGGTTCTATCCACTTGATCCGAAGGTTTTCTACAATTATTTTGATCCATAATAGCTCGCACACTCCTTGAGCCATTGTTCTGAATTCTGCTTCTACACTTGATCTAGCTACCACATTCTGCTTTTTTACTTAAGATTGCCTCCAAGAAAGGTGCAATAACCTGTAGTAGATCGTCGGTCAGTAACTGAGCTGCATAATCTGAATCTGTATACGCCTCAGGATCTACCCTTGTATTTCTTTTGTATAAGATTTCTTTGCGAGGATTAGCCTCCAGATAGAGTAATATTCTATGGACTGCTTGGAGGTGGACTTCTCTTGGGCTATGCATGAACTGGCTTACCATACTTACTGAGTATGCAATATCTGGTCGTGTGTGAGCAAGGTATACGAGCTTCCTACCGGCCTTTGATACATTTATTTGTCAATGGCTTGATCTTCACTTGCTTCTCATGGCTTATGATTTTGATCAATTGGTGTAGTAGCTGGTTTGCAAGCATATTTTCCTGTTTTTTCCAAGACATCAATTACATATTTTTAACGAGAAATAAATATACCTTCTTTTGAGTGAGCTACTTCGATTCCCAGAAAATACTTCAGTCTTCCAAGCTTCTTTATCTCAAATTCTTTGATGAAGTTGTTCCTCAACGCCTTCTTTTCTACCTCATCATTTCATGTCGATATTAAGTCCTCAACATATACCAGTAAGACGGTAACTCCCCTGAACTTGAATGCTTTATGAAAAGGGTATGATCTCCTTGCCTTTGTTTGTATCCAGTTCCAAGCATTACTTTAGCAAATCTCCCAAACCAGGCCCTTGGTGATTATTAAGCCCATACAAACCCCTTTTTAATCTGCATACTTTGTTATTCTTCAACCTTCCATTGAATCCCGGAGAGACATCCATGTATATTTCCTCCTCTAGTTCTCCATGGAGGAGGGCATTTTTTACATCTAACTGTTCCAATTGCCAATTGAAGTTGGCAGCAAGTGATAATAATAGGATTCTGAGTGTATTCATTTTTGCTACAGAGTAAATGCCTCCTGATAAACAACCCCGTCGGTTTGTGTGTACCCGTTTGCTACGAGTATGGCTTTGTAACATTCAAGGGAACCATCAGACCTGTACTTCAATGTAAACACCCATTTGCGTCCTGCCTTTTTTCCGAGTGGAAGATCAGCAATGTCCCAGGTTTGGTTTTTCTCTAAAGCCTGCATTTCTTCTTTCATAGCATTTCTCCAATTCTCTTTAGATAACACCTCCAATTCTCTTTAGATAACGCCTCAGATAAAGTATTAGGAATATGAATGTTGTTCAAGCTAACATGAAAGCTTTTGCGTGATGGTGAGAATTTTTTAAAAGACACATACGTTGCTAAGGGATATAAAAGTCGTTTAAAGCATTTCTTGTATACCTTTCCTGATGGCAATAGGAACATCATGATAGCGGATGGATACATCTAAGTTGTCAGTGACTTCATTTACAGGCTCAGAGATTGAAGCTTGGACTTGCACTGGTTTAGGATCCAAGCGACTTCGTGAGTAAGCCTGTGAAAACAGCTTAGGATCACGGGGCACATGGTTGCCTATTTCTGGAGAGTCACAGGGCGCATGGTTGTCTGTTTCTGGAGAGTTTGCTAACACGTCAGAAGATGGTGGTTAATCGAAAATAGGAAGTTTTCCTTATCCTCAATGTGAGGCTCCCCTGAAGATAAGGTGGGGGTGAAGTACGGATGGTGTTCTTGAAAAGTGCATCGATAGAGACAAAAAATTACTCTGTGGGCGGGTGACAGCACCTGTAGCCTTTTTGGGTAGAGTAATACCCGATGAAAATACACTTAATGGCCCTTGGATCTAACTACCCTTTATCATGGTTATGGATGTGTACGAAGGTGATGCATCCAAAGACTTGACGAGGGAGGTTATTACTGGCTTTGAGGTCTGGATAATATTTGGAAAGTGTATCCATTGGTGATTGAAGCCCCAAAACTCGAGAGGGGAGACGGTTAATGGTGTGGGTGGCTGTGAGGAGAACCTTGTCCCAATAGTGTTTTGGAACATTTTGATGAAAGAGGAAACCCGAGTCGTAGCTAATAAATGACCATTTTTCCTTTCGGCTACCCCATTTTGTTGAGGTGTGTAAACACACGATGATTCATGGATAATTCCCTATTTTTTGAAAAATTGGGGATAGGGTTTGATTAAAATAATCCTTTGTATTATCACTGCGAAATCGTTTGATCATAACCCCAAATTGATATTGAATCATGTGATAAAAGGATTGTAACACCGTACCTACCTCCGATTTTTGTTAAAGAAGGAAAACCCGAGAAACTCTAGTGCAATCATCAATACAAGAGACAAACCATCGTGAGCCAGATAAATTTGAGAGTGTGGATGGTGCCCAAACATCACTATGTATCAAGGAGAATGGAATAGAACTTCTTTTATTAATAATTGGAAAAGAGATGCGTTTATATTTAGCCAACTCACATACATTACAACTAAAATTATTAGTTACAAGACCCGTAAACAAAAAAGAAAACATAATTCTCAAAATGTCGAATGATGGATATCCTAAACGAAAATGATAAAGTCAAAGGAAATCTTTATTGGATGATGAGAGGAACGACATAATGACTTATTGGTGACACAAGAAGAAGTTAGAGGATCAATGTAGTGAAGGCCATCGTTCTCCTTAGCAAGTCCAATCCTCTTCCCTGAAGCATGTCCTGAAAAAGTACAATAGATGGGAGAAACAACAATCCAGTTCATGTACGGAAATAAGATTGGTGGAAAGCTTCGGGACATGTAACACATTTTGTAGGACTATGGCTGAGCTGATTTGAATGTTTCCAAGGCCAGCAACAGTGGAACCATTCGCCATTGTTATTTTCCTATTTCTCGGACAAGGAGTAAAGGTACAGAAGTGTAAAGGTGAGTTTGTCATATGGTCAGAAGCGCCAGAGTCAAGCACTCATAAATCCTTAAACACATTATCTGAGACATATAATCCATGAGAAGAATCTGAAAGTGCAAGGGAGCAAGCGTACCACTGAGACTGTTGATTAGTTGATAGGATTTGACTTTATCATCTTTTTATCTCTTTATCTTTTTATTTAAATTATAGATTAGATTGTTTCCATTATTCTAGGAATAAGGAGTCTTTCATATCTTCTATAAATTGAAGATGTTAACATTGTGATTCTTTAAGGTTAAGAAATATAATAAAATCTGAGAGATTCTCCAGGTTCTTCTCCTTCATTGTTATCATTTTCATGGTATCAGCGCCAGGTTGATTGATCACCGATATCAACCTTTTTTTCCTCCAATTTTTTTCTGGTCCAAAACAAATCCATCGCGATTGTTTGATATTTGGCCCAGAATTCTTCACTTCTGATCGCGTTCTTTTGGGTTCCAAATCATATACCCATCGCGTCATTTTTTCTGTTTCTGGTCCAAAAATCCATCGCCCATCGTGATTATTTATTTTTTGGCCCAGACTCCTTTTCTATCGTGATTCCATTATGTTCCTGCTTCATCGCGTCAATCGCGATTTCTCTTCCCCAGCATCAATAGCGATTTTTTCTCCCTCCAGATAATTATCGTGTGTGTACGTTGTGTTTGTTGTTTTTTTTCTCACTCCCATCGCAGACTCCACCTGCTTCATTACACAAAAAACAGATTTCTTTGCTGGTAAAAATGGCTTTTTCGAGAGCTTTTTCGGGTGACAGTGGCGGCTCAGGTGCCTACTGCCGTAATTGATTCTACTTCACTCCAAATCACAAATTATAAATTAAATGGGAGGAATTTTCTTCAGGGGTCCCGTTCTGTTCAACTGGTGATCCGTGGTAAAGGAAAGTTTGGTTATCTCGATGGATCCATTCCTCCACCATTGTCTACTGATCCCACTGCTCTTCAATGGGATGTACAAAATTCAATGGTCATGGCTTGGCTTCTTAACTCCATGGACGAAGGGATTAGTAACACGTATCTCTTCTATCACACGGCCAAAGACATCTCGGAAGCTGTTGCGTTGGCATACTCTGATTTCACAGGTTCCTCTCAGGTGTTTGAATTACGTAACAGGGCACGAAACTTGACACAAGGGGATGCCCCTGTTACGCAGTACTTCACTTCGCTCAAACGCCTTTGGCAGGAATTGGATTTGTTTCGACTTTTAGATTGGAAAGATCCAGCTGATGCCACTCTTTATTGGTCAATGCTTGCTAAAGATCGGGTATATGATTTTTTGGCTGGATTGAGGTTCGTGGCCGTATTTTGGGGATGTCACCTCTGCCTATTATTGATGAAGCTTTTGCAATTATTCGCCGGGAGGAGAGTAGGAAGCGTGTGATGCTTCCCACTAATTTTACAAATACCGAGTCCTCGGCTCTTGTTGTTCCCACATCTGCCGCGAGTTCCATGCCCCACGTCAAGGATGGAAAATCGTGGTGTGAAGTCTGTAAAAGGCATTAACATATGATAGACACTTGTTGGAAAATTCATGGGAAACCAGCAAATTGGGTGCTAAACAAATTCAAGCCTCGAGACAAGAAAGGATCGACGTCTGCCAATACCTCAGAGGTTCAGGCGTCGCCGCAAGATTCTGGTTTTTCCAAAATCCAATTGGAATAGATTATGAAACTTATTTCCGACACAGGGAGCACCTCTTCTCCTGTGGCAGCTACAGGTACCTTGCACACTGCCCTCAATGCTCATGGTAAGTCTTGGATAATTGACTCGGGAGCCTCGGATCACATGACATCCAGTAAGGCTGGTTTTACATCATATTTGCCGATTTCTGGCCTTCAAAGGGTTAAAATTGCAGATGGTTCCTATGCCACGATTGTGGGCATTGGCACTATCACTCAATCCATCTCTAACCGTCAAAGATGTTTTATATGTGCCTACATTATCTTGCAATTTACTCTCTGCTAGCAAATTGACCAAGGATTTGGAATGTTTTGTCTATTTCACGCCATCTACTTGTGTCTTTCAGGACCAGATTTCGAGGAGGAAGATTGACAGTCCTAAGGCTATTTCTGGACTTTATTACCTTCAAGAGGATTCTTTTGTGAGTCATCTCGTCCACAATTCCGCAACCCCTTCATCACTTTCCCGCACACAATGGATCATGCTACTTCACTTTAGACTAGGGCATCCAAATTTTGTGTATTTAAAAGGATGGTTTCCTTCTTCGTTTAGGATTAATGATTGTTTTCAATGCGAAACTTGTACTCGTGTTCATTTTCCCTCAGTATGTACAACAAAGCCTGTCTTTATTGTCTCGTCCTCGTCCGTCTGAGAGCGATGGGTCTTGTGGACCATTCGCTGGCAGTAGTGGTGATGGGAAATCCCTTTTGGTGACCATGGCAGATCCTTCAACATGTTGTTGGTCAAGCATAACTCCACAGCGGCTCTCTTCTGCGCCTTCTGCGCGTATTAAGGGGATAGTTTCATTTAATGATGGTACCTCCTCATTTTCCGAGAATCTGAACACGCACTTGATCAAACTCTACATTGAGGCCTGCAAGAAAGCCATAAACCCAATCCCTTTCAATAAATCTTTCAGGAGTGCTGCATCAGAGGCACACTTCATCTCAATGACCCAATTCTTGCCATAGATTATGCATGGTGTTCGCATATTCAGTCACTGTTTGATGCCTTGTTTTGTTGCTCCAGCCTTGGTTTTGATCTCATAAATTTGTGATCTTTGGCATATGTTTGTCGAACAACATCCAAATCTCCTTGTATGAGGTCAAGAACATGCACGTATCGCTAATTTCGTGGCTCATAGAAGAACTCCACAACCAAGACATGATCATAGAGACCGCTTCTTCCCATGCACCGAACTGAGCGTCTTTTGGCGATGGTCTTGTACCAAGATATGTGCTGACAAACTGAGACCATTTGAGATAGTTTTGTCCAGTCAGACGATGGATAGGCTGGATATGTTGTAGATCACTGATATGCGGTGCAGATGTCATGAGACGAGGGTGTTGATAAGTTTGATATGATTTGATGTCATTATCTTTTTATTTTTAGATTAGATTGTTTCCTTGATTAGATTGGATTGCCTCCTTAATCTTAGGAATATGAGTCTTTTCTATCTTCTATATATATTGAAGATATTACCATTATAATTCGTTAAGGTTAAGAAATATAATAAAATCTGAGAGATTACTTTTGGACTATGTTTTTCTCCTTCATTGTTACCGCCTTTATGGTATCAGAGATGTAGAGGCATTTTTTCCCCCTCTTTTCGAACCCATTCGCAATTCATGATGGTCAAGACGGCTTATATGGGTACGTTCGATGGAGAGGGTTCAGGCTTGTCTTCGCAAGACCCGCCACCGACCCACCCGCGCATCTCCTGACACCTTCGATCAACCATCTTTACAAATCACTAATCATAAATTGAATGGCCAAAATTTTCTTCATTGGCCTCGGTCCATTCAATTGGTCCTTCGGGGGAAGGGAAAATTTGATTTTCTCGATGGTTCTATCTCCCAACCATCGCACGCTGATCCAGCTTTCCCAAATTGGGATTTACAAAATTCAATGGTCATGGCTTGGCTTCTTAACTCCATGGATGAAGGGATTGGTAACACATATTTCTTTCATCCCACGTCCAAAGCCATCTGGGACGTTGTTGCGTTAGCATACTCTGATTTCACAGATTCTTCTGCAATGTTTGAATTGCGTAACAAGGCTAGAAATTTAACATGATGTGATGCCCCTTTTACGCATTACTTCAGTTCGCTCAAACGCCTTTGGCAAAAATTGGATTTGTTTCTAATTTTAGATTGAAAAGACCCCGATGATGCAACTCTTCACTGGTCCATGCTTGCTAAAGATCGGGTATGATTTTTTGGCTGGATTGAAGAGAGTTGGATGAGGTTCGTGGTCGTATTTTGGGGATGTCCCCTCTGCCTACTATTGATGAAGCTTTTGCAATTATTCGCCAAGAGGAGAGTAGGAAGTGTGTGATGCTTCCACTAATTCAGCGCCCCACATCAAGGATGGAAAACCATGGTGTGACATCTGTAAAAGGCATTATCATACGATAGAAACCTGTTGGAAAATTAATGGGAAACCAGCAAATTGGGTGCCAAATAAATTTAAGGCTCGGGAGAATCGGAGGTTCAGGCGTCGCCGCAGGATTCTGGTTTTTTTTCAAAAATCCAATTGGAACAGATTATGAAAGACACAGGCATATCTCCTCTCCTGTTGCAGCCACAGGTACCTTGCACGCCGCCCTCAATGCTCACGGTAAGTTTTGGATAATTGACTCGGGCGCCTCGGATCATATGACATTCAGTCAGGTTGGTTCTAGATCATATCTGCCGATTTCTGGTCTTCAAAGGGTTAAAATTTCCGATGGTTCCTATGCCACGATTGTGGACATTGGCAATGTCACCCTTAATCCATGTCTGACCCTCAAAAGATGTTTTATATATACCTACACTATATTGCAATTTACTATTTGTTAGTAAATTGACAAAGAATTTGGGAAATGTTTGGTCTATTTCACATCATCTACTTGTGTTTTTTAGGACCGGATTTCGAGGAGGAAGATTGGCAGTGATAAGGCTATTTCTTGACTTTATTATCTTCAAGAGGATTCTTGTACTAAGTCTCTTTCGTTTTTGTTTTTTATTCTTTTTTTTTATTTGTAAACTTTTAGACTTTCTGGTGTACCTCCGGTACCTATTTATATATGTTATTTGCTCGATCAAAAAAAAAAAAAGAGGATTCTTTTGTCTTATTTCACACCATCGACTTGTGTTTTTTAGGACCGGATTTTGAGGAGGAAGATTGGCAGTGCTAAGGCTATTTCTTGACTTTATTACCTTCAAGAGGATTCTTTTGTGAGTCATCTCGTCCACAATTCCCCAACCCCTTCCTCCCATACACAATGAATCATGCTGTTTCACTTTAGACTAGGGAATCCAATTTTTTTTGTATTTAAAACGGTGGTTTCCTTGTTTAAGATTAATGATTGTCTTCAGTGCGAGATTTGTCAATTATCAAAACATACGCGTGTTTCTTTTCTTTCAGTCGCATATCAACTATGTAAACCGTTTAATTTAATTCATAGTGATATTTGGGGTCCTTCTCGTGTTAGTACTTCTTCTAATTTCCGGTGGTTCATTACTTTTACTGATGATCATTCTCGTGTTTATCGGGTTTATCTTTTAAAACAAAAATCGAAGGCTCGCCAAGTGGTTCGTAATTTTTACCCCATGATCAAGACACAATGTAATACACCTATTCAAATCCTTCGTACAGATAATGGCACTGAGTTTTTTAACTCTTCCCTTCATGATTTTTCAATGCCAATGGCCTAATACACCAAAGTTCGTGTGTCCACACGCCCCAACAAATTTGAATCTCAGAATGTAAAAATCGCCACCAATTAGACGTTGCTCGATCGCTCTTACTCACTTCCAATGTCCCAAAACATTTATGGGGCGATGCATTGTTGATTGCATGCTATTTAATCAATAGGATGCCTTCTCGTGTCCTAACTTTTCAACCTCCTCTTACTTGCCTCCATAATTATTTCCCGGATTATCGTTCTTTTCCCAATCTCGATCTTAAGGTGTTCGGTTGCTCGGCCTTTGTGCATAATTTTGATCCCCATCGTTCTAAGCTCGATCATCGGTCACTAAAATGCATTTAGAGATGTCACCTTCTTTGAAAATGCTCATTTCTTTCCCAAAGACAATTCAGTCTCGTGTGGTAAGGGGACACCTTACACTCCTATTGCCCCACCACAATCTTCCCTCATGTTTGGGATACATCATCTTCTTCTTCGCCTTCTTCTACCTCAACTATCCAACCACCGTCTCAATCTTCCTCTCTCGAAAATTCAACGACAAGGGGAGATCTCCTACACTCGTTTCTTTTTCACTACTTACAAAAGAATCCTTCAACCAAGGAAATGATACCAGAGGAACCCCTGAATACCATTAGTCTGGACAGTCAAACTTCCAACTCGGAATCTGAGTCAAATGAGATAATGGTTAACCCTGATTTTGATATCTCTGACCTTGATATACCAATGCATTGAGAAAAGGGACACGATCCTGCACAGAACATTCATTGGCCAAATTTGCGTCTTATGGGCACTTATCAACTTGTGTTAAAGCCCTGATTTCCAACCTATCAAATACTAAAATTCCTACTACGATACAAGAAGCCTGGAGTGATCCTAACTGGAAAGAGGCTATTATAGAAGAGATGCGAGCATCGAAGACTAATGGCACATGGGAAGTTGTTCAAAAACCGAGGGAGAAGTTACAAGTTGGATGCAAGTGGGTGGTCTTTACTGTGAAATATAAGACTGATGGCTCCATTGAACGATACAAAGCTAGGTTAATTGCAAAGGGCTGTGATGGCTCCATTGAACGATACAAAGCTAGGTTAATTGCAAAGGGCTGTGAAACCTTTGCCCCAGAATAACACAGTAAGAGTTTTGTTGTCAGTAGCAGCAAAATTGGATTGGTCACTCTATCAGTTGGATGAATAACGTAGTTCTAAACGGAGATCTTGAAGAGGAAGTGTACATGATATTATCGGCAAGGTTTGCCGATTAAAAAAGTATTGCATGGGCTAAAACAGTCTCCACGAGCCTGGTTTGACATATTCATGAAAGCAGTCTTGAAACTTGATTAACACCAAGCCAACGTTGATCATACATTGTTCTATAGGCATAAGAATGGAAGAAAAACGCTAATGATTGCCTATGTGGATGATATTAAACTCACATGTGATGATCCTGAAGAAATGGAGAGATTGAAAAGGAAACTTGCAGTGGAACTCGAAATGAAGGATCTGGGAAACTTGAGGTATTTTCTTGGTATGGAAGTAGCGAGATTTGTTACTCAATCTTCTGAAGGAGACAGTGATATCAATGTCTGGCTGGGAAACTTATTTACCTCTCTCACACTAGACCAGATATAGCATTTCCGGTGAGTTGTGTAAGGCAATTCATGCATGCCCCTTATCAATGTCTGGCTGGGAAACTTATTTACCTCTCTCGCACTAGACCAGATATAGCATTTTCGGTGAGTTGTGTAAGCCAGTTCATGCATGCCCCTTTGGAAGAACACATGGTGGCAATCTACCAAATACTGAAGTACTTAATAGGGGACACCATGGAAAGGTCTACTTTTAACAAAAAAAACAGATTCAAGAGGTGTTACTTTTTTACTGATGCTGATTGGGCAGGCTCAATAAGTGATAGAAGGTCTGCATCTGGGTATTGTTCATTTGTCTGGGAAAACCTAGTGACTTGGGGAAGTAAGAAGCAGCCAGTGGTAGCAAGAAGCAGTGCAGAGGCAGAGTTAAGATTAGTTGCTCATGGTGTATGTGAAGCTTTATGGTTAAAAATGATGCTAGAAGAACTGAAATTGAATACAACAAAGCCCCTAAAACTACTATGTGACAACAAGGCTGCTATCGATATCTTACACAATCCGGTACATCATGATCGAACAAAGCATGTGGAAGTAGACAGATATTTCATTAAAGAAAAGATTGATGAAGGAACAATCGTCGTTGACTATAACCCAACATCAGAACAGACTGCTGACATATGACAAAAGCCTTGATTAGACCCATGTTTGAAGGATTCATATACAATCTGGGAATGCACAATTTGTACACTGCAGCTTGAGATGGAGTGTTGATAAATTTGATGTGATTTGATTTGACCTCATTATCATTTATTTTTAGATTAGATTGTTTCCTTGAGTAGATTAGATTGTTTCTTTAATCTTAGGAATAGGAGTCTTTTTTTATCTTTTATATACTGAATATATTAATATCTTGAATATATTAACATCGTTAAGGTTAAGAAATATAATAAAATCTAAGAGATTACCTTTGGACTCTCTATGTTTTTCTGATTCATTGTTATCGCCTTTAGAGGGTTCAGACGAGACAGTGGAATACATGGTTAAATAATCGATGAATTCGATGGGGAGGACGATGAAGGCCCAGAAGCTGAGGTTCACCGATTAGGGCCGGAAACAAGGGTTTTTGCGATTAAGGGTAAAATTTAAGCGATGAAGGCTGGTAGAGAAACTAGGAACAATATGTAGGTTGTGATACCATCTGGGAAATAAAGAACATTTTATTGATGAATTTAACAATGGAACAACCAGGAATTTATACACACAATTACTAACTTTCTTTATCATGGTAAGGAACTAATATCTCTAGAATTTTAAATTTAAGTAATTGGGATTATTACAATATCATCCCAAGATCCTAGTACTCTTAATATTCATATTTCATATCTTATCAAATCTCTAATATTTAGTTTCCAACACTCTCCACCGAAGGGTACAAAATTATCCAAAGAAACCATATACATCCACAAACAAACAAAACTATAGTGCTCAAAGACCACGCAACAGACTGATCAAACCAATAAAAAGACCATTGAGGAGGTTGACAGGCGAGGGTGTTAAGAAAGTGAAAAGGGTAATTGAAAAGATATAACAAGAAATAAGTAGAATTGACACATATTCGAGAAAACCTGTGTTAAATTGTCGTCTCATCTAAAACCCGAGCTTGTAGAGAGATTGGACAATTTATTATATATTCTCTATAGCACCCCTCACACACTTGGGCCAGTTTGTTCCACTTTTTTGGAAGGCACATCTTGGAACCAGTTCATTGGCGTTAACCAGCTCTAATACCATGTTGAATTATCGTCTCATCTAGAAGTTCAAGCTTGTACAGAGATTGAACAATTTATTATTTATTCTCTAACAGCCTGTAATTAGTTTCACCAGAAGGCCTGTGTGGCTAAACTGCCTTAGCAGTGTCTAGGAAATCAGAAATGCACACAAGAGTCATTAGATACTCCATTAAAGTAGCTAATATGCCAGCTTCTACTCAGTCGCGAAGCTGTGAACCACAAATGCATGATGGGGTCTCAGGTTTTCAGGTTTCATATGCATATTTGTCTTTGGTGTCTGCTTCTTGGAAGGTCCAACAGTAAGCATTTCAAATAGGGATAAAGCATTTAATGCTCATGTAAGTTTGAAGAAAAGAATTATTTGAGAGACTCAATCTAGTCTTCTCTTTATTGATTATTCCAATCTATTTAATAAATACAATATGTCTTATATTTATAGAAGACCCATAATCCTAAAATCTAGGAAGATAAATCTAATTAAATAAAAAGATAAAATAAACTAAATTTAGGATATTAAAATAAAAATATTATCTAGAGTTCTTGATAAGTAAAACTCTATCATTCAGCACTTCCCCTCAAGCTGAGTCATATATGTTTATCATGCTCAGCTTGGAACTCAGGTCTTCAAATTTAGGATAGTGAAGAGCCTTTGTCAAGATGTTATCAACTTTTGTTTGAGGCTTCATTCTCTTTCTCAGAGTCATGCTCCTTTTCTTGGAGTCTGTGTCTGCTCCTCTTTTGTGAGTCTGCGTCTGCTCCTAGTTTGTGAGTCTGCGTCTGCTCCTTCTCTTGGAGCCTGCGTCTGCTCATCTTTTGTGAGTTTGCGTCTGCTAGTCTACGGCTCCTCCTCTTTTGGGAGTCCGCGTCTGCTAGTCTACGTCTCCTCCTTTATTTTGGGAATCTGCGTCTGTTCCTCTTTTGAGACACTGAGTCTTCAACAATAGATTTGATATTATATACTCCCCCTCAAGCTTGGCTATAGATGTTTATGAGACCAAGCTTGCTGATGAGATGTAGGCACATGAGAATCCTCACAGATCGATGAGGTCGCTTTCAAAAGCGGTTTGAGGCAGCAACTGCTAAGGTTTGAGGTAGGAGGACCACGGCGGCTGCTGGAAATTACCCAGGATAGGCCGTGGCGGCTGCTACTATGAAGGAGCGATGGTTTTCTCAATAGTCAAGTTTAGTATTGTGGATTGATTGAGGCTGGAGATGAGAGTTCAATAGTGATATACATTCTCACCCGAGCTTTCCACGGGCACAAATGACACTTAATTGCCTATTGCATAAAATTTCCTCAATGGTCGGTAATTTGGAATGATGAGATATCATCCTGAAGAAAATTGACCAGCGTCTCTGCCATTGACAGAATGAGATGTTTGGAAGGAATATTAGCTCTACCAAGAAAAGCTAACTCTTCAACCTTGACCCTACAGTGAGAACCTGGATATGTGGCTAGAAAACTAACTGCCTACAAAGTCCTCCAAGCACATTTGAACGTTTTCCAGTTTACGGTATCAAGTTGGATGGCAAGTTAGAAATTCTGGACTTTAAGTAAACAGATAAATTGAACAGTTGAGGTTGAAATACACAAGCTCATTGTCGGTTTTCTTGGTTTCATCACATCTGGATGGATTGATATCTTTTCGATGAATTCCCAAGGCAATAGCAAGTAATTTCTTCGCAGTTCCCACATGCTCATTCCTCAAATTGTTTTCTTGAATTAATTTCTCTCGTCTCAACTGCTGAAACTGCCTCGGTTTATACAAGTTCGTTCTTTTGCATCGACACTGATGGGAAAAATATTTCCAGGAAAATCCAAGATCGATTTAGGGAGAAAAGAGTGGCATAAAGAACCCAATAAAAAATCGCAGACTTGCGATTGAGGGGCTGTGGTTTGGACGAAACAACCTATGAGGAAAAGAACAAAAAATTCACCGTTGATCGCACAAATTGAGTGCTGTGATGGGAACACAAATTGAGTGCTGTGATGGGAACAAGGACTGCTCTGGAACAGAAAAGGTAAAATTTCACGACGGGTATGACTTTGAACCCAATATCGCGATTGGAATTAGCACGGTGGGCTTGATCTGTATGTGGGTATAAAGGAATTTATTGGGTTAACGAATCGTGAAGGATTCTGATTGCCCAATGAAGAAAGACAAAGTTTGAGGATTCTAGATTGACGAACAACCTGGCTCTATGGCTCTACGGCTCTCCTGTTGTAGGCCTAGCCGCCGCCGGCTGAGTTGAGATAGCAAATCTCGCGGGCGGCTAGGATTTGATAAACTTTTAACCTTAGTTTTTATAAAACCTGGCTCTGATACCATGTAAGTCTGAAGAAAAGAATTATTTGAGAGACTCAATCTAGTCTTCTCTTTATTGATATTCCAATCTTTTTAATAAATACAACCGTATGTCTTCTATTTATAGAAGACTCATAATCCTAAAATCTAGGAAGATAAATCTAATTAAATAAAAAGATTAAATAGTATACTATTTTGGATAAACTAAAACTCCTAGTTAACTTATCAACACTCCTATGAATATTAAAATAAAAATATTTATCTAGAGTTCTTGATAAGTAAAACTCTATCATTCAACAGCTCACATTCTCACACCCTACACTTATAGCAGTAGCGTCAAGTAATCATAAACCAAGTATTTCAAAGGAATGAATACCTTGTAACAAGAATAGCACACAAAAGAGTAATAAGGTGTTGTATAAGTCCATTTATGACATCAAGCGGATCATTTGGTAAACCAAAAAACCCCAAGGTGGCCTGTAAATAGAAATAATAATCAGAAAGCAAACAAAAAATCAATAACAAACAACTGCACTAGGTGGCCTGTCAATAGAAATAATAATCAGAAAGCAAACAAACAAAAAAACAGTAATAAACAACTGCACTTAGTCACACCTTTAGAACAAGGTTTCTTGTTTCAATTGTCAATTTAGGCCCCACAGATATCAAAGTGGTACAAGCACTTAAAGCAAGGCACTGCATAGAAACAATAAAAGTCAGGGAAACGGAACAGAACGAAAAATCTTGTAAAGATAATGTTAAAATACTAATATTTATCTAGAGGTCTTGATAAGTCAAACACTTGTCATCATTATCTATCATGCAACACGTCACACACTTAACATCGTATTTGTGATGACCCCAAAATTTGCCTAATCAATTGCCTTTCTAAATCATGAGAGTCATTCATTGTCTTGCTAAAATCACAACATTAGTCATTCAAGGCCATTCAATTGTATGACCCAAATTCTTGCCACCATTCAATCTCACTCAATCCAATTTATTGACATTTAATGTCTTGCTCAAATTATGCTATTAGATGACCAATATGTGATAGCCCCATTCTTTTGGCCATTCATTTTGCCTACTGATGATCCAATCAATCACCTTGATATCATTCATTCATTACATTGACTCAATTATTGTTATTAGAAGGCCAAAGTCATGGAATTTACAATCAATCTCTTACATTACCCATTGATGACATTCATTACTTGCTCAAATTATGATAATGTGAGGGCTCATTGAATTGCCCAATTCAAATGCCTTGCCTCAAATCGTGTTAGCCATTCAATGGACTTAAACCAATCCATTATTAGTCATTCAACGACATTAAGTGACTAGCTCAAGTCATGGCATACTATTCAATTATCTCATTAACATATTCAATTTCCTTTCCCAAAATGATGATACTAAATGGCAAAAGTTTAGGAATCTCCATTATTGCTCACTTTAAAAACACCTCAAATCCCACCAAAGAAAGAGCTATTCTTCCAAGAGACAACACCTTTGAAAACCACAATACACCATGCTAAGAAAATGCTATCCTATTTTCAAACACCTTTTTCGAAAACACACACCATCTCACACACAAGAATTTTGAACACTTCTAGGCAAGGGAAGAGAGCGTTTGTACTATCTTTCAACCAATTATCCATTCTACCACGCTTCGTAAATCCGACGGTAAGTGGGCTCTTGTTATATATTCATTCCATTTTTGAAAATTCATAAGTATGTTTTGAAACCTCAATCGATTATGTGAATTATGTTGAAACTATGAAATTCTGATGTTTTGATGAAAATTATATTTTTGAAGCACTTTAAATTTCGTAATCCAAATGGTAGGAATTCCGAGTTCTGTTTCTGTTTCTGACCCTGATGCGGTGGGATTATAACCGACATTCTGACCTGATATGGTGGTTAACCGTTGTTCTGGAAAGTCCAGACCCTTTATTTGTGGGTGATCCGATGTTTCTGACCTTATCTCTAAGAGGGTCAAGTCTAGAGAATTGATATCAGTACCAGGAGGAAATTAGAGGATTTACTGTACTTTACGTATATGAAAAATATTTCTGATATGACATGTTCCGTTCTAGCTCTGATTAGAGCAATTCTGTTAAGTTTATGTTTCAGTATTAAAATTAGTTTATGCTCCGATTATGATATATGTTTTGGAAAATTATGAAAAAAGTATTATATTATCACATCGATTGGCCCCCACTTGCTGAGTGCCCTTACATCCACTCTCCAGATAGAAGCGAATAAGAAATCGAAGACGCAGATCAAATCAGTTTTGGAGATAATGATTTAGTCGATGTCGTTCAAGATGCCGCGCCATTGATTTTTGAAGTTTCCGCTGATATTTGTAAGGATTATTTATTTTTATGGAATAACAGACTGGTTTTCGTAGAATTCTGTATTATGAGGCTTGTTGATTTTGAATGATATTTAAAATCAACGCCGGTGTTATCGACCCCGGTCTCGGGGCGTGACAATATTCTTAACGTGTATTATTCTACGAGGAAGTTTCAAAGGCAACACCTTACTAGCATAGGGAAGAAAGCAATTAACCGTGGACGGTAAGAACCAAGTTATGCCACTGGAATTTTAAATCCTTGAGCTTATGCACGTAGGAAAGTAGGTTGTATTTTTATGACTTTTATGGATAGTCGTCTCTCTGCTAATGTGCAAAATAGTTATCAATGTTTATATGTCAAAAGTTCATTGATTTGACCAACTTTCTTTTACGTTTGATTTCATATAAAGCTCTGTAAATCTCTGGAATAAAAAATGTCAGGACAAAAGAGAGGATATTTCCCTATTTCTCTCGAGATATGAAGTAGCAGACCAGCAGCAAGAAAAAAATCCCACTCGAAGGAAAAGTTTTTATCTTTTCTTTTTCTTCTCAGTTTGTTTTTCACTGAATAAAAGAACCAGCACTCACACTCTTGGTGACAAGGATGTGACAAGATCTCATGGATTATCCAAGAGATAACTTTCCACCTGTGATACGGGCCCAAAACTAGAAATCTGTTGCTCCAACATTGGCTTATGTGCAAAGACAAGGTCCAAGTACATAGAATATCAAAGAAAAAGTGATCAATTACAAAGTAAAACAAACCTGTGTGTGTAGCTCCAGATTAGAATCAGAAAATCCATCTTCATCGTCATGTCCCATCAAAGTTAATATGTAGTCAAGTAGCAGATCTCTCTTTCTCAATGGGAACGATTTACCACAAGCGGCAGCGCCAATGACAGCCTGACCTGCATAGAGAAAATTGATGAGGTAATTATATTACAGATTGACTGATGTTATATCAAACTGAGTTGAATCCGATGGATTTTCATGTACTGGATGAATTTTTCCAGAACAAATGGCACAAACAAGTAAAACAGAACAGAACCAAATCCAAGTAATTGACTAATATATTTGAAGCAGCATTTATGGACGGGTTTAGTCTCCTTATCACTTCAATTTGTCCAAGACATAAAATGAACACCCTCGCAAAAGGATTGTGACGCAACTGGAGTTCTCAATCATGTGAAGTGATGTGACTCTTCATAATGGACCCGATATCAAAGAGCTTGATAAGAACACTTGATGATATGAATTGAAGTAAAAAAATCGATCTGATGCACAGCAAAATAAAACATTAACAAGGACGATGGGTTGGATTCACAAACCTAGCAAATCAATAGCAGTTATAACTGCCTGCTTTGCTGTAGGGTGGTGTACATGAAGGAGACGAGAAAGCATATCGGTCCCCTGTAAACACAATAAAAGTATCACATAAAAAAGGCATATGCAAACATGCTAAAACAGCTGCCACAAGCCCAAATAAATAAACGATCCAAGTAACCAAAATATCAGCAATGAGTCTATATTTTGACGGTAAAAGATAGACAACAACAACCAAAGTTGACAAATAGTCACTCGAACGAATTTTCACCTTCAAGAAGAAAAAAGGTATATTCATGACTTAAAAAGTACATGGGATTCATGCACTAGCTGAATCACTGAGACCCAAGTAACATGTGTATGTGAGGCGAGCTCAAAATACATCATTCGAATCATCTGAAGAACATAAGCACATATCAAATTTACACTAGGAAAGGAGCACAAGTATGACTTTCGACTAAAAAAGTTGAACCGAGACTTGAGAGGAGCAGACCCTCCAACAATGTGGATACCACTAATTCAAGTAGACCTATTTGGTGAAATAGGAAGTCTCTTCTTTAGAAGTGGCACATATTTGTGATTAAATTATTGGCCCAACTGTCCAAATAGAATATTTTGAATTCCTCCATTTATAAAGAGGCATGAGCCAAAGCACTTTCGAGAAGTACCAGAATCTTCTATCAAAGTATCCCGGAAAACACGAAAATTAACCTAAGAGCAACTATTCCCTTTAAGAAAGCTGCCTAACAAAAGTAGCCAGAATACCACTCAACACTGCATAGAACAAAAAATCTCCCTGTCCCAGCTGCCAATTTCAATCATGCATTTCTCCAACACCAAGCATTCTATGAGGCCTCAAAAATTGGTTAGAAACTGTAAAGAAACAGTATATTGTCTTATTTCTTAATAATAAAATAAAGGAGATACGATGCATCTTTATATAGACTCCAAATATCTAGAATGAAGGAACAATCTAATCTAATCAAGGAAATAATCTATTCTAAAAATAAAAAAAAATAACGAAATAAAATCAAATCTTATGAATATTTAAATACTAATATTTTATCTAGAGGTATTGATAAATCAAGCACACGTCATCTTTATCTATTACTCAACACTCCCCATCAAGCTAATTCATATATGTTTATCATGCTTAGCTTGGAACTCGGGTTTTCAAATTTAGGATATTGAAGAGCCTTTGCCAAGATGTTATCAAAATCTATTTGAGACTTCCTCCTCATTCTCGGAGTCTTGCTCCTTTTCTTGGAGTCTGCGTCTGCTCCTCCTTTGTGAGTCTATGTCTCCTCCTCGAGTCTGCGTCTGTTAGTTTGCATCTCTTCATCTTTCGAGAGTCTGTGTCTGCTAGTCTGCGTCTCCTCCTCTTTCGGGAGTATGCGTCTGCTACTCCTGCGGAAGTCTGCGTCTGCTACTCTTCTAGAGTGAATGAGTCTCCAACAATAGATTTGATATTATCTACTCCCCGTCAAGCTTGTCTATATAGGTTGATGAGACCAAGCTTGATGATGAGATGTAGGCACATGAGAATCCTCACAGATCGGTGAGATAGCGCTTGTTGGTTCAAAGAAGAGGAAATTGACACATGAATTTGTGGTCTGATTGAAATGTCACCCAATAACAGTGGACAAACAGATGGAAGAGATGAAACTCTAGACTGCATTATTTCCCCACCAGTGGCTGGGGTAAACTTTCATCGATAAAAAACTTTCATCCAATCCAAGAATTACCACTGTATTCTTTTGGTGATCAAAAGCAACAATATATTGTGATCCTCACAATTGCACTAAAACAGATGACGAAAAAACTCCCGACGACGCCGCGAAACGAGGGGAAAAAAATCACGAACCTGTAGCAAAAGTGGCGAAGTTACCGTAGCAAAAACCGTGAAGTCACTGAAGCAAAAAACGCGAAGTTACTGTGGACAGAAAGGAAAAATTTCCTCGTAAAGTTCTGAAAAAAAATTACCCCACACCAGTATGCGATTTGAAGGGTAGAGAAAAGGTGAAGCAATTGCTGCGATGAAGGCTTCGATTGGATAGAATAGCTGGCGGGAAAAGACGACCCTGAACGCACGATACTATTGTAGGCCTAGCCGCCGCCGGCTGAGTTAAGATGGCAACAACTCGCTGGCGGCTAGGGTTTGATAAGATTTAACCTTGCTTTTTCCACCCTGGCTCTGATACCACAGAACATTGGAGTATGAAACTCTTATTTTTTAATAATAATAAAGGAGATACAATGCATCTTTATATAGACTCATAATATCTAGAATGAAGAAAACAATCTAATCTAATCAAGGACATAATCTAATCTAAAAAAAAAAGATAACAAGATAAAATCAAATCCTATGAATATTAAAATAATAATATTTATCTAAAGGACTTAATAAATCAAACACATGTGATCTTTGTCTATTATTAACAGAAATTAAAAAAGAACACCATAAAACCTGTAACATGGTCACATGTGATCTTTGTCTATTATTATTAACAGAAATTAAAAAAGAACACCATAAAACCTGTAACATGACCATGTTGTGCCTTCTACAGATTATGGCAAATAGTCATTACATTTCTTTATCGTCGGATACATGCTTTTGCACCATAAAAGTTTTGAGCAGTTAATTACTTGCTTAATCAAAACTTTGTAAAATGCAAATTCATGTTCTAAAGAGAAATGAAAATTATGTTCCCTAGAGAATTATTTCATAACTAAGACTCAACACACAGAAGAAAACAAAACCACATAGCATTATGCCGTACCACAAGTGCATCTATTCTGGCTTCAATAACTGTTGATGGAGCATATTTTGCAGCATATCCATACATAAGGGCCAAAGAAGCATGAACATCATCCGACTCCTCCATTTTGGCTCTATCAGAAAAGAATGACAGAATTCTGCCATAGAGTTTGCGTTATTTAAAGTAAGCCGCAATGAAAGCTACCAATATATCCAGATGTATTTGAGACCAGATACGACTAATTAAATAAACAGCATGAAAATAAGCTCGAAAAAAATAGAGAATTGAGTTCAGAGAACAAGAAATCTAAACGTGAAACCCAATTTTGGAACGCAAATAAAAATGCACTTATGTTCCACTCTCGAGATATGACTGTGACAGCAAAAGTTCCACAAACTTGGCAACTAAACTTGTATGACATATCGAAAAACCTAAGCTCAACCTATAAGTTCTTAGTTTGCATAAAATTTAGAGGTATAGAAATTTTAATTCCACTAGTTTTATTTGGTATGACATATCGAAAAACCTAAGCTCAACCTATAAGTTCTTAGTTTGCAAGAAATTTAGAGGTATAGAAATTTTAATTCCACTAGTTTTACAAATATCTGACACTGTAAAAGCGAGAGTAAACTCACAACAACATATACCTTTGGAAGAGGCTCTGACCAACATCATCAAGAATGCCTTTCAACTTATCCAAAACTGTGTCCAAGTGCGAAGTGGCAACCTACATGTCCATAACAGTAGACATGAGCACCGGTAACTCAATAGAACTGGCTAGTCAAAATTTTTTTTCCTTGAATTAGATAAACAATTAACATTTTATGTGAAAATGATTACCAATCCCATTGCTTTAGCCAAACCAAGTCTATTCACTGGCAAAGCAATATCAGCTTGCATGTACATCAAATCAATTTTAGCCCGAACATAGGTTCTGTCATGAACTTTCTGCAGCAAAATACCAAGACACCTGTACTAGGAAAGACCGATTAATTTCAAGTTGTGGCATAAGAAGCTTTCTCCATTAACAATCTAACACATACTTCACACACAATATAATGGAGATTTAAACAGCAGAAACATGCAGTACAAAATGATGATAAGCATACAAGTGCAAGTGAAATATCATTACGAAGAGCGAGCAAAATCAAACATAAAATTTACTTTGATCAGATGGATTTAAAGTAACAAAATATCATTCACATTTAACTCACGTAGGGTGCATAAATCCTCTTTTTTTCTCTACTATATCAAAGTCAAAATGATACCAAAGTTAAAAGAAAAAGAAAACATGGATTCAATTACAAGCTCACAAGGGTAAAATGAGTCTTGAAATTTACATAAATGTCGAAAATGATTGATTCCTGTAGAAAATATTCAGTTAAATTAGTCAAATATTTGGATTTTTAGCTATGTATACCGTTAAAATTTAAACTTCTAGTCTTAGAGTTATAGTAGAAATATGGTTTGAAGTCTATAAATAGAGATCTAAAGACGTTATTCTATGTGTACACTACATGTCTTGTGTTCCCTTTAATCAACATGGCATCATAGCCATGTTTTCTTCCCAAAAAAGAAAAAAAATTGAAACTATGGTTTGCTCATAACCGCCTGCTCCTCGTGAGTTTTCTTCTCTGGGCCCAAACCGCTTCTTTGCGCGCCCAAACCGCTTCTTCGGGTTTCTCTTGCATGAACCAAAGTAGCTAACCTTCTCACGTCTTTCTTGCTAGAGCCCTAGCTATCGTTAGACTTCTCGCGTCTTTCCTACAGGAGCCTTAGCCATAGCTAGCTTCCTCACGTCTTTCGAGTCCTAGTCCTAGCCTTGCTGCCTCCTCGTGCCAACCCATCCATCGCTGGCGTTCTAGCATCTTTCCTACGTGAGCCTTAGAAGTCGCTGACCTCCTCGCATCTTTCCTACACGATCCCTTGTCGTTGATGCCTCCTCGCGTCTTTCCTGCGGGATCCCTTGCCATCGCTTGCCTCTTCGTGTCTTTCCTACACAAGCCATAACCATTGTTGACCTCATCGCGTCTCTCCTACGAGAGCCATAGCACTAGTCCTCTTCGTCGACCTCTTTCCAATTATGTCAATGAAATTACCTAATTTGACCGCCAGTCCGCCACTTCCGGCTAAACACATGTGAAAAATGTTTTGGGTCCATCGCTTCTCTATCCGGAGGTGATGTCTCTTCCTTGCATACCAAGGAACAAAAAGAGAGAAGAGTGGGGATCAAGTTGATCGAGGACATAAATGAAAACACAGCCTTTACAAAAAGCCGTCAAGGTTTCTTTAAGAAGGCCACTGATTTTTCTGGCGACTTCAACGCCCATGGTGACCTCATTGCTTTCTCCAAGTTTGCCAGCATCTATGCGAATGGAAATCCCCAATTCGAACAGCTTTTGAAAGCGCTACCAAACCGCCGTGAGGATGTCTAATGTGCATACGTCTCATCAACACTCATAGCCAAGTAGGGATGGCAACGGCCGGGTCTGGCTACAAAAAAATGATACCAGCCCCGCCCCGCCCAAACTGTGGAGGATAACTCAGGATTGAAAAAGAAGAATAATGATAATTTGGAGGCAACAAACATGTCTATTATTGCTCGGCGCCTCTTGGCATTGATGACTTCTTTGGTATTAAATCTTGAGATGGTTGTGCCTCGTGCGCAGAGAGGGACGGGAGATGCGAAATTGGGTGGTAGGGGGTGGCAGCTGATGGAAGGATTAGGGTTCTTAGAGTTAGCAAATTTAGGGGTGGGAGAGTGCCGACGGGATTGGAATATTGGATGGGGAAGAGGTGACGGACGGACATGGTTTGCATAAAGCCAGAGATGAGATCCGGATCCGACTGCAGGGAGGTGGCGGTGCGGCATCGGGAAGCGCAGAGGAGAACGAGGACGGCAGGATGGGGTGGTGGGGGTGGCGGCTGCCGGGAGGGGTTAGGTGTTCTTATCAAGGATATTACCTTAGATAGGACATTAATTTATGCATTGTAAATCTTTATTGCATTTTATTATATATCAAAATCAACTAGGAAGATTTTTATGCTGTAAATTATGAAGATATTTACGTTGTAAATTAGGAAACTTTGTAAAATACTCTCTATATAATGGAATCAGGGTTTGTAAAATGTTCACTCTATATAATGGAATCAAACCCTGATTGAAAGGGCATTGAATCAAAACTGACATGGTATTAGAGCCTTTGCATTAAATTTTTTTTGCGTCGTTCTTGTCCGTCACTTCTCAGCGTCGTTTTTTCCAGCCGTGGTTTAGTATTTTGTACGATGAGTGCGCGTCGCGATTTTCTAGGGTTGCGTCACTATTTGTCATGCGATGATTTTTGGGTTTCAGTTCTCTGCCCCTGTCGCTGCTGATTTTCTAGGGTTTTCGGCTACTGTAGCGATTTTCTAGGGCTTCCGGTTACTGTAGCAATTTTATACTTTTTTAGGGATATTGTAGCGATTTCCGGGGTTTTTTTTGGCTTTGAAGTTCTAGGGTTTCCGTACAACAGCTATATTTGGCGGCTAGGGTTTTCTTCCTACGTCATGTCAATCGAAAAACACTATTGTTCGCTTCACTGGAAAGAATTATTCCACCTGTGCTTTATCGTTTAAGATGTTTTTGAAAGTCAATGAGTTATCTAATCATCTTGATAAATCTGTTCCGTTCCGACCGATGCGAAAGAAAGCACTCAATAGGAAACTAAAGATGCTAAGGTTATCTCTTGGCTTTTGGGCACGATTGATCCTCATCTTGTGCCCAACCTCCGGTGCTTCACTACGGCACTCACTATGTGGGATTATTTGCAGCGCATCTATCATCAAAATCATAGTGCTCGCAAATTCCAATTGGAATTGGAACTTCATCAATATATTCAAAGAACTCTACCTATTGCCGAATTCTATTCGGGTTTTATTAATCATTGGAGTGAATACTCTGCTATTGTTCATGCTTCTGGCTACGGCTATTGAGGCTCTTCAAGCTGAGAGTCAACATGATCAATTTATGATGAAACTTTGACCCAAGTTTGAACATGTTCGAGCGGGATTATTAAATCGTAATCTTGTTCCCTCTTTGGATTTGTGTCTTGGTGACTTACTTCGTGAGAAACGTCTATCCACTCAGTCCAGTTTTTGGCTGAATCTGTTCCTATGAACGTGGCCTATTCTGCTAATGGCAAAAGGAAAGAGGTAGTTCAGTGCTTTCGTTGCAAAGAATTTGGCCATTTTGTTCGCAATTGCTCTAAGAAGGTTTGCGATTGCTGCAAAAAAGAAAGGCCACTTTCTCAAGAACTATCCAGTACGGTCTCCAAAACGTTCTCCTCATGCTTTCCAAGGTTTCGTCCTCTACAACTCTGGCCTAACCTTATGACCTGCCAGTTCTTACTCCTACCATGATCCAGCAAATGATTGTGTCCCCTTTTACGGCTTTAGGCCTGCAAGGTACTGGTTCTGCTCCTACTACTTCTTGGATTATTAATTCAGGAAGTTCTAATTGTTGGGATATGCCCTAAGGCAACTCATTAGATGATTGTTTATGACATACACTATATTATGATTTTGTTAATGGCAATTCATTATTATATATTATTCGTGTATCTGTGTGATATGAATTAATATATAAGTTAATGTCCTTAGAATAATATTGTATTGTTCTTAAAGATTGTCCCTAGTCAAGTATTATCATGAATAAGGCTAATGATAATGCATTGAGACTAGTATGTTTTGATTGATGAATTGTTCATAGATATGAGATATCAAATCAACAGTACATGTTAGAGAACGATGTACTGGACAGACCCACCATGAGAATGCTACATGGATAGTTATATGAACGTCATAAGCAATTCTCATAGTGAAAATAATGTATGTAATCCTTACGACTTGAGATCACCAGAGATCCCAACATAAGGAGTCATGTATCTTGATATTGTCAAACGTTACCTGTAACAGGGTAAACTATAAAGACAATCATTGGATACACCACGAATTATGTAGAGGGGTGTTGAGTAATCAAGAAATGATTTGTCCCTCCTATATAACAGGAGAAGTGTTTGGGCCCTTGATCAAGTAAGACTAAAATGCATGGCCGTGCTCGAGTGAGTCGATATGTGATATCGAGCTTATTCGTTTATTCTAGTTCTACTTGGGGATCAAGAAATAAAAGATTGAATATATGAGTATGACTATTCCATGACTCATGTTCAATCTAAACACATTGGACAAAGGGATTAAGTTACATGGTTAATATTATCGTAGTTCGTAGGTTATGTCGAGTCAATGACATTCTTGTAATTTGGGTAGCCTTGATGTGTTGCTAGATACCGCTCATTGCTTGTGACATAAAATTAGATTTTATGTCGCTGCCAACAATGCAAGATCCTATCGGGTCACACAAAAGATTAAATCGATAAAGGGAGATATAATTCATTGGATGAATTAATTAATTAAGAAGAGTCTTAATTAAATATATAAGATGTATGGATTTAATTAATTATTGGTATGGCCAATGGGGCTTTAAGAAAGCCTTTAATTAAATCGAACATATATATTATAATTGGATAACAAGGTGAGAGAGAGATTATTCCATTATCACAAAACCTAATCTCCTCCATTCACTTGCTCTCGGCCGCCGCCTCATCCTCCCACCTCACGCCGCCGCGCCGCCGTGAAAAGGGAATTTGATCGGCCGCCGTTGATCGGTTTTGAACCGTGAGTTTAGTTTTGGTTTAAGAACGAGTCTAGCAACTTGTTCTTAAATCCTTTTTCGATTTGATCGTGTCTTTGTTCGTGACTCGTGGACTTGCAACGAGGATTCTGCTACAAACACGCTACAAGGGTACGATTCTTAATCAATCTCGATATGATCACTTTGTATAGGTCCTTTGGTAGGAATCCAATTTTATTTTCCGCTGCATATTGTATGATGGATTCCTAACACTAATCATATGACAAATAGCACACTCGGCCTCCATGATGTTCGCCAACATGGAGGGTCACGATCCATTCAGATTGTTGATGATAGTTTGCTACCGATTACTTTTGTTGGTAACATGGGGTCTTGGGGTCTTCATTCCGTGATATATTTGTTTCTCCTGAATTAACTACCAATTTAATCTCTATTGGGTAGTGTAGATAATAACTGTGATGTTCGTTTTCTCGTGGTGGTTTTCTTGTGCAGGATCAGGTGACCGGGACAGTGATCCCGAAGGGGGCCTAAAGAAGGACGTATTTTTCCTTTCTATTCCTAACGTTATTTCTTTTCCTTGTACGGCTACGGCCAATAAAACTGACGTCTGGCATAAGAAATTAGGGCATCCTAACTCTCTTGTATTGACTCATCTATTGAATAATGGTTTTTTGGGCAATAAAGACTGATTTACTTATTCTCATTCCTTTGATTGTACTGCATGTCGTCTTAGTAAGAGTAAGACTCTACCTTTTTCCTACACATGGTAGTCGTGCTTCCCAGTGTTCTGATCTTATCCGTTTGGATGTCTTGGGTTGTTGGTCCGGTTGTCTCTCATGCTCAATATCAGTACTTTGTTACGTTTATTGAAGATTTTAGTAGATATACTTGGATATATTTTCTACGTTCGAGATCTGAGGTGTTTTTTGTCTTTCAAACATTTGTTGCACTTATTGAGACTCAATTCAATACTCGTATCAAAACATTACGTTCCAACTCTGGGGGAATACACGTCTATATTCGGCACCACGGAATCATCTGTCAACTTGTCCACCACAACAAAATGGGGTGGCCGAACGTAAGAATTGTCACCTAGAAGTTTTTACATTGTTACTTGATTCATCTGTCCCACCCAAATTCTGGGTCGTAGCATTATCCACGGCTGTTTGTTTTGATTACTCGTTTGCCGGACGGAATGTGATTTTCTTTGAGTCTCAATTTTTCTTTCAAACTCTACTGAAAGAGCATTGAATCAAAAACTTGACAGTTCTTAGCGTTGGCAGTTGTGGAGCAAGGTAAGTTGACCGGGTACAGGGCGGGTTAATGCGGGTCCGGGTCTAACCCGAACCATTGGGATCATTAGTAGTCAAATTAGTCAAATAATTGTTTTTTAGTCATTTGTAAAGTAGGAAGAAAAGTAGATTTAAAATTCTCTTATGTTAAGATTTAAGCTTCTAGTCTTAAAGTACTAGTAGGAGTCTTAAAAGTCTTAGACCATAGTAGGAATATGTTTTAAAGTCTAAAGTAAAGACCTAGATAGGTTATTTTACGTGTGACACTCCAGCACCATTCATGGCCAAACAAAAGCAAATTATTGATTGCATAATTCAAGCAATCCACTCAATAAGTAGGCTTTAATGTAAATGACACAATGTATGTACCTTCCTTAGTTAAAGGCTTAGTTAAAGGATGAATTAGGCTTAGTTAAAGGATGAATTATAGGAATGTAATTACTATAATTGTACTATATATATTTGTAATGAAGAAGAGAAGATTATTCTGTGCAATTGACATGGTATCAGAGCCAGAACTTCAGAACTAAATTTTTTTCTTACTCTTTTGTTGGGATTTCCGTCGCTGCCTTCATCGGAATTATTTCCGACTTTGATTGTTTAGCACTTCGGTTTCTTGCTCGACGTGTTCGTGCGCTGATCTACATCGGATATTAATATTCCGAAATTGGTTGGTCAGCCCGTGAATCTCCATTTGCGCTGATCTTCATCCGGAATTTGTTTTTCCGTGAAATTGATTGTTCAGCCCATCGGGTTCTTGCTGTTTTGCTTGTGCGTTGGTCTTCATTGGAAATTCACTTTCCGTAATTGATTCACCAGCTTGTTATCATCTTCTTGTGCGTTAATAGTCATCGATTTACATTGAAACTGACTAATTGGCTACAAGATTTTTTTTCCTTCTTTTTTTCCGTATTCTGTCTTGATTTTCCGGAATCAATTATCTTCGGAAATAAGAGATCGGACTGTGTGTGTTGCTCGTACACATTTCAGATATTTTTTTCTCATTGAGTCTGTCGGTTCCACCAATAATTATAATGAGTAATTTTGAAAGTTTTGGGGTAAAATTCACAGGCAAAAATTACTCAGCCTGGGAATTTCAATTTCGTTTATTTGTATTGGGGAAGGAGTTATGGGGTCATATTGATGGGAGTGACCCGGCACCCAAAGACGATTCTCAATTAGCACAATGGCAAATCAAAGATGCTCGAATAATGACTTGTATATTAGCATCTGTTGACCTCTCATTGTGCTCAATTTACGACCATATCAAACCGCCAAAGCCATGTGGGAGTATCTCAAGAAAGTTTACAGTCAGAATAATGCGGCTCGACGATTCCAATTGGAATATGAGATTGCAAACTATACTCAGGGCGAACTTTCTGTCCAGGAATATTTCACTGGTTTTCAGACGTTATGGGCTGAATTCGCTGATATTACTTATGCTAATGTTCCTGATGGCTCGCTGGCTGCTGTCCAATCAATTCATGAACAAAGCAAGCGAGATCAATTTCTGATGAAATTGAGATCTGAATTCGAAATAGCCAGATCCGCACTGATGAACCGCGATCCCTCTCCCTCATTGGATGTTTGCTTCGGAGAACTCCTTCGTGAAGAGCAACGTCTTACTATACAAGGGACGTTCCAACACCACACAAACTCGACGAATGTCACTGCTTATGCGTCCCACGTGAAAGGAAAAATGAAGGACATTCGCCACGTCCAATGCTATACTTGCAAAGAATATGGGCACATGGCAAACCAATGTGTCACTAAGAAATGTAACTACTGCAAGAAGCCTGGCCACATCATCAAGGACTGTCCCACACGTCCTTCAAATCGACGAACCACCAGTTATCAAGCCACAGTAGGACCCTCCCCGCCTATAGTTGGAGACTCTTCGGTCATTACTCCTGAAACCATCCAACAGATGATCGTTTCAGCACTCTCTACTTTATGCCTTCAAGGTAACAATCTCGCTCATTTGAAATCTTGGCTTGTTGACTCTGGTGCTTCAAATCATATGACCAGGACTTCGGATAATCTTCACAATCTTCGACCATATACCGATTCCTTACAAATTACAATCGCTGATGGTACTAAACTTCCGATTCATGAGACTGACGATATTAATTCCTCTGTCAGAGATGTGTTTGTATCTCCATCACTGTCTACCAGTCTTTTATCCGTCGGACAGTTAGTTGATGACAATTGTAATGTTTTGTTTTCTCGTTCTGGTTGTCTTGTGCAGGATCAGGTGTCGGGGAGGATACTCGCGAAGGGCCCTAAAGTTGGACGCTTATTTTTCTTACATTTTTCCATTCCTTCAGTTATTTCCATGGCATGTAATGCTGTTAATAATACCAATGACATTTGGCACAAGCGTTTGGGTCATCCTAACCCTACTGTCTTATCTCATATAATAAAATCGGGTTTGTTGGGAAATAAAAATCAATTGTCATCTCAATTTTCTCTAGATTGTACTACTTGCAAATTAGGAAAGAGTAAGTCTCTTTCATTTCCGACCATTGGTACTCGTGCAGAAAAATGTTTTCACTTGATTCATAGTGATGTGTGGGGCAGTCTCCCCTGTTATATCTCATGCACAATATAAGTATTTTGTTACATTCATTGATGATTATAGCAGATACACATGGGTTTATTTTCTTCGGTCCAAATCTGAGGTATTCTCTATGTTCCAACGCTTTATATCTTTCGTTGAAACTCAATTTTCTACCACTATCAAAATCCTCAGATCTGACTCCGGCGGAGAATACATGTCTCGTCAATTTCATGATTTCCTTGAACAAAAAGGTATTATTTCCCAGCATTCTTGCCCATATACACCACAACAAAATGGGGTGGCGGAACGTAAAAATCGTCACTTACTAGATGTCACTCGCACTTTGTTACTTGAAGCTGCGGTTCCTGCAAAATTTTGGGTTGAAGCTTTATCTACGGCCGTTTACCTCATAAATCGATTACCATCCAGTGCACTTCAATTTGTCACCCCATATTACCAGCTCCATAAACATCACCCTAGTTATCTTAATTTACACACTTTTGGATGTATTTGCTTCGTTCATTTATTTAGTATTGAACGAAATAAATTGTCGGCTCAATCAGTCAAATGCGCTTTTATGGGATACAGTGTTTCTCATAAGGGATATGTTAGCTATGATTCTCACTCTAACAAGTTTCGTATTTCTCGTCATGTCATTTTCTTTCAAAATCAATATTTCTTTAGCAAATCAATTGGGTCCACGCATTCACCACCTGTTCTTCCATCCTTCGATGAGCCATCTACATCTTCTCCACGCTTCAAGCCTGGTATTGTTTATGAAAGACGACGTCCAACTTTGCATCCTCGAGAGCCCGACCCTCCACCTGACACTGCTCAAACTCTGGATCACGTGATAACCACGGCCTCTGACACTACTCTTCGGCGCTCATCACGTTCTTCTCATCCTCCTGATCGGTATGGCTTCTCTCCTTCCTCATATCATGCTACTTTGTCAACTAATCCCATTCCTACGTGTTACTCGGAAGCTATTACGCATGAATGTTGGAAGACCGCTATTAATGAGGAGTTACAAGCTCTTCAAGAAAATGCCACATGGGATATTGTCACTTGTCCACCACAGGTTAAAGCACTTGGCTGTAAATGGGTTTACTCTATCAAACTTCACTCCGACGGAACTCTGGACAGATACAAAGCCAGATTGGTTGCTCTTGGTAATCGTCAGGAGTATGGAACTAACTACGAGGACACTTTTGCTCCTGTTGCGAAAATGACTACGGTGCGTACTATACTATCTATTGCTGCTTCGCAAAAATGCCTTCTTACATGGTGATCTCAAAGAAGATGTGTATATGAAACTCCCTCCGGGTCTTTCTTCTGATTCTCCATTAGACGTTTGCAAATTGAAACGCTCTCTCTACGGCTTGAAACAATCTCCTCGTGCTTGGTTTGAAAAATTTCGATCCAACTTGCTCCACTTCTACTTTCAGCAAAGTAAGTTTGACTGCTCTTTGTTTCTTTGCAAGACATCGACGGGTATTGTTATTCTTCTTGTCTACGTGGAAGACATTGTCATTACTGGGAATGATTCTGCTCTAATTACACGTCTCGAACAGCATCTTCAGGCCTCATTTCATATGAAAGACCTGGGTCAGCTCACCTACTTCTTGGGGTTGGAAATTCAGACAAGTCCTTCTGGTATATTCTTGAATCAGTATAAATACACACTGGATCTCATTGCTTTGGCACGACTTCAGGACTCTCCTCCTGTCGACACTCCATTGGAAGTTAACGTGAAATATCGGGGTGGAGAAGGTGATCTTCTTCCTGATCCCACTTTGTATCGACAACTTGTTGGGAGCTTAAATTATTTGACTATCACACGACCTGATATATCCTATGCGGTTCAACAAGTTAGTCAGTTCATGCAATCTCCTAGACATCTACATCTTGCTGCAGTTAGGCGAATCATTCGCTATCTTCGTGGCTCTCCTATGAAGGGGATATTTTTTCCCGCCTCGAATAAACTTCAACTTGTTGCCTATAGTGATGCTGACTGGGCGGCCTGTCCAGATACTCGTCGCTCTGTCACTGGATGGTGTATGTTTCTTGGTCACTCCTTGATCTCATGGAAAAGTAAGAAACAACCTCGCGTATCCAAATCTTCTACCGAATCTGAATATCGTGCTATGTCTGCTGCTTGTTCTGAAATTATGTGGCTACTTGGACTACTAGATGAACTGGGATTTACTCAACACGAACCCACACCTCTTCATGGAGACAACACTAGTGCCATTCAAATCGCAACCAATCCAGTATTCCATGAATGAACGAAACATATTGAGGTAGACTGTCATTCTATTCGAGAAGTTGTGGACAACAAGACAATCACCCTTCCTCATGTCTCTAGTGACCTTCAACTTGCCGACATATTTACAAAACCAATGACTCGACAACGACATCATTTTCTGGCAAATTGCTGCTTTTTGACAAACCAGCATCAATTTGAGGGGGGATGACACTCCAGCACCATTCATGGCCACACAAAAGCAAATGATTGATGATTGCATAATTCAAGCAATCCACTCAATAAGTAGGCTTTAATGTAAATGACACAATGTATGTACCTTCCTTAGTTAAAGGCTTAGTTAAAGGATGAATTAGGCTTAGTTAAAGGATGAATTATAGGAATGTAATTACTATAATTGTACTATATATATTTGTAATGAAGAAGAGAAAAGATTATTCTGTGCAATTGACAACGTGTACACAATAGAATGATAAAAATTTTGATTTCGTCATGTCTTGTGTTCCCTTTTAATCAACAATTCCTTTGAGCTATTGATCTTTTAGTTAAACACTAACAAACACAACGAAACTTAAAAGTACATAGCAAGCATAAAATTCAAAACCTTCAGGAAATTGACCACAAAAGAAATATATCTTCCAAAAGAAGATGTGTGAAGAGTAAAGATAAAGCAAGTAAAGATCGCCCCTTTAAATCCACCGGGAAAAATGCACGCAATCTAAATACAATGTGTGGGTAGAATTTGATCCACATGTAAAAGTGTATTTCATAATATTGCACATACCTGTGAAGCAGCGCAGAATGTTCATCGTCCGATGAATAAAGTTCGTATTGATTTGAAAATGAATTGCCTAGAGAGATCACCCAATCAATATCCTGAATCACATCCAAGGATTCTGCGATAAACTGTGGGCCATAAACAAAGACCATAAGCGGCATGCCCGGTCATACTCCATCATGAAGCTTCACTCATATATTAAATACATGGTTCCATCTAATCCATAAAATTCTGGCTACTCGTAAAATTAACAGGACACTCTTGTGACATCAAGTAAGGAAACGAAAAAGGTGGTTTTAAAAAATAATCACAACATCCTTTTCATGGGGGGTGAATATGGCCTGTTCCTAAATCTGGTATCTTTTTAATGATTATGAAATAAAAATGTAGTTAGAAGTACAAAGTCTAGTCAAGAATAAACAATGCTTACGTTGATGATCATATCATCCCATGTCTCATGATATGATGGATCCTGCTTTAGGTCTTCCGGATCACTCACATAGGCTTTCATTTTGGGAATCTAGAGCTTACAATAGAAGATTAAAAAAAGTTAGATCTGAAAGAAAAAAATGTTTGAATCTATGTTTTATGATAATACATATATATATTTATTATCACAAGCGTGTCTATGTAAATCCATACACATATGCCAGTGTATATCTTGATAAATATGTGTACATGAATAAACACATAGTGAACATTGAAAAACAACAGTCAAATAGAAAAAGTGCATAAAAATCCCAAAAGGGATCAAATTCCTAGAAAAATACTAATAATTTCCGAAATACGGTTTGTTGATATCAAAAGAAATTCAAAAGAAAAGCATTCCCCCAATTTGAGCCATTATAAAGTGTGCTTGGTGCTATATCTAATATACCTCGTCTTGCCAAAACAGAATAATATTCTTGGGAAATATAGAAGCTAAGTTATACAGAACCTGCAGACAAAAAAATTTAGAATCAATTAGTCCAGCTCATTAATCAGGCCACAACTTGATGTCATTCAAAAATTTAATCAGATATTAAAATCATGGACAAGAAATATCATTTAGTATGGATATATCAATAAATTATCTCAGAAATGTATTGATGAGGCTGAGCTTGTTCAACATGAAAGCATTCAATGCTAAATTTTACCAAAAAAATATTCAAAAGACAAGCTAAAGCAGGGTGAATGGTAAAAACTTACACGGAAACATTAAATGGGAAATTTACTTGCACCTATAACAGGAGGAATGCTCCAAAATACAAGAAGTTCACAATTGTTAAAAGCAGGGTGAATGGGAACACCTTAAGGTGGAGACATTAAGTGTTTTTTTTTCTTGAAGTAAATGGGCAATTTACTGGCACTTACACATCCACAATTGTTAAAAGCAGGGTGAATGCGAAAACTTAATATGGAAACATCAATGTTTTTTTTTAAATTAAATGGGCAATATACTGGCATTCGTAAAAGGGGAAATGCACAAAAAGGTTCAAATCATACGAGATCATATTGACATAAGGTTGGTATTTGGTAACCAAAAAAAAAAAGAGGAGGTTCCTATAACGTTGAGGCCTATCCATCTTAAGAATATATTCTTAGCGCTTCAGGAAGCATAAGCTTGCTGAAGACAAGATGTTCAATGCACTGTTTGAGGTGGTTTGGGCATTCAGAAAAGGCCACTGGATCCTGTAGACGGGATAAAAACTGGTAGTTTTGATAATGAAAAATATTGAGGAATGAAGAGATTTAAAAGGCTACAGCTGCATGGGGTTCAATTGTGAGAAACAGTTGTTTGAAGAAGTGGATCTGAAGCTGTCTCTACATGAGTCAGACACATGGACATAAGGCTTTGGTGAGCCGAAAAGTCAAGTGCACCTCATAATATCCCGTGTGAGATACCACCACCCCCTTTTAGTGCCTGTTTGTTCCTACTTAAATGCAGTTAAAGCTCCAATGTTCAAACCACAAAAACATCTCAGTATCATGCCAAGTAAAAAAAAAAACACACGGTTTACAAGTCTCTACAGTTCTCAAGGCACTCAGTAATGCCATGTAACAAATGAAGCAACAGCTAAAAAGTATGCCAGGACTTATGAAGACAACTATCGGTCAATACAGAACCATGCATGCAAACCACCAAAAGGATACTATGGTCATCCACAATAGCCTTGAATGAAAATCTCATTTCGAACTTCTCCAGATGCTTAGGTAGAATTTGGTTATATTTCTGGTGTATTTGGAGTATTTATCTGAAAATGCCATTTTAGATATTGTATTGAAAAATGAGATATATGTTCGATTTTATTTTCTGAAGAAGATATCTTTTAGTGTGTGTGTCACGTCATATAAAGTGTGTTGGATTATTTAACTTCTTACCAACATGTAAGGTACTTTAAATTTTAAAATATAGTATATTAGTTTAGAAAAAATTATTATAATAGAATATAATATATCTGAACAATGAAATTTGATTCATAGATGTCAAAAGAAAGATAATAGCTTTTATTTTTGGAAAGAAATAAAAATAAGAAAATAATGTTCGGTTTTATTCAAGAGTTGGAAAATCCTTCCAAGGAAAGCATACCAAAACAAGCCTTATCCTTCATTGTCATTGCAATTGTTGAAGATTTTGGATTTAATTAAGCGATAGTGCATATCAGTTTATATACTCTTACCTTGTAGAATCAATTAGGGATTTAATTACCTTTTATTAAAGGTCGTATAAAATGTATAAAAGGCGGAAATCTTTGAGTAATAATACAAGCAAAATTTCAAACTTCTCTTGTTTCATATTATCACAGCCAACGATCTAGGCAATAATTTTTTTACCTATACCCCGATAGCCTAAATCAACCATGGCTTCTGAAACGTCCTTCGTCATGGACAACCACGAAGTCTCGTACCATTCCATCCTTCCTTAGATAACCACTCGTTACAAATAATCTAACACAAATTGAATGGCTTGATTCGAGAATGGTTCCAATCGAGTATTCTCGTCATCAAAGGGTGAAAATTGGAGACTTAACAGGTGATATCAAAGAACCTTAAGCAACTGCCTCAGTGTTTGGAACGTGGGAAGCTGAGAACTCCATGGTAATGGCATGGCTCATAAATTCGATGGTGCCAAGTGCCAGTCATTGGTTGTACGTGCCTTTACTACACAACAGCCAAGGAGATTTGGGAGACGTGGAAAATACCTCCAAACTTCGAAACACACGCCAGATAAGCCTGCGTGTGACTGAATACTTCAACACGCTTGTGCTCCTGATGCGAGAAACACAAGAAGATGCTAGGAAAAGAAGACATTTTTGATCTATTATAGGGGTTAACTCCAGACTTGGATTAAGTACGAAATCATGCCCATCACTTCCTGAATCCTCTGCTGGAGTCCGGAAGGAGGAAAGTAGACGTATTAATTATGTTACACTCCGCGCAGCAGGATAACTTTTCCGCAGAAAATCGAGGATCCGAAGTGTGTGTGACATCAGAAGCTCAACAATGCCCAATAAACCAAACGTAGTCCATGGGTACCAATTCATTGATAGCACCGTGTGTGATTTTTGCAAAAAATCTGATCACACCTATGATAACTGTTGGGAAATTCATAGCAAGCCTGCTGATTGGAGTTAAGGAAGCAGCAACGCCAGCCCGATCAGCCAACATAGTTGAATCTACCTCCGGTGGTACCTCTGAATTCTCCAGTGCGGACATGGACATGTTACGACAACTCCTTCAACCAACTAGGGCTTCCATTGGATCTGGAAACCAATATTCGAAGACACCTATTGCCACTATGATTTGCCATATCAAGATTGGTGTTTGGGTTGTAGACGGGAAAGTATCATCAATCGTGGGGATGGGCATTAGTAGTCGGAGCTTATTAAATCCAAGGGCTTCTCGGGGTGGGAGAAAGGCTTCGATATGGTGGGGAGATATCTTGAAATACTCAGTTCACGACACGTCGGGTTGGTTCAATGGGGGGTTGAGGAAACAATTGGGGAACGGTATGGGGACTAAGTTTTGGAAAGATGTATGGGTAGAAAACGAGAGTTTACAAGATAGATTCCCAAGATTGGCATTAATAGCGAGAGATAGGGATGTTTTCGTGGGAGATATGAGTGAGTGGATAGGGGGTTCATGGTTTTGGAGATGGGATTGAAGACGAGATCTATTTGATTGGGAGGAATCTTTATTACTTGATCTTTTATCTTTGTTGGACAGGTTGCAGCCACAATCGGAGGGCGAAGACTTCTGGACCTGGGCAGCGGACGAGTCTAAAATTTATACGGTCCGATCGGCTTATGCACGCATATAAGACGAATCAGGTGCGGAAGGTAACACGGCGACGACTTACAATTCAATATGGAGGACGTGTGCACCAACGAAAATGGCGGCGTTCACGCGGAGGGTGATTAGAGAAGAATTGCGACTATAACAAATCTGCGTCGAAGAAATATATATGCTGGATCGGATTCGGAAGAATGTGTTCTTTGTAAACAAAATCAAGACAACACAACATGTGCTGTTCATTTTTCCGGAATCTTATAAGTTGTGGATGAAATGTTATCACTGGCTGGGGATCTCAACAGTCCTATCGGCGGACCCCGTGGATCGTTTATTGCAACACAAGGGCCTGTGGAAGCATGCAAAGGGACAGAAGGAGTGGATGACTATTTGGGAAGCGATCTTTGGCCCATTTGGCTTCTTCGCAATAATTTGATTTTCAAAGGAGCGGAGGACATCAAGGGAGATTTGTTAGAATTTATCATTTTTAGATCATGGTTTTGGATTAGTAATAGAGGACGTCTTAGATTGGGGAACTCTTTTTTGGATTGGCGACATGAGCCAATCATTTGTTTGTTAGCCCTTTATTAGTAGTGGTTAAGGATAGGCTTGGTAGAAGTGCATTTTAGTTATGTTTTATTTTGCTTTTTTGTAACTTTTTTAGTACCTCTGGTACTTCTTTTTAATATATTGTGATTTGCCTGGAAAAAAAAACAATTATCTTACAATCTTCTGTCAGTTAGCAAGTTGAGTTAGCAAGTTGATGTGAATTGTATTGTAACTTGTTATCCTTTCCATTGTGAATTTCAGGTTTTTCGGGGAAGATGATTGGAGTTACTGAGAAAATAGATGGACTATATTACTTGAAGAATTCCAACAGTGCTAGGTCTTTAAATTTCACGTCTTTGTCAGTTGTGTCTAATTTTGATGTCATGTTGAGGCATCAACAGTCAGGACATTCTAATTTCTCATACATGAAAATTGTATCCTCGTTTACTTATCAATAAAGGGAATCTACTTTTTAGTGTGAACAGTGTGGGCTTTCAAAACAATCTAGAACTTACCCTACACCTGCATAAAATCCTTCGAAACCATTTCGGTTAGTCCATAGTGATATTTGGGGCACAATTATTAAAGGCACTAAGGAGCCAAAGTGGTCTGGCTTAAAGCGCTAGGCATCGGGCGAAGCCCATAACCCGTTGTCCCAATTAGAAGAAAATCTAACTGAGTCTTACAGCGAAGCTCGGCAGAGACGGCAGCAGATGATGCACGAGCTAGCTTGGATTAGGCCAACGCCTGAGAGCTTCAGCGACGAGCGGAAAGCGCAGCCTAGTCGGTGCCTGCCAAAGGTGCGGCGCCTGTGCCGCTCCATGGGCGGATTCAGGTCGCCTATCCACGCTTCCATGTGACCACCTTTAACAACTATGATTTGGGGGCAGCCAAAACTTGTAATCTCACTAAAACACAATGGTTTGTTACCTTCATTGATGATCACACAAGGGTCTGTTGGGTATATCTCATGAATGATAATCCGAATTCTCCTTGTTCAAACAATTCCACAAGTTTGTCTCAAATGTATTCCAATCTAATATCAATGTCCTTCGATCCGATAATGGAAGGGAATATCTATGAAGTGAGTTTAGCCAGTACTTAAGGGAAAATAGGATACACCATCAAATCTCATGTGTTGAAACACCAAAACAAAATGGGGATGCTAGAAGAAAAAAAACGTTATCTATTACAAATTTATAAGTCATTAATTGTTCACAAGCTCCCTTCCTAATTCTTATTGGGGGGGAAGTAATCCTCACATATGCCTACTCAATCAATCGTGTACACCCTCAAAAACACATAACTTCAATACACCATTGAGCACTCTTACTGCCTGGTTTCCAAACATTAATCCTTAGATCAATATCCCCAAAGGCCTTGGTTGCATAGCCTTTGTCCACAATAAACTATCCAATTGAAGAAAACTTGATCCCAAGGCCTTTAAGTGCGTTTTGTAGGATAGTCGCCAACACAAAAAGGATACAAGTGTTACCCCCCTTCATTTAAAACACTATCTCTGGATGTCACTTTCTTTGAAAATGTATCATACTCCTCTTCTAGTAATCTCCAAAAGGAAAAAGATAAAAGGGAAAATAGTTGGGATTTTACCGTGGATGTCACTTTCTTTGAAAATGTATCATACTCCTCTTCTAGTAGTCTCAAAAAGGAAAAAGATGAAAGGGAAAGTAGTTGGGATTCTACAGTGGAGGTCACTTTCTTTGAAAATGTATCATACTCCTGTTCTAGTAGTCTCCAAAAGGAAAAAGATGAAAGGGAAAGTAGCTGGGATTCTACAGTGTCTCTCGACATCTCCGACATCGACTAGAGCCCTGAAACATAGTCCATATACTTGTGGCTACTCCTATACGGTTCACGAGGTTCGTGAACAACGAGAAGACTTGTTGGATCCTATTTATAAATACTCTCGGAGATCGAAGGAATCTTAGCAAAACCAATCATCGAACCCAGAATTGGAACCTAATATAAGCAATGATTTGGATCTTCTAGTTGCAATAGAAAAGGGGTAAGATCGTGTATTATGAATCCAATTGCAAATTTTCTCACTTGTACAAAGCTGTCTTTTGATCTAAGATCTTTACAATAAATATTGATGATGTTAAAATTTCAAAAGACATTTAAGATGCCTAAGGATACGAAATGGAAAGAGGTTGTGCAAGATTAAATGACGGTATTGTATGATAATGAAACTTGGGATATAGTGGATTTACCGAAATATAATGATTTACCGAAATATAATAATTTACCGAAATATAAGAAAATGGTTGGAAGTAAATAAGTATTCACAGTGAAGTACAGGGCGGATGGAGAAGTAGCTCGATACAAGGCACGATTGTGGCACGATCGATACAAGGCACGATTGTGGCACGAGGATTTACACAAACGTATGGGATCGATTAGGACGAAACTTTTGCTCATATGGCAAAGTTCAATTCAATATGGGGGTTGTCCATTGCTACAAATTTGGATTGGGAATTACATCAGCTTGATATCAAGCATGCATTCCTGAATGTGATCCTTGATGAGGAGGTATACATGAGGTTCCACCTGGGTTACCAGAAAATGAGTAACGCATGATTTGCAAGCTAAGAAAGTCATTATATGGGCTAAAAAAATCTCCACATGCATGGTTTACAAGATTTAGCTCCACTCTCACGCGTCTAGGATATATACAAGGAAAAGCTAGATGATAATACCCTCCTTATAAAAAAAGGAAAAAAAAGGAGGAAGGGTATTCTCATCGTTGTGCATGTAGATGATATCTTAGTTATAAGTGATGACAGTATTTAGATTGGTAGACTAAAGAAAAAAAAGAGACAGGAATTTGAAGTCAAAGACTTGGATGTTCTATATCATAGTTATAAGTGATGACAATGTTTAGATTGGTAGACTAAAGAAAAAAATGAGATAGGAATTTGAAGTTAAAGGCTTGGATGTCAAGGATATTAGCTATATATAATACTATTTGATTTGGAATCTAGATGATAATTAGCGGATTTAGTAGAATCATAGGGATTCTTAGGCTGATCTTATACTATATAATAGACTAAGTGCTCTATTGAAAGGGCATTGAGTTTGGTACTGAGATTCAGATGTATTGACCTGGTATCAGAGCCAAAATTATTTTGAAGTTTCTTTCACCATCCACCGCTGCAAACCTTAGCAGCGATATATGGTTTCAACCCTATCAACGGCTGCTAGGGTTTGTCATCTTCGTGGGTCTTTCTCCATTTTTTGTTGTTGATTTCATCTCTTCACAGACAGCTTTCCACTTTTGCGATTTTTTTCCCTTCATCGGATTTCTGCCCTATTGCGTGTCTCACACTTTAGGGTTTTGCATTTATGTGTTCGGGCGTGCGGCAGTTCTGAGCGACAGTTGTGTCACGATCACGATTTCTAGTTCCGGGCATGCAGTGGCTGTGTTGGTGGGTGTCTTTTTTGTCTTTTCTTCGGAAAGATTCTTCGTTTTGTGGATTATGCTCGATTTGGGGACCTGGGTGACCACATCTCTTCTGATTTGTTGTGGTGATCGGTACTTTTGCCGCGGAGTTTGCGGCGTGTACTGTAGCTAGACCCGACCACGGTTCAGAACCGCCGGTTAGACGGTTCAAAAAACATCAATCCTTAACCTTAACCATCCTTGACGGTTCCGGTTCATAAACCATCGGTTACGGTTCCGGTTCCGGTTCCGATTAACCAATGGTTACGGTTACAGTTTGACCCTTATTTTTTTAAAAAAATTAAAAATATTATTAAAATTTGAAATAAAGTGTAAAAAGTGTTTGAATGTGTTTTCATCCATGGATTAAACATAAAATAACGTGAAATAATTCAAGCTCAGATAATCAAAAATGTGTAAGATATATTTGTTTGATTAATATATATAAATTATAACACTATATTTAGATCAACAAGGCTTTATAGCTTCGTGGTTGAAGCTAATTATTCAAGTTGGAGGTCATGAGTTCAAATCTACACCATAACATATATTTTAAATTTAAAAATGTTAGCAAAATTAAAATAAACCCTTGACCCGTCGCAAAATTATGACCCTTAACCGGCTATAGACGAGCCGGCTACGGGTCCGACCCTTCGAACCTTTGACCCGGTTAACCGGCCCGTTGACCATGGGGCGGTTCCGGGCCGGTTCAGGGTCGATGTTGACCCTTGGTCTGGTCTAACTGTAGCTTGTATGTTTGAGCTTTGCACGGTGGTTGTGTTTTAGCCTTTCACGGCTGTTGTGCATTTGAGCCTTGTGCGGTAGTTGAGCATTTCAGCCTTGCACGGTTGTTGTGCGTTTATACTTTTGTCGTGGTGTGCAACGTATTTTGCACAATTGTTTGCGACGGATTTTCCTGACCTGGTTATTGATTCTTCTGAGACAAATTATTTGGATTGTCAAATTGATACTTTTTTGATCGACCAGCATCAAATTCAGGGGGGGTGTCAAGGATATTAACTATATATAATAATATTTGATTTGATATGATATTGTTTGATTTGTAATATAGATGGTAATTAGCATGATTTAAGGATGCTTAGGCTGATTCCTGATTCTTAGACGTGCAATCGTATATTATATAATGGATTAAATGTTTTATTGAAATGGCATTGAGTTTGGTATTGAGATTCAGATTTATTGACATTGGGGACCTTGAGTTATTTTTTGGGTATGGAAATCGCTAGAAGTAACGAGAGCATTTTTCTTTCACAAAGAAAGTATACACTTGCCGTGCTACAAGAAACATGTAAATTGGGATGTAAACCGGCAGGAACTCCATTATAGAGAAATTGGAAGAGCAAGATTAAGGAAAATGAGCCATACAAATATTGGAAAATACCAACGCCTGGTTGGCATATTTTTTTTTTATCAGACAAATATAATATAATATAATCGTTTGTGCGAGAAGCACAACAAAGTTAGTACATAAAAATTCGTTGGCAGATTAATCTACTTATCCTCACAAGACCCGACATCGCATATGTTGTCCGTGTGGTGATTCAGTACACCCTACTCAAAGGCACTTAGAAGCAGCGAATCACATTTGAGATATCTTAAAGGAACCATGGGAAAAGGAATCATGTTCCTGAAGGGTAGTAACCAAAGTATCGAAGGATATGTGGACGGAGATTGGGCTGGAAGTAATGATTGTAAATCAAACTCTGGGTTTTGCTCAAAGCTGTGGGGAAATTTAGTCACATGGAGAAAGAGCTGCAAAAAGCAAACCGTTGTGGCAGGAATTAGTGCAGAGGCTGAATTTCGTGCTATTGCGCAAGAGATATGTGAAGTTATTTGGCTAGAGTGATTAATGCAAGACCTCAAACTAATATCAACAAACCTGTCAAATTGTACATTGGTATTAAGTCCAGTATAATCGAACGAACCATGTCAGAACCAACGCATTATCAAGAGTGAAATGAAGAAGGAGAGTAGCCTCGAGTGAACAAGAAACCTATCTCCTCACCAAGAGTATCATGAAGCCAAGTCGTGAAAATTTTCTTAGCAAGCTTGGAATGAGACATGTCAATTCCTTAAGCTTGAGGGGTGTTGAAGATATCAGTTTTAACTAAGAGTGCATATATTAGTTTATATTCTTACCTTGTAATACACCTTATATGTATTAGGAAAGAATCACTTAGGGATTTAATCAGGGTTTTTTATTTAAATTACCTAATTTTAAAAAAAAATTAACAAAATTACCTAAAATATGGGGGTTTATCAAGCAAAACCCAAGTCGCCAACCGCCAACTTCTTTTAAAAAACAAATTTTTTTTGGGAAGTCGCCAACTTTTAAAAAAAAAAAAATATTGTGAAAGTCGCCAACTGAGTTTGGCGACATCCTTAAAAAAATTCAAAATAATTCGAAGCGAATTATCGTGCAACGCCAAGAAATCGTTCGGGTCCCAACATTGTGTGCTCGAGAAGACCACGTTTCATAACAGAAATCAAATGGGCCAAAAACATGAACCAGAAGCAGCCATTTTCCCTCAGAAAACACTTCATTCTCGTGGCTTCTCCTACTAATTGAAGCACTGGAGAAGGATATGAAGATTTATAAAGGAATTATGAAAGTGTTGCTTTTTCGTGAATAAGAGACTTGGAATATTTAATGGAGACAGCAACAATAGTTGCAGGAAAAACACAGATTTACATAGTGAAGAAATTGGAAGATAAAAATTGTCTGGCTTTACATGAAAGCAAACAACAAGAAAATGATAGGTGTGAATTTATTTTTCTTTTATTGGGTTTGTGTGACTTGTGGGAGAAGGTGGAGAAATATGGAAATTGGAAATGGCAGCGAGCATTTGCCGGTTTGGGTATTTTATTGTGTGTCTGTGTGGGAAGATAATGAACTGTATTGATCATAAATTTTTTTTTTTCAAGAGTTGGCGACTTCCTTAAAAAATATATTATTTTTTTTCAGTTGGTGACTTCCAAAAAAAATTTATTTTTTAAAGGAAGTCGCCAACTCAGTTGGCGGCGACATCATTTGAAGTCGCCAACTGGGTTGGTGACTTGGGTTAGTTTGATAAACCTTCCTAATTTAGGTTATTTTGTTAAATTTTTTTTAAAATTAGGTTATTTAATTAAAAAACCCGATTTAATTACCTCTTATAAAAAATCATGTAAATTGTATAGAGGGCCGTAATCCTTGAGTACTAATACAACTAAGATGCGAACTTCTCTTGTTTCAGCAAAAAAACTGACGAAGAATTTGAAATCCAATGCCTAGCAATTCACCCCTAGGATGGTAATATCAAATACATGATCTGGCATAAACCACAAAAAATGAGATAAACTCATCACAAGTCAAAATCATCCCCACTGTCAACCATCAACTACATTCCATGATTAAGTCGGACCATTAAAAACAAGGAGGATACTTCCCGTTGCATGATCAAAAGTAAACCTACTCTGATAAGGAAAATTACATTTATCAGATCTATGGCACTCAATTCTACCCTGAAAAACTTGTGACAGAGCAAGATTTTAAAAACATTGCATATTGGATCTTTGGCACTAAACTACTCCCTGAAAACCTCGTCCAATGGATTAATATACAATAGAGTAATATTAGCAGGCACTTTGGAGGTGAAAAAAAAAAGTTGTCAAATAGCACTTTAGGATCAGATCTACCAGCTAAGACAAAGTATCCGAACATTTTTTAGCCAGAACTGTGAATATCTTCTAGGACGATGTTATGGCTTAGGCATTTATTCTTTACTAATATTGCCTACCTGCATGGTCCAGGTTTGCGTTTGATTTGCATACTCTCGTAATATCATGTAGAAGTATTTAACAAAATGGACATAAAACACACTTACAGTTAAAATCTGAGTCACCAACTGCTCCCTTGCCAGTGGATTGTGAAGAAGAACCACAAGCCGTGCAAAAAGATCCTAAATAAGCATATTTGACAAAATTGTATGAATGCATTTCTATCCAAACTGGATTAAGCAAATAAACATAGGGGATATCAAACCTCAGGATTAGGAATATCAGTTCGAGCTTTACCATCAGAAAGAATCGTATCACCTAGACTCTTATTTCTGCATAATTCTGAGATGCATCTGCAAACCTATACAAAGAGATTACTTTCTTACACAATTACAAAGCCTCCAGTATAATTGGCAGGTCTATCAATTATTGACAAGAATCATATTCCAAATGTCAAAAAATGGATCAGAGATATATTAGATGGGAAATGCTCAAACTACCTTTCATACTTAAAATACATAAAACTTACCATGGCAACAGCACCAGTATAAATCCGTGGAATGATCATTTTCAGCAAAAATGGCCAGAGTACATGCTGGAAACATAATCGTCAATGATCAACAAGAAGTACCAAGAGAAAAACAAACTACGAAAGATAAAAATTGATCAAACACAGTAGCAGACCTCCATTTCAGGAACAGTTACTGTTATCAAAAGAAGACCTTTTTCACAAATTGCTCGTAAATCTGTTGGACAGACGCCTCCAAGTTTTACCTGAAATGATCTTAGCATTAAGAGAAAATATGCAATACCGATTATGAGTTTTTAAAAGACATGTACACAAGAGCACTTTTCATACTACATTAACACGAACGGGACCTAACAAAATTTATCTGCATGGACGAGGAAAGATCCACTTACAATGCAATTCTTTACTCAGGAAATTTAATTTTCAATTGTCTTCCTTACATTTTAAATAAATTTAACGAGCGGAAACCAAAATTGTTTTCATGAAAAAAAATTTGGAAACAAAAATTGTTTTCATGGAAAAAAATACCTGTCATACCAGAAAAACAGTAGCCAATACTTGATTAAAATATTTTAAAAAAAAATACCAGATAGGTATCTAAAAAACTGGTTGATATCTAAATTCCAAATACCATTGGAGTGTGTTTTCTTTCTTTAAAATAAGCCAGTATTTTATTATTCGGAAACAAATCAACAATGGTGCCGGACCCATGCAAAGATTAATCTCTCTTAACAATCAAAAACATCCACCAAAAAATATAACCACAGATAGAAAATTATTGTGGTAACTTCGTTCGACAGCATTTTTTTATTTGCTTTTATTCTTCATATGCAATTTAGAATGACTGACCCTCGGACCATTATTGGGTTAAACGCACTGTTCAGTACATTTGATAATTTAGAAATTAATAACAAAGTTTGATAACTTCATAAGTCAGAAGAACTGAGAATTACCCATGATAAAGTACATGAAAATAACATAATTATAGACAATAAAGTATCATTATATTTATGCTAGCTCAAATATTGGAGCATTAATGAAAGGATGCTAATTATTTTATGTGTGTAAGTTATTATTTGCATAGCTTAGAAATAGAAATGCATAGAGGATTAAATTATAACTTCATAAGGAAAACAAAGTTACCAAATTCACATTCTGCAATAAATTACTCGTAAAGATCTATGTAATGACACAGAGCACATTCCAAGAAGATGAGAAAGATCAGACCTCTGTCTTCTTGTATAGGAAAGCATTGGATGAACCAGTCGACTGAGTGAAATCCTTAGAGCTCTCGTTGGCTTCACCATCCGAATCAGGCATTGCACAGTGTCGTACGAGATATTCTACAAATAGCTCTCCTGGTGGACCAACCAAGTAACAATGCGAAGCCATAACGACAATTAACTGTGCCAGAGACGCAAGAGATGACGTAAGTTAACAAATATATAACAAACTGAAGATCAACAATGACATTTTCCATGCAGAACTACCTCTGCAAGTGCTTTGCGAACAGCCAAATTATGCTCGTCTAACAAATGTTTCACTGCTTCAACCAGCAAGTGCCTTTTACCGTGCCAAGCTTCAGACAATCTTCAAAACAAAAGCATGGCATGCTGAGTTGGCAAGCAACTACGGAGTATGATGTCATAAGGCAAATATGAAGAAAAGTAACCTTGGCAGAAGATGCTTCAGGACAGAAAGTGCACCAAAAGTGAGAGATTCTTCTTTCAACCTGCATTTCTGGAACAAAGTGAACAGATTACGGACACTGCTTCATTCATAAACAAGGTAAGCTAACGATGTCCAAATCTTTTGCATGCCATTTTCCTCTTCATCACCACATTCATCTTTTTTTTTGTGGGTGGTGGGGGGGGGGGGGGTGGGGGGGTGGGGGGGGTGGGGGGGTGGGGAATTACATAACTACATCGTGTTAGGGTTTGTGCCAGTAAAAAATTTAGCAATTGTACCCACATTGAGTAGAAAGGCAAATAGATCATCTGGGTAAACCAGACCAACAGTGAGAAAGCAACGTTGAACTTCATTGTAGGTCTGAAATTGGCAGAAGGTACACAGATCAATAAATCAATCAATCAATGAATGCAATAATTACTTTTCTGGACTAAAAAATGAATAAGAATCAAGTACGGAAAAATAAATAAATTGCAATGACCAGATTACAAAGAACCACAAAAAATTATCACCAAGTTGTTGATGACAAAAAGCATATTTTCAAAACGCACATTCAAAATCACAGCTCACACAATAGTTATTAAAAGCTCAGATAGCGCGCGTTAAAGCTCAGGGCGAAGCGGCGAGCGGGTCTTGCGCCTCGCAGTGCCATGCGCCTCTTGTTTTGGCAAAGCACACGCTATGTGCGCTATCTACGCTTTTTCAATTAGCCAAGGCGCGCGCTATATCGCGTCTTTGCTGCAACGACAACGACAGCAACTAAGCCTTTAATCCCAATGAATTGGGATATGCTACATGAACAATGGAGAGAATCAAGTCGGGTCGGACACATGCTTCAGTCTTCTCCAAACGCTTCTATCGGTCAACATATCGTCAGTAATCCCCTTGTACTCCGAGTCTTTGCGTATAACTTCGAGCCATGTCTTCTTCGATCGTCCTCTCGCTCTCGTGATCTGGCCGAAATCCATGGACTCCACTCGACGCACAAGTGCACTACTGGGCTTACGTCGAGCATGACCAAACCAACGTAAGCAGCTTTCTTGCATCTTCTCTTCTATACAAGCTACACCTATTTCAGCTCGAATATCTTCTTCCTTATTTTATCTCTTCTGGTCTTACCGCACATCCAACGAAGCATACGCATCTCTACCACACTCATCTTTTGGATGTGATTCCTCTTGGGTCCCCAGTATTCTGACAGGTTATCAAAATACGTTGTTAAGGTTGGACTTTAAATTTAAATTTGGGCTTATTAAAAATAAGCCCAATTTAGAGCATATTAGGTTTAAGTTAGAAAGTTTTAGGGTTACTGTTACATAAAGTCTTATTGCATAAACCCTCCAGCCTCCAGTCGCCGCCAACCGATAAGTAGGTTGATGTGTTCAAGTGCTCTATTTTTCTTTTCTTCAAAATTAAATTCATTATTTCCTTTCCTTTTTTCGTCTCAAATTATTATTTATTTTTGGATTGATTCTCCTTTCTTTACTAAAATAAAGCGTAATGGCTTATATATTTTTTCTTTCTTGTTCATCACAATCGCAAATGAGTCCATTCAATTAAAGTTTGACAAATACTTGAGAATATAGCAAAATATAAATTGTTAAGCTATTAACATTGCTAAAACATATTGCTAATTGTTGCTAATGAGTTTGATTAAATTGTATGGATACTTTTGATGTATTAAAAATATATAAGCTATTGCGCTATAGCCCCAGGACCCATTTGCGCTTTAGTGCGCTATGCGCCTTTAATAACTACGGCTCACACCCTACAAGGCCTTCAAGAAAGCAAGTGCATGAAATATTTTTAGCGCAGTAGTCATAAAATCCATAAAAAGATGCCCATTCAAAAACGTTTTACCATCTCCTAGGATCTATAACGCCAGTTAGTGCCTGAAAGAAATGAGCTTGAAATCAAATGAATCCGTGGATCAGCACTTAGAAGTGTGGAGAAAATTTGAGTAAAGGTGGTAACAAAAAGCAAAAAAAAACCGATATGTAGAAAAAAATATGATAGGCATTAAAAATATAATTAGCGACAGCAAAAATAGATGAGTGGTCAAACACATATTTTAGTGTATAAGCAAAAAAGCTCATTATAACTCCACCTTTAATCCCGCTGAAAAATCAGAATGCTGCTTACTGTCACTATTGATGCAAACCACTGGAAGAAGCGTTGATAAAATGACAGTAAGGTCCTGCAAATTTCAAACTTATATAAGCCTTAACAAATTCGACAAAAAGCGAGCTCTATTGTTATGTAAAACAAAAGTTAAAGTTACCATGTAATCTAATTTATTATATCTATACATCCAAATATTGAAGACATACAAGGACCCGTACAAAGGCGAACTTAGAAACTCTAGCATGCAATAACCAATAAAATAGAGATAATTTACTTGTCAAAACCATGAATATAATAAAGTTTTTTCCTTGAAACACAAAATGAAAATCCTGAAACAAAAACTTCTCATTTCGAAACAAGTATCAATGTCATTCTTGCAGGAAGTTTTTATACACCACTTAGAGTCTATGCAAAGGGACTTCTGGTACAAGTTAAGGACAAGTGAATCAGATAGTTAAAAAAACAACCACAGATTATTTTTTTTTTATCAGGAACAACCACAGATTATTAGTATACAGGATATCATTAAAATGCATTAAAACATTAAAAAGGCAATGGGTAATATAATGTTCAATGAGACAACCTACAAAAAGGAATCTTGGAAAAGAAAAAGAGAGAAACAACTTGAAAGTGTAATTATCCAAAAGCTTGAAGGAAACAAATGAGGTTTCTTAACACTTTGTTTTCGACTTAAACATCAAACAAGCTTAAAGACCAAGAAGTTCAATCCTCACAATTAAAAAGTCAATTATCTAAACTGACCTCAAAATCAAGCAATGGCGGACCACTTTCAGAAAGTAAAGACGCATTCAGGAGGTTGTAAAGACTACATGTGCCCACAAAGGCACTATCCTGATCCTTTTTATACCTAAATTGTAATAAGAAAAAAGAAAAGGAAAAAGGAAGAATTATTAAAGCCTACATCAGACAAAAATTTAAACTAATTACAATTGCGTTGGCCACTTGTACTGATTAGCGGACCATCCGATTTTAATGTCCCGTTTGGTAGCCTCATGACAGCTGCATTCAATGTGGTGCCTTTTTGGATTAAGTTCAAGAAGCTAAGACCTAAGAAGCTCTATTTGGATCCATTAGTTGCCAGTCGGACTTATGATCTTTGATTCATTGAAGAAGTGGTTTCCAATCGTTCACAAATCCAGGAGCCAGTTTCCAAGTTCGATCCGGCTCGAAAAATATTTGATTCATATTCGAAATTATCGAATGCGAGCCAAACTCGAACATATTCCGAGTTTTTTTCTAGGAGAACTCGAGCACAAATTATTTTGTAAGATAGTTTGCGAGCCGCTTGCGAACTTTAATGTTTTATTAATATAATTATCTTATATGCTAAATAAACATATTTTTATCCTTTCAAGTATTTCTCGAGCAATAATTCGTGAACATGTTCGTATATTTCGAGCCGAACTCGAATTCGAGCCAAAAAAATAAGCTATTTGAACTTCGAATCGAGCTTAAAAAATTTTCATATTCAGTTCGATTACACCCCTAGGATGGACATATTACCATCGGGTCAATTTTCCAAGTCAAATTGAGATCTTGCTTTCACGACCTATGTTTAATGTCATGTCATTTCTATTCGATTCAGAATATATCAAGAAGCTTATAAGAAAATTGATGTAGGATCCTTTTAGCATAGTGTTGCATTTTTACACTCTTAAATTGCCAGATTAATGAAATTTGAAGAAAGGATCATAAGATTGGATAATTTACCAAATTATTTGTGACATTATTACTGGTAAAAAAGATGGACATGTAGGCGTCATTTTTTCATTCTTATGGTGTGGGTAAATGTTTTTTGTGATATAATTCTTTTAGACAAATTTGTGAGATAGAAAAGTATGTTAGGAATTGTTTTCTAATGGGATAATTTTTAATCTATCGGTGAAATCATGCAAACTTCTATTTCATATTGTTATTAATATTTATGTGAACGATGGTTAGAAGTGAGAAAATTTAAATTTTAAAACATATAATAGAACAGGGTACTTCTTTTGAAGTGGTGAAAAGTGGTATTCATTAATGATAATTCATTAAATACATTTCGTGGAAAATATTTGACTTTATTTTAGGGAATAAAATTTGATTTGATTTTACGGTTGGAACCAAACAAAGAGCTACTTACAGTTCCAAAATAGTGGGTACGAGCCTTGGCAAAGCCGACTTCATCTGCGCCCTAGTTACAAGACCAACCATCTGACCCAAAGCCTCTACGGTACATATGCGGACCTGTAGAAACAAAAAGAATTAACTAATTAACAAAACCATGGTTTTCAAAGTAACTTCACAAAATATAAACATTGGATGACCGTAAAAGAACGAAACCATCGATTTTCTCATAAATTAGTAGAATATTCCTTCAGCTAGCTTGGCATGACAGCTGTAGCTATTTTCCCACTTGAGACCATCCTCTACTACAAACTTACTTACACCAGAGGCTGGGGCAAATTTTGTTTTCAGGAAACTAAGTTGCAGGATTCGTGATTCATACACGAGTAACTTGTGATCTCAATGTATTATCCAACTGAAGAAAATTTTAATCTACTTAAACCAACTAAGGGTTGGTGCAAGCTGATGATGGTTCAAAGGCACTAGCTGGCATCCTCCAAATTAGGCACGTTAGCAGATGTAGAAACTCACTATCCGCCAATAGGAAAACAATTAATTTTTTCTTCACCACCAGTAACAAATTCAAATTTCCAGGGCAGGAATTCTGAAATCAATCTTCTTACAAGGTATTTCTAAAATTGTGGATACAGCATCTAACAAGAAGATATCCCTGAGCTATCTCATACAACACAGAAATATAAGGACGACATGGAAATCATCTAAGATTTGCTGTGGGCTGTATCTCATAAACAGCAAATTGGATTTTTTAGCTCTTAATCCAAATTCCAAAGAAAGCAAAGACAGATGGAAGAGATAAGCAAATCTAATTTTTCATACGGAACCTTGAGATCCCTTGAATTGGCCCAAACTCTCAATAGAAGCTCAAACGCGGAGTTCAGGAAAGACCTGCACGGAGAACACATTCACAACACAACAATCAACTTATATAACTTTAAAAACTTGAGTGACAGAATATAGCATAAGCAAGTTAATAGGTTCTCACATGACATCACCATCGATAATTGTAGACAGTGGAAAATCAACACTATATTGCCCACAGGCCTGGCACCAAGACGTTAAAGCTGGAAAAGAACCAAGAAATGTCCAGAACCTAAATTAGAGAGAGAGAGTTGCCACCACATGTAGTGCATGTAGCGTATGACAGTACTGTGATGACATTTGGACCAAGTACCAAAAATATAATATAGTCGAATACAAAAATAAAAGTAATTTCCAACACAAAGTACAGATCACCAGCATTATTCTCTTTCAAGTCTTTTTATTTAGTATCAATGGGTCCTGTGGTCTAAAACATTCCAGTTATTTCCTTGTCAAGCATGACAAGAAGTTCAATTTAGAGAGACATTTAATACTTTTGAAAAAACTGCAATTGTAACGGCATGGATGATGAAGGAAGATGAACCAGGTACATGTTCATATCTAAGAGCCAATATAAAGCCCAAGTTGTTATTCGATATTTGATCGATCCGGAGACATATTGGATAGCCTATTTTATGTCATCCTTTCTCTAAAGAAGTCAATCGTGTTTAAGGCAGGATACCATACAACATATTCTAATTTGTTCTTTATACATCAATTGAGATAGTAGAGTCAACACCACATGCCACCAATAAGGGTATTGCATACCATTTGCAAAGATTGGCCGATGGATGTCTTTCACATTTCCTAGAATGGGCAGAACTCTCATAAGTACACCCTTAAGCCGTGGAGTGAACTGAAAAGCTTCACAAAGGATACAATTACATCCAAGGATGACCAAAATCGATGTGAAATCTAAATTGCAATTTTATCTCTGAACTAAAAAACTGATAATTATAGCAAACCATCAGATGAAGCAAAGTCTGCAAGTATTTGAACCATTGCTGGAACAGCTAAATTTGAACTGGACAAGTGAAGAAATATTTCCTCCATCATCTGTAAAAAAAAGAGTAAGTAAACTTGTTAATCCATATCTTTGCATCACAAAGTATGCCCACAGACAGACCCGTGAAACTCTGACCAGGACCCCACATATAGTGTAAGTGTCATACTGCAACAATGAAAACATTACAACATGAAACCACTATGATTTTCTTTTTACATAAAACCATTATGATTGCTACTATCATGACCGGTAGGAACTTATGTTATACTAATACAAGGTCACGGATATTTTGCTCTTACGATGACTAGCTTATCTAGTTCAGCATCCATTCTACACAAATGTCGAGGTCAAGATTGCATATGAAACATCTACCCCATTCCATTAAAGATATCGGATAACAGTTAGAGCTCCAAACTTCGAAAGTGAAAGGCGAGCATAATTGCAGAGAAACATTTAAGAAAGCAATACAAATTAACAGCATAATCTCATTCTAAATTATATAAATCAATCTAAATATGAAACTTACAAGGTCAGGCAAATGTGAACCTACTGCCATAAGCACACCAGCTCCAGCTCTTTGCCAATCAGCATTGAGTTCCTAGAATAAGTTGTATTTAAAGCAATAGATACTATTAACCATAAAATTTAAACAACAACCCATGCCAAGCTCCAAAAAAAAAAAGATGAACAGATACTTCCAAATACAATTATTGAACAATAAATCTGGCTACTATGAAACAATCCAAGATTGGGTAAAGGTATGCCAAGTTAAATACATCTTTTTTTTTTTTGTAAGAAATGAACAATATCACATTCGTAACACGACAATAGATTAACAATATCATCGATTCTTAGAAACTAGAAATACCAATCAACCCCTTATCCCCATGTAATTAAAACAAATGACTAAAATCAGACGAAAAATATATCTGAAGTCATCAAGGTAGAAAACCATAAATAGCAAGTGACAAATCAATTTAAAAATAAAAATAAAAAGAAGTTGGCAGCATTTGCATTCAAGATTCTGAGAACTGATCACAGTGATATTGTACCTTGGTTGACACCAATTCAGTCATTGCTATTTTGGCAAGCTTTGCCATATACTGAGGATCAACATCATCTTTATTCAACTCCTGAATCGCCACAGACATAACTTGAAATAGTCCAGCCATATTTCCAAATCTCTGAAATGTTCAGATAATAGCAATATCCCAATCACATACCACCACCATCTTCATAAACAATCATTTTAAAATAATACATAGAAAGAAAAAAAAAAGAGGTTACCCTTCTTCCTCCTCGAGATACAGTTGCACAACAATCAAGAAGCAGAAGTGGGTTTCTAGAAAAATTCAGATTTCGCTAAATTTTCAAGAAAAAGCACTGATAACAAGCTACGAAATAAATATGAATAAACTAGTCAAGCACAATAAAATTACAAAGAGGCGATATCCTTCAGAGCAGCAGCCGAGGATTCTCTAACAATCGAAGAATCATCTCCTAGAGAAGAAACAAGAACCTGAACTGCTTCTGAATAAGAGAGCACCAAAATCCACCGATATCAAGATAATTACAAAGACATTCTTTAGCAACTTTCACAACATGAAGAAATTAAGAATTGTGGGCACAAGTTCATGGAATTGTGATGCGTACCAGGGGCCGGAATCCCAGAACTCGAGGATGCCATTGATTGGAACCGAAATCTCGAAGAACAGAGAAGAATACAATACCAGTGGAAATTGTGATATAATAATAATAATAATAATAATATAATATATTGTAACAATACATTATTAGTCATTACACAACAGCTGTCTCCATAAAGTGCACGTGGATGTGTTGCTATTTTAGCCAATGTATATTGGGCCTATATCCAAGTGGAGGCTTTGAGAGTTGGGCTGTTCCATGAGGCTTTTTCTTGCCAAAAGAGATTACATTGGGCCCAACTTTTTTCAAGGTTGGTTTTTCTTCTTTAAACCAAAACAAGAGATAAAAAGCTACATAAAAATTTTATAAAATTCTACAAAAAAATTTAAATAATTCTGTTATTCTCTTCTTCCTTTTAGGAACAAATAAACGATAATTCTAGTTATATAATGTTCAAAATTATTTAACTCTGATGCTAACACCTTACATTATTTATTTAACACAATAACACGGCGGAGGTATGGGCCACACCCGGTTATGTTGGAGGTATCCTTAAGGGTACTACTCTTTGGGCACCCACAACCATTGGATTGGCACACCAAAAAATTGGGTGTGCCAATCCAATGACCATGTTGTCCTGAAGGGTAGTGCCTTTCAGGGCAACTTCAGGGCAGCATCAAATAAACCGGTCACACCCCCCTAAAAATATTTTTAATTTAATGTTATAATTTTTTTTTGAAAAAAACATATTTTTACCTTCGTTTCACCAAAAATTTTCCTGGCTCCACCGCGCTTAACATCATCTCTAGCACAAACCACTAAATAACCACTCGATAATTTTACGTCCGCCAACAACTTGTTACGTAATGAATGACTTTCAAGAATATTTTCTTAACAATAAACTCCAAACATACAAGTTTTTTTGAGTTAATGCACTTTGAATTCTTCGGAATAAACGCTTGAGATTGTACTTTTTGTTGTCTTCCAATCTTATGGTGAAATATATAACACTTTAAATCCAGAACATAGGTATGGCTCTTTATAAATATGGGAAATTAGATGCTACCGTATACTCAATATCCAAATATTATGGGGTTTATAGATTTGTTACAGCAACAATCAAATACTTATTGTCAATCTTGGTCAACTCGACCCAACTCACTAAAACTCATAACCCAAATGGGTCAGTTAGTTTAGGTCCACCTCCCGATGAGTTGAAAAAACCTTAACCCAACTCGACCGAGGCAGGTTGTGGGTTGGGCGGGCCAACTACCAAAATATAAAAATAAAAAAATACAACATTGTAATTTTGTTTTAGTTAATTAAAATTATTAAATAATTCAAATATTATCTATAAGATTTGATCAAACAGTTTAACAATCAATTCATTATCATAAAATTAAAAGTGTATGAAGTTTAGCAAAACTAAATAAATAATACCAAGTTCTTCAAAAATTCATCAACCATTAATATTATATCATTTGTTGTAGAACTAAATAAATAATACAAAGTTCATCAAAATTCATCAACCATTAATATTATATCATTAGTTCTTCTACATCTCGTTTCTCTTTATTTCACCAACAATCTCTAGAATATTTGATAACTTATCGGATAAAGTTGTTTAATACTTATTTTATTTTCATTATCTACATATAAAATATTATGTCTAACTTCTAAGCTTAACCCAAATACGAACCCAACCCATAACCAGAACAGGTTAACACCCACTTTTACCCATTTTTAAATAAGTTTGGAAAATATTAACACAACCCACCTATTTTGTGTGCCGGGTTGGGCCAAACCCAACTTGACAGCTCTAGTCTCTTAGGGATGAGTTCAACCTAGTATATCCTTATTCTAGATCCAATTGTCCAAATTGGATTTCGATATGTGGAGTCAACATAAAAATGTTGTACTCCTCTATCCAAATTAAATTTGTCCCATGAATGTAGTATGAAAATAACACCAACATGTTAGGGCCATATTTCCTGTCTCTTGGGTTCTTGATATTGAAACAGTTGATTTTCATTTTCTAAAAATAGGTTCAAAGTAGCTTTAGTCTTAGAAAGATGTGGCCTAATGATAAGTGCTTTTTTTGCACTTATTATTTCTTTCATTTTCTAAAAATAGGTTCAAAATTATGTGTCTATGTCTGTTTTTGTGTTACAGGAATCCAGGTATGACGTGAAGAACATAAGACCAAGGGGAAGTCACGTGAGGAGAGGACATCACACGGACGAAAAGGGAGAGCATATTTACGTAAAGAAATTTACGTAGAAGGGAAGCACCGAGAATAGACGAAACTTGTAGGAAGAGCAGTAGAGGCACGACAACGGAGAAGACGGCGACAACGGAGAAGACGGATGACCATCTTCATATTCGTTTGATTATCGTTTTCTTTATGTTTATGATGATTAAGAACATGTCTATGTGTTTATTTAATTTATTCATGAACTAATTTATTATTCTAGAGGTAAACGAATCTTGACTTGAAACTGTGTCATTGATTATTTGATTGAATATATTTTATTTTTTCGTTTGGTTTATTTGTGATTCCGGATTTGATGCAATTTAATTGGCTGGTCATTGATTGAGTTGTCATATTTATTTAGAATCTATCACTCGGGGGATGGGGTTTTGAATAGGACCGTAAGAATTTACATCGTTGAAAATTTATATAGTCGACGGATGTATAACTCCAACGAAGCCATAGTATGAATCTAGCGCTATTGAAATTCTTTAATAGTTTATCTTAGATGGACATATCAAGATAAATTGAATGATTATTTCTATTTGACACATGAGAGAGGTAATAAAATAACAAAGGATTCGTGGTTAATAAATTAGAAGAACATGGCATAGTGGATAGTTGAGTGAAGTCGAACCTCTAGAATCCGCTATCATTGATTTTCTCCACTTAAATCTTCATGTTATTAGTTTATTTTAATTATTTAATTGATTCACTACATTGATTGTCCACATAAAGTTGAGAATATTCTAATTATAGTACTTGATATAACTTAATTTTTAATCCATGTGGGTTCGACATCCATATTTAATATACACTATATTGCAAAACTTGACATCGTACGTTTGCGATACGTTTTATTTGCTTTGTTTTTGCCATAAATATTGTTGGGAACTTTGTTGTCTTCAACACCACAAGGATCTCGTTGGCGACGTTATTTGCAGTGAGAAGGAAAATCTAAAGATGATAGGAACAATTTTGAGTCGAGGCTAGTGTTTTATACCATTTTGTTTTGGCCCCGCACATGGTGCTTATGGAATATAACAATATTTTTCGTAGATACAATGGCTACTTGCTTGTGATAGTAGCACTACAAATCACAAATCTCACAACCATAAATATTGCTAACTTTCTTTCTCAAGAATAAGATATGAAGATGGATGCAAACGCACTTTGCAAAATCAGATTTCGCTTTAATCTTTTTATATTAAACTTCAGAAAACTTCTATATAATGCAGGTCAAGATGTTATTTATATGTTAGTTTATAAGATATGACCAAACGACACCATTTCAAAACATCATTTCATGAAAAATAACACCCTACCGGCGAAAAGGTGCAAAGCACTTTGAAAACGTGCAGGAGGCGCAATGGCTCCTCCCTTTTCTGCTCAATTGCTGCCTGGAATTGGGGAGGCGCTCAAGCGCCTTCCAGGCAGTACAGTGGTGCCGATTTTTGTTTCCATAATTTTTTCAAACATTTGACTTTTCCACGTGTCTTTCTTGCTTAATTTCAATTCATGAATCCTATTTTGTCCAACAAATATATGATAGAGCTAACAAATATTACGACTAGAAACCATTTACGAGTTTATCATTGTTTCAAGATGTATACAAGAGCACTGAAATCGTGACATTGAAAAATTGTTCTTTCTACGTATGCCTTTTTAAGGTAATCCACATATCAACTTATTGGTTAGAATAAACATATTTTGTTTGAATATCTACGTTAATCCTATAAAAATTTCAGACTGCTTTTTCTTGTGTTGTTCTTGTGCTTTTTGTTCATGCAATCCGGGCTCTGTTGCCGACTTGCACTGCTCTAGAATCGTTTCCCTATGGCCATCTATGTCTCGTGGTTGGTCGGACGCTAGCGTGGCTTCGGATTATAGCACCAGGCTTTGCCCAGTGTGCTGCGCACTGCATTTCCTTATTGTACCAGATAATTACCTGCCTTCGGGGTCTTACTTACCCAATCTCGGAGTTTCTTGTTTCAGCGGCGGTGAGCAACCCTGCCGACAACCATGATTAGCTTACGTAGGATTGTGCGGGATTTGGGAGACTCCCGGGTATTATTTTGCGCGCGACTGGCTAGTCGTGCGAGTTCTCCCCTTTCGTACTTATATATACTTATTATCTAATATATATTTATATAGTTTCAGTGTTGGTTGGTAGACTTGCTTTTGTTTACAATTCTCATATGGTATCTATCATTGAATATGTATGTGACACTATTTTGTTTCCAAGGTGGTGGTTCTTAATTAATGTTTCATTGCTGGAGCAACGCTTGCTTTTCACTACTGAGCCTTTCGGTTTCATGCGTCATCCAGTGGTATGGCTTTGAGTGAGGGATTTGGATGCGAGACCTTGTTCCTTTATTGATCCTCTATCAGTTTATACTTCTCGTCCATTCTTAATTGTTTCTTCAGATGGATTGGAAGACATAGCAATTATTTGTCCACACTTTGGGCTGAATGATTTGAATGGACCTGATTTGTCTGTGGTGATTTCTGCACCTTTCTGGTCAAAGTCTTGTTCTTCTGTATTGTTTCACTTATCCATCCACCTTTTAGTACGTAGGTGTGCCTTTGTATTTACCCATGTTTGGAGTAGAAGCTTGGTTTCTGTTGGTCCACTGGTTTTATCTTTATGGTTGTGTGGGTTTTATGGGTTTTATTTTAGAACTATGTTGTAATTGCCGATTTGACTATTCTATAGTTAATATATTGTCTGTTTAAAAAAAATAGAAGAAAAAAACTTGTCAATTTACCAAAAAAGTTATAGCTGGTGGTAATGGTATAAATCAAATCCTTTAAATCGTATAGCAGTTCAAGCACTACGTTTCGATCACACGCCCATCATAGACAATTGTTTTAGCCCCAACAACCCCTGTTCAATAAATGCACTACTTGCAACTCATGAGAATAGAATCTTGACATTGGTTCTGATACCAATTGGAGGATAAAATACTTGTTGATATACCAAAAGTTATATATTGTGTAATAGTGTTACTCAAATATTTTAAATTGTAAAGTAGCTCCTGTTGGAAATGAATTAAAAAAAAGTTTAGAAAAGAAAAAAAATAAAGAGATCTCGATCGATCGAGCATTACAGCTCGATCGATATCGAGATGGCCAGAAATTTTTCGTTTCTTTTGTACAGTAGCTCGATCAATCGATCGAGCACTGTGTCTGTTGCCAATAATGGTGTGTCCATTCATGTTGGAATGCGTTTTTTTCTTGATTGGGTGCATCCAAATGGTGACTTCTTGACTTGTTTTTTGGTTCACTATATATACAACACATCCCCACTTATTTTAACATTGATTTTCGAAATTCGTTCAGACAATAAGTGAGAAAATAGATAGCATTTTGTTGTTCATCATTTTTCTTCTAGTTGAGTGCTTTGAACATTTGTGGTTTGAGGACTTGTGATTTGGAGTGCTCTTATCACAAGTCATAGTCTTTGTATCTTGGGAGAAAAATTGCCATAGCAAACCGTTAGCACCATAGGAGGGCAATATTGTCTTAAGGACGGAGATTACAAATCTCGTCTCGACATAAAACTTGTTTTGAAGCCATTGTTATTTTTATTCCTGAGATACACTTTGAGAGAAATATAAACAACAATCTCAAGACAATATTAGCAACAAATGACTTCGTCGAGTGCAACAACGACTCAAGTTCATCATGGTAAAAGGCCTGAAAAGTTCAATGGGAACGATTTCAAGCGATGTCAACAAAAGATATTATTTTATTTGACAACCTTGGGGTTGGCAAGGTTCCTCAATGAGGATGCTCGTACTATTATGGAGAGTGAAACCGACAACCAAAAGAGGGTTGTGGTTGATGCGTGGAATCAAAGCGATTTCCTGTGCAAGAATTATATTCTCAATGGACTGGATAACACATTATACAATGTGTATTGTATAGTGAAGATGGCCAAGGAATTGTGGCAATCCTTAGAGAAAAAGCATAGATCCGATGATGCCGGCATGAAAAAATTCATCGTTGGACGATTCCTGGGTTTCAAAATGGTTTATACAAAGCCTGTGATAGCAAAAGTGAAAGATTTGCATGTAATCATGCACGAAATTCATGCGGAGGGAATGGTTCTAAGTGACTCATTCCAAGATTGTGGTTCGCTTGAGAATCGAAGAGGACAACAGAATTTCTAAAAGGAAGGAAAATTGGCACCAACATGAAGCACAAGTGAACTTAGTGGAAAAACACGTCGGAACAAAGCGTAAGTTTGACGGCATGGCCTCCAAATCCGGAAAGGCAAAGAAGTTCAAAGGCAAGTGCTACATATGTGGAAAACCCAATCACATAGCGAAGGATTGTCGCAATAAAGACGATCGTGGGAAGGCTATGGATCAAGTAAATATGACCGAAGAAGATCGTCTCTTAATTGATTTGGATGATCTAGCGCTTTCTGCTTAAATTAGATTGTGTATCTTTGAAAGTTGTAAACTCCAAGAATGGAGTGATTCTAAATAAATGTAAATACGATATTTGTTGAAAGCAATAAAATTTATGTATTATTTCTTGTAGTGAATCTTATGGTTTGTGGCATGATTGTTAGGATCATTTAAACCATAGTTCGCAGCACAAATTGTAATAATAAATTTATTGCTTATATATGCACTAAGTTAACAAAATCGTAATTCATTTGTTAGAAGAATCGTAATGTCTCTAGAGTTTACTCACAATTATGTTTGTAATGGAAAGATTGTGCAAATTAGATATGTGAGAAAAGTAATTTGTTACTTTATCAATATTTGCACATGATATTGTTGTGACTTTTTTGCTATGAAGCAAAAACGAGGCCAGTGATGTGTTTAAACACTTCAAGAATGAGATTGGATAAACTTTAGCAAATGAGTTTTGCTATGGGAAATTGTGAGTAGATTATACTTATGTTGTCTAAGAATTTGACGCTTAAGCTTGAATCTGCAAGACTATAAAATCTTGAATTCGAGTTTCCAAGCTTTGTATGCTTAAAACACAAGTGATAAATCAAAGTCACAAATTTTGATTAGGCGTTGTAATATCTCAAATTGGTTCATTTTGAATTTCTAAGCTAGTACGCTTATAACATGAACTTGCAAGATTTAAAATCTTGAATTCAAGTTTTCTAAGTTAGTGCGCTTAAATTACAAATTGTGAACCGAGTTTGAGAATATTATCCATGTTTCAACTTTTGTAAGCAAGTACGCTTAAATCCAAAATTTTCAAGAAATAAGAACTTGAATTTGGATTTGTAAAACTATAACGCTTAGAACTTGAAACACGAAAGTTTGAACGACAGTGCACTTCGTTACTACCCCGAAGTTGTGGGGATTGCAATTCTAGGATTCGATCACTTACCACATTTAGGCAATGACGAAAACCTTGTGATTGAAGGAAAATAGAGTTTCCTTCAATATTTGAAATGTGGGGGTACTTGGCTAAACTAGAAATGAAGGCCAAAGTAAAGTCATAACAAACACCAAATAAAACACATGAAGAGTTTGACAAATCATGTTGTCAAATAGATTAACGAGTGTGACAAATGTGTACACATCTAAGCATATGTATGCTTGTGTATTGATGATATGCTCACTGAAGAAGCAATTTAGAAATCATCAAGTAACAAAGGAAAAATGCTGACGAGACATTTTGACATGTGTTCATCAAGAGTAATGCTTGGAATGAAGTTTCCAAGACACTTGAAGAATGAAATCTCAAGGATTAATTCGAATTTTTATTTTAAGCTTTATGTTTAAATTTCAAGTTTGCAAGAAATGGAATCTTGAACTTGTAATTTTTATGCGCTTAAAAATTTTGAATTGTGAATTAAAGTTGTGTATTTCATCTGGTCTCGAATTTTGTAAGAAATAACGCGTTAACAACGCTTATAATTCGATGATGAAAATATCCTAAAGGATGAAATGATTCAAAAGAGGTAATGTGATTACCAAAACTGAAGTTATACTGTTGTGGAAAATTCTCTATGCAAAACATATAAAGCTTCTTCGGCCGAGTGATTTTATAAGTTGTTAAAGAAAAGTCATGTGCATGCAACTAAAATGTGTTGCGATAATGCTATATGACAAAATGATCTCTAATGGCATAATCGTGAGTGATTTTGGGAAACCGCCGATCCGCATATGGAATGGTTAAACGAGAGATCATGGGAAAGTTTATCGAGGGGAATGGGGTTAAAACCCTATAATCAAAATCTCATAGTTGATACCCAATATTGTTGACTCGAGATCCCAAGATCTAGGTTCAAAAGGTGTCATGACCCGAAAACTTTACATGATCATGCATACGCATCATGACATTTATGAAATCATTCATAAGCATAAGGGCATATAGTTTGACATTTTTTATGGGCATTGGAAAGCATAGAGGTTGTGAATATAATAACATTGAAAAATAAATAAAAATAATAATATATATTAAATAGATTGTAAAATATTGAATATATGGATTAAATTTAATGAATATATTATTATTATAAAAGTAAAAAGAATATATATATATATAAATATATATATATTGAATAAAAGTGAGTAGATGGTGAATAAATATTGAATATATATATAGCATAGATATTGAACTAAATTGAGGATAGTGAGTACTTTTAGTGGATAAAGTTGGAGGGTAGATGTGTAAATTTTGAAATTGATTAAAAAAATAATAATAATAATAAAATAAAATAAAAGTCTGGACCGCCTCGCAATTCTTGATTTACACACAATGACACTTTAGAGTAGGTGTAAATGCCGTGAACTTTGAAAGTGAGAAGAGAAAAATAAGAATTCAGGGTTTCGTTGATTTTTGGACTTCGAAACGACGTCAAAACTCGGAAATAAGTACATATCTGGAATCCTCGCCTCGTTATCTTCCTTTTGAGGTAGTTTTTATTTACTTTTTCTTATGTTTAGGGTATGGCTTAATTTGAAATAATGCCAAAAGTTATGAAATTCATATATGTGATAGATTAAACAATGATAAACAATATTTAACAAGAAACTTGAGATTCTGTTCTAGTTTCGAATTTATACAAATTTTATGGGTATAAAAACGTCATGTGCATATACTGGTTACACAAAAATGAAATTGAGAAAACATAATTGTAACTGTGAGAAATAATGAATAGTAGAAAAGTAAAATTTCACCTGGTATGAACATTTCATGCATAACTATAATTAATTCATATTAAAACATATGATATTGAGTTTGGTTGTGCATTTGATATGCACTGATAGGTTCTACGTTTGATATCGGGCACCAGTAAGGCGAATTAAGCACTTCCTACGAGATAGGAGTATCGCTTGTGAGTATACCCTTATAACTTGGTATTTAACTTTATATAAGTATGTGATTTGTGTTCTATAAGTATCCTGAATTGGTGAATGAATTGCAAGGAATGCAATATGATGTACAAGAACTAAATTGAGTTCTGAAATGTATATGACGTGATGGTGAGATGTGATGTTATACGTTTTATATGATGTTATTTACCTTATGATTTGATATTATGCATATGATTATGACATGTGCATTAATAAGAGATTAAAGAACTCTGTTATGGCCACTAATGACCTTGAACCATGTGTTATTTCATTCTGAGTACGGTCAGAATTACAGAATCAAAAAAATATCGATCCCGAGTTAATTGAGAACTCAAGAGGGGATCTACAGAGTGCCGGCCATATCATGATCACGGATTGTTCTTGGTATTAGTTGGGTCATAACAGAATAACAAACAGACATACATGTGCATATCATGTGAATTGATGTACAGATTATGATGAATCATGCGAGTATATTCATGTGCTTATGTGGATATAAATTATATGCTTGTGTGATTTTAAATACTACGTTATTTGAATATGCTCATTGAGTTTGCAACTCACCCAAATGCAAATGTTGTTTTTCAGTTGCTGTAAATAAAAGTTGACTCTACAAGGTGTTTCTACGTATATTGGAAGTTATGGATCCAAGGTCGGCTGGCTGACTCTAGTCCTTCTCCCTCAGCTCATCATTTGCATATACTGTATAGGTTTTTGGTTGGGTTGTGAGGGGTACAACCTTGGTCATTTTTGTGGCTTACTGCCTTGTAAATTATTATAAGCTGCTAAATGTCTTGATTGCATGACGTTATGAGATTGAAATTTCCGCTGCCATTAAATATTATGTTATATGCCTCATGTGTATGTGTTATATGTGTAAGGGGTGTCACAGTTGATTTGGTATCAGAGCAAAGGTTAGAGGTTCTGTAGACTGTCACATGTGCATTGTCATTATCTGGTAAATGGTTGCATAAGTCAGCATTTATGTCATATAGGTTTAATGATGAGCAAAGTATTCATGGAGGGGAAGGATCAGCCGAGCCTGAGTCACATTCATCATTTTCACTTCCACCTCATGCACAAAGAATACCAGCTGAGGCATATCGACAGTTTCCACCTGTTTATCCTCCGGAACCATGTGAAAGGAGGTATGATAAATTAAGAAAAATGGGAGCTGTTGACTTTATGGGTACTACTGATCCAGCTGAGGCAGAGACTTGGCTGAAACGTACATAAAGAATTCTGAACTTGATGAAATGTACACCTGAGGAGAAATTTGATTACACAGTGTCACTTCTTCAGGGGAATGCTTATGATTGGTGGGAGACTATTCCACATAGTACTGATCAGTCATCTGTTTTGACATGGGATGATTTTCTGTTGCACTTTAATGATGCTTACCTACCTGAAGTTTATAAGGATCAGAAAGAGAGAGAATTTCTTGATCTGAAACAATGGAATCGATCAATAGCCGAATATGAGGTATTCTTTAACCAGTTATCTCATTATGCTCCACATATGATAGCCACAGAAAAGAAGAAGTGTAGCAGATTTGAGGCAGGACTTCGATTTACTATTCGTGGTCGCCTCACACCTACAGACATGGAATCCTTCAGCAAGTTGAAAGCTGCAGTGGTACGTGCTGAAAAGTTGGAAGCTGAATCAAAAGCTTTCCAATTGAATAAAAAGAGACAAAGTGAGGAAGTTGGTGGATTTGGAAGGAATAAGGGATTTAATGTACCTACCCAGAAAAGTTTTCCTAGTAGTTCTAAAGTTGTCAGTTCCAGTGGTGCAACATCTGCTGCTAAAAGTTTTGGTTCTACACCGTCGGTTATGACTTGTGTGCATTATGGGAGAAATCATTATGGACAGTGTAGAATGTTTATAGGAAAATGTTTTCGATGTGGAGAACCTGGACATATAGCAAGGAATTGTTCAAAGCCACGTGAAAAACCTACAGTTCAGCAAACCAGGTCAAGTGGTTTTACACCTAACAGAGGAAGAGATCGAGGACGATTTGGTATGGGATAAGGAATCAGTACAGAGGAGAGTAAAGCCAATAATCAGGGCCGAGTGTTTGCTATGACACAGGAAGAAGCAAATGCAGCACCAGCTGTGATTACTGGTAATTTATCCATTTCTGGTTTAACAGCTTATGTTTTATGATCCTGGTGCAACACATTCATTTATATCACAATTATTCATGATGCATTTGCATGAAACACCAGTATCATTGGGTTATGATTTATTTGTTCAAACCCCAGTAGGGAGCATGATTGTTATAAATACTGTGTATCAGAATTGTAAAATGCTCATTGGGAATACTGAAATGCATGCTACTTTACTGGTTATGCCGTTAAAGGATTTTGATGTGATTCTGGGTATGGATTGGTTAACGGAATATCATGCTAAGTTGGATTGTTTTACCAAAGAAATAGTACTGCAACTTCCTGATCAGTCCCAGATAGTATTTCAAGGAAAAAGAAAAATCTTGCCTACATGTGTAATATCTACATCTACGGCATTCAAATTGGTTAAGGGTGGATGTGAAGCATATGTAGCTCACATTATAGATAGCAGATTATGTGGTTTGAAACTTGAAGATATTCCAGTGGTTAGAGAATATCCCGATGTATTTCCAGATGATTTACCAGGATTACCCCCAGATAGAGATACTGAGTTTACTATCGAAATACCAGTGGGTACAGCGCCAATTTCTATTTCTCCTTATAGAATGGCACCTATTGAATTAAAAGAATTGAAAACTCAATTACAAGAACTACTGGGGAAAGGATTCATTAGACCGAGTGTTTCACCATGGGGAGCACCAGTATTGTTTGTTAAAAAGAAGGATGGTACTTTGAGGTTATGCATCGACTATCGGCAATTGAATCGAGTGACTATAAAGAATAAATATCCATTGCCTAAAATTGATGATTTATTTGATCAGTTGCAAGATGCTACGGTCTTTTCAAAGATTGATCTGAGATCAGGGTATCATCAGTTGAAAATTTTTGAGTCTGATGTGTCCAAAACAGCTTTCAGAACAAGGTATGGTCATTATGAATTTTTGGTAATGCCTTTTGGTTTGACTAATGCACCTGCTGCATTTATGGCATTGATGAATGATGTGTTTAGACCTTACCTGGATAGCTTTGTGATTGTCTTTATTGATGACATTCTGATATATTCTAAATCGGCTGAGGAACATGAACGACAATTGAGAATTGTGCTACAAACCTTGCGTGAGAAACAGTTGTATGCAAAACTCAGCAAATGTGAATTTTGGTTAGATCAGGTTGTCTTTTTGGGACATGTTGTTTGTAGTGATGGTATTAAAGTTGATCCAGTAAAAATTGAAGCAGTAACTAAATGGGAGTGTCCGAAAAATGTTGCTGAAGTTCGTAGTTTTCTTGGTTTAGCCGGGTACTATAGGAGATTTGTTGAAAATTTCTCTCTTATAGCAACTCCATTGACAAAATTATTGCGCAAAGGTATTTTGTTTAAGTGGACAGATGAATGCCAAAAGAGCTTTGACGAATTGAAAGAACGACTCACTACTGCTCCAGTTCTGACAATACCTTCAGGTACTGATGGTTTTGTTATTTATAGTGATGCTTCTTATCAAGGTTTGGGATATGTTTTGATGCAACATGGTAAAGTTATTGCTTATGCTTCTCGGCAACTTAAGCCATATGAGATGTCTTATCCTACACATGATTTAGAACTTGCTGCAGTTGTTTTTGCATTAAAGATACGGAGACATTACTTGTATGGTACCACATTTCAAATCTTTACCGATCATAAAAAGTATTTATTGAGTCAGAAAGAGTTGAACATGAGACAAAGGAGATGGCTTGAATTGTTGAAAGATTATGATTGTACTATTGAGTATCACCCTGGAAAGACAAATGTTGTTGCTGATGCGTTGAGCAGAAAATCATATGGTACTGTTTCTTATCTGTCAGTGCATTCATTACCATATTTGTTAGACTTGAGAAAGATGAATATTGCCTTGAATGTTGATGAGCTTGGTATTATATGTGCTTCACTTTGTATCCGTCCAGTAATGACTGAAAGGATTAAACATGTTCAATTTAGTGATGATAAACTAATCAGTATTGCAGAGAAAGTGAAACAGGGAAAGAGTACATCATTTGTGATCAATGATGATGGTACTTTGATGATTCATAATCGACTGTGTGTTCCTAATATGGATAATATAAGGCATGAAATAATGGAGGAAGCACACATTGCACCGTATGCTATGCATCCCGGTAGTACGAAGATGTATCAGACTCTGAGAACCCATTATTGGTGGCCTAGAATGAAGAAGGATGTAGCTGAGTATATCTCGAAATGTTTGACATGCCAACAGGTGAAATCTGAACATCAAGCACCAGTTGGGAAATTGCATCCATTACCTATTCCAGTTTGGAAGTGGGAGCGTATAACAATGGATTTTGTTTATGGTTTACCAGTAACACCGAGAAAGAATGATGCAGTTTGGGTGATTGTTGATCGATTGACAAAATCAGCTCATTTCTTACCATTTCGATGGGGATCGACACTTGAAAGTTTAGCAAAAAGGTATGTGAATGAAATTGTTAGATTACATGGTGTGCCTTATCTATTGTATCAGATCGCGATCCTCGTTTTACATCAAGATTTTGGAGAAGTTTACAAGAAGCTTTGGGTACTAAATTACATTTTAGTATTGCATTTCATCCACAAACAGATGGACAATCAGAAAGAACGATTCAGACTTTAGAAGAGATGCTTCGATCATGTGTTCTTGATTTTAATGGTTCATGGAATGATTATACTGCTTTGATGGAATTTGCATACAATAATCAGTATCATAGCAGTATTGGCATGGTACCATATGAAGCATTATATGGTAGGAAATGCAGAAGTCCAGTATGCTGGGATGAAGAAGGAATGCGAATAGTAGAAGGTCCAGATCTCATTCAAGAGACCGTTGAAAAGATAAAAATTGTGAAAGATCGATTGAAAGCAGCGCAAGATCGACAAAAGAGTTATGCTGATCAACATAGACGAGAAATGGATTATCAAATTGGTGAAAATGTATTTCTTCGTGTTTCTCCTTGGAGAGGTATTCTCAGATTTGGAAAGAAAGGAAAATTGAGTCCGCGATACATTGGTCCCTATGAAATACTTGATACAGTTGGACCACTAGCTTATCGTCTTGCCTTACCTCCTGAATTGTCCCAGATTCATAATGTGTTCCATGTTAGTATGCTTCGGAGATACAGATCAGATCCATCTCATATCCTGCAAAATGAACCGATTGAAATTTCTGAAAATTTAAGTTATGTTGAAGAACGGATTGAGATATTAGAATACAATTGTTGCGCCTTAAAACGCTACAACTCTCATTCCTCTATTTTAAATAAAATTATCGTTTTTGTTTTGATGATTACAAAACCTATACATTTTGTACTAATGGTTTTTTATGGAGTATGCAGCATAAATTATGATCAAATTTGAAGATTGTAATAGATTTGAAATGCCAAAGAAATTGTCTTTTGGAAGACACAGATCGCCCCAGGCGATGAGTGCCATCGCCCCAGGCGATGGGTGCCAGGCGAGGATCGCCACGCTCATCGACCCAGGCGATGGCCAGGCGAGCATGCGAGGAAGATCGCCCCAGGCGATGGTGACCAACGCCTGAGGCGATGGCAGCCACAGGGACTTCGCTCCCGCACATCGACTGAAGCGATGCCGAGGGTGGCGCGGGCATGCGCGCAGGGGAGTTCGCCCGAGGCGATGTCACGAACGCCTGAGGCGATGGTCTGGAACGCCTGAGGCGATGTGGAGTTCGTTTGAGGCGATGCAAAATTTGGACATGCTGAAGCTACGGCCTTAATTTTTGCTCTTGATCGCCTGAGGCGATCCACTGATCGCCTGAGGCGATCTGAGGATTTTTGACCGTTGGAACGCGGCGATAGGTGATCGCCCGAGGCGATGTCCGAGGCGATCGAGGAGTGATTTCAGCCTTATGAGTAGCAACGGCTAGTAGGAGCCTTGGAGGCCTTCTACACTATAAATATGGGTGTTTTGGATCATTTTGATGTTAAAAAACAAGAGTATAAACTACAAGAAAGTTGTGTGCAATCAAAATCATTCTAGCATTGCAAACTTCATACATTTATATTGTATTGGAGTTTGTAATTTACTTCTTGTGTGTGATCTTTTGATTCTTGTTGTTGGTACACCGTGAAGGTGTGATTTGATTATTGTAAAGGTCCTCCAACACCGACGCAAGTTGGAAAATTGTTTAAGTCGCCAATAAGTGAAGTTGGTGCAAGATTGTGGCTATCGTTGGAGCCCTTAAGGCCAAGAAGAAGTTGTTCTAGTGGATCCTCGGTTGGACGTTTTCTAGCCGGGAAGAGGAGACGTAGGCGATTCATCGCCGAACTTCTATAACAAATTCTCATCTTCTTTATTGCTTTATTTATATTACGCTTTTACATTTTTTATTATATTGTTTATTGTTCGATTGACAACTAGTCTTCCGCATCGCAAACTCAATTTTTTGCAAATTCATTTTAAAAGGCTAAAGTAGCCAAGGAACCTCATTCACCCCCCCCCCCCCCCCCCTCTTAGGTTCCAACAAGTGGTATCAGAGCCATTTGATTTTTGTTTTAAATCAAAAATTTTATATGGCTAATCTAGCAAATGAGTTTGCTCAAGGTCAATCGACGAATCGCCCTCCGCTTTTCACGGGTGATAACTACGGTTATTGGAAGAATAGAATTTCTCTATACATCCAATCCGTAGATTATGATCTATGGAAAATCATAGTGAAAGGTCCACATATTCCTTTAAAGGAAGTTGGGGGAATTAGTGTTCCCAAAGATATGGACGATTTCACTAGAGCGGATATGATATTAATTTCACAAAATGCTAAAGCGATTAATATTTTGCATTGTGCTTTAGATATGAAGGAGTACAACCGGATCTCAATGTGCTCAACGGCAAAGGAAATTTGGGACAAATTGCAAATTTGTCATGAGGGCACTAATCAAGTAAAGGAGACCAAGATTGATCTATTGCAACTCAAGTATGAAACATTTGAGATGGATTCCGGATAAGATGTGGATTCCATGTTTAGGAGGCTCACTCAAATCATAAATGAGCTTGCCCAACTTGGAGAGAAGTATCCTCCAAAGCAAATATGGAGGAGAGCACTAAGAGCCTTACCAAAGGAATGGGATGCCAAGAGGACGGCCATCATCGAGTCCAACAAAGGAGAAAGTGCTTCCTATGATCTTGATGAGCTCCATGGCACATTGGTGACTCATGAGCTTGAAGTTGCCACAAGGAGAGAAGTAAAGGAGGAGGATAGATCCAAGAGAAATGGGATTGCCTTGGTTGGAAGGAAAGACCACTCCGATGATGAAGAAGATGATGATGATGAGGAGATGGCATTGTTCACAAGAAAGTTCAAGAAGTTCTTCAACAAACATGGCAAGTCAAAGACCTCAAGTGCAACCAAACATGAATCCAAAAATGAGGTAACTTGCTATAATTGTCAAGAAAAAGGCCACTATGCTAACAAATGTCCTAGGAAGAAGAATGAGGACAAAGGCAAGAAGAAGGCTTTTATAGCTACATGGAGTGATAGCGACTCCGATGAAGAAGAAGCCACCAATCTTTGTTTAATGGCTCTTGGAGATGAAGGAGATGAAAGCGATGATGAGGTACCTTCTTTTGATGAACTTTTAGAATCTTATAATGATCTTATTGATGCTCTTGGCAAAACCAAGATGAGTAATAAACTACTCAAACTTGAGATTGCTAAGAAAGATGAAGAAAATAATTCATTGAAAAATGAATTAGATTCTTTAAAGATATCCTTTTGCAAATATAGTGAAAGTAGTCAAAAGATGAGTGAATTGCTTGGATTACAACGATGTAGCTTTGACAAAGCCAGGTTAGGCTTTTCAAACAAATCAAAATCTTTTTCAAGCTTGTTGGCCAAAGCAAAGCACAACTCTCTTACTTGCACTTATTGTTGTAAAGATGGTCATAGCAAGAATAAATGTAGGTTTGCTAGAATCCAATACCAACCTAATAAGAGGTGGAAATGGATTCCAAAAGTGCCATTGAAAGTTAACCCTCAAGGACCCAAAAATCAAATGGGTACCAAAGTTCCTCCTATTGTAAATTTATCTTGTAGGAACAAAAATGGAATGGAGGATGAAGGGCCAAGCAACTCAAAGGAGGAGTTTGTATTATTCACCACTATAGAAGAGGCTCGAGGCGTTGGACCAATGACAAGAACGAACTCTTGTCATCGAGGGTAAAATTTACTTTTTACATGTTAAAATGAGCAATTCAAAATTAATTGGCACAAATTAATTGTGACCAATAAATAATGAAGCTCAATATTGATTGGAGTAAAATGCATAAACCCTTAGCATGTGCACATATAAATTGTTTTATTGCATGATGTATGCCTATCCTTTTATAGTAAGTGCAATGAATTCTAATTTGAATATGTTATATGATATTATGTGATTAAGCATGCTATATTTGTTTAGATGTTCTATCTTTGAAATAATGCTATCATGATTTTAATAAATTTATCAAATGATGATTTGAGTATTCTAATGTTTATTGGGCACAAATGCATGAAATTTTGGTAGAACATATGCACATTTTGAATTCATTGTTGATCGCCTTAAAACGCATGTTTGTATTCCTCTAAATGATTTAATCTTGCTTGTCATGGCTATTACATTCTTTATGAGGAACATGTATAAAATATGGCTATGTGTCAACATATATTTGTGATTTGTCTATTTAATTTTTGTACTTTTTGATTATCACAAAAAGGGGGATAATTGTGTGATAATCTTGAAGTTTACTTCATGCATAGTTTAAGGGGGAGAGCTTGTGTATGCATAGTTTGAGGGGGAGAGTTGTTTACTTTATGCTTTACTTGATTATTTTGTATGTGCTATGCAATTGTTAAGGGGGAATCAAGTTTACTCACATTTAATTTCAAAAATGCATTTTGAAATCACCTTTTAAAAGTCACAAATTGTGAATTATTGTGTTTTTGAGATTATGTGATTAATGTTTGTTGTTAGATGGTTCAATGTTAGTTAGAATTATCAAAAATAATTTTTTGGTCCAAAAATTGACTCAAAATATGGCCAAACCATCGCCTCAGCGTTCTGTGCGCAGTGCCTCGTCCGTGGCTCGCATCGCCTCAAACGACCGCAAGCATCGCCTCGGGCGTGGCTCGCATCGCCTCAAGCGATCGCAAGCATCGCCTCAGGCGTTCTCGATCGCCTCAGGCGTTCTCCAGATCGCCTCAGGCGATCTCGATTTTAAAGTCTGAAGGCTACGGCTTTTGCTCATTTTTTCAGCAACAATTCGTGTTTTTCACCCATAATTCGAGATTTCTTCATCATTGTTATAATCGATCATCCTAAGCCTTTCCAAACCATCAATTTCACTTTCCAAACACCAAATCTTCCAATTCGAAATTTTTGCAAACCCTAACCCCATTTCTCAAAATCGAAACTTTACCTCAATTCCCTTAAAATTCTTGCAATATGTCTCGAAGCAACCGAGAAGAAAGAGAATCAAGCCGGAGGAGACGCTCTAATCGCTCCTCTAGGAATTATACGGGTCCTCCTCTTGATGGTAAGCCTATTCCGGAAGATTATCTTACTCGCAAATTAATTCCGGGTTATGTCTTTGATTTCGACTTCCTTAGGACTTCCCAGCTCCCCATTCTTGATTGGATTCAATTCCAACAATGGGAAAAATTTTTCAAACCCCCTAGAAAGAACGATTTTTTGTATCCATCCATGATTCATTCTTTCTATGCCAATCTTGAACTGTTTGAGGGTGATGGTGAATTAACTATCAAAACCATCGTTTGTAATCGCCCAATTGAATTCAATAGCACTGAATTAGGAAATATTCTTCGCATTCCTTCGGAGGGTCCGGCTAAATTTGCTCTAGCTACTTGGCCCAATGATGGGGTATGTGATCCTGCCCAAGCCTTGTATCTCATATTTGGCGGAACCCCTCAATGTCCAAACCAATCCTTTCTTGTGAATTCCATCCCTACGAACTACCAAATCCTTCACAAGATTGTGATCACCTCGATGATCCCTCGGGATGGTGATCGTCTTAGGTTGAAATTCTCTGATGTATACTTGATGTATTACATCATCACCATGACCCCATTCAACCTACCTAGATTCATTGTCCAAATCTTTAGGAACACCGCCCATAATCCTAAAAAGGTTATTCTCCCATTCGGCCGTGTCCTAACAAAGATTTTTCTTCATTTCAACCTTCCTTTCGATGACAATGAGAAACTCCCTATCAAGTCCAAGGACACCTTCAATCTAAGGTGTTTTTTTTGTTTAACAAAATTTCTTGGAATCCTTTCACTTCATGTTGGGTTAATGATCCGGGGAACCTACTTTCTGCTTTCAATCCTAAAGATCACCCCTCATTACCCATTGATAGGATGACTAGTGCCCAAAGGGTTCATTTTCCTTTCTTGATTGAACCAAATCTCGATGAGCCACCCATTCAGCATCAATCTCCATCTACATTTGATGACATGATGAATATTGGGGCGGATATTCCAGCTCCTGATAGTCATCAACCTTCTTCTTCTTTTGAATTCAATCCAGATGCCTTTGCCTTTTTTACTTCTCAATTCCAAAGCCTTCGTGAGGATATGAACTCACAATTTCAATCCTTGAGAGTCGACATGAATTCTCAATTTCATTCCCTTCGAGATGATGTTGCGTCTCTTCGAGCTTACCAAGACTTCTCGAGAGAAGATTTGTCGTATTTACGACATGAAGTGGACGCTCTTCGTTCTCAGTTTTCCAGTGCTCACATGGACGAGGATACTACTCACGGGAATGATGGTGATGGTGATGGTGGCTTGGATTGAGTTGTCTTTGTTTTTTTTATTTTATCCTTTTGTAATTATTTGTAAGGATTAAATGGTTAAATGATGTTGGAATGAATTTATTGTTTATGTTGATGGAGTTTAAGTTGTTGATTGAATTTTGAGTTGATTGTGTATTACTTGGATGGATTTATGGTTTATTCATTTTTAAAGGGAACTATGTCCAATTTTCTTAAAAATCCTTTACCCTTTTTTATTCTCACAAAAAGGGGGAGAATGTATGTGTAAACTTGGTGTAAACTTAATTGATGAAATGTTATGTGTAAACTTGGTGTAAACTTAATTGATGAAATGTTATTTGCAACCTAATTGTTTTTACAACTTGTGGTACATTTTGTAAAGGTGATAAAAATGCACATTGGAACATTGTTTATCATTGCATTCATTAAGGGGGAGTTTAAACTCTCTATGTATTGCATTGTTATAAGTTATATTTTCTTTCAAGTTTACCGGGTTTTGTGATCATCAAAAAGGGGGAGATTATTGCGCCTTAAAACGCTACAACTCTCATTCCTCTATTTTAAATAAAATTATCGTTTTTGTTTTGATGATTACAACACCTATACATTTTGTACTAATGGTTTTTTATGGAGTATGCAGCATAAATTATGATCAAATTTGAAGATTGTAATAGATTTGAAATGCCAAAGAAATTGTCTTTTGGAAGACACAGATCGCCCCAGGCGATGAGTGCCATCGCCCCAGGCGATGAGTGCCATCGCCCCAGGCGATGGGTGCCAGGCGAGGATCGCCACGCTCATCGACCCAGGCGATGGCCAGGCGAGCATGCGAGGAAGATCGCCCCAGGCGATGGTGACCAACGCCTGAGGCGATGGCAGCCACAGGGACTTCGCTCCCGCACATCGACTGAAGCGATGCCGAGGGTGGCGCGGGCATGCGCGCAGGGGAGTTCGCCCGAGGCGATGTCACGAACGCCTGAGGCGATGGTCTGGAACGCCTGAGGCGATGTGGAGTTCGTTTGAGGCGATGCAAAATTTGGACATGCTGAAGCTACGGCCTTAATTTTTGCTCTTGATCGCCTGAGGCGATCTGAGGATTTTTGACCGTTGGAACGCGGCGATAGGTGATCGCCCGAGGCGATGTCCGAGGCGATCGAGGAGTGATTTCAGCCTTATGAGTAGCAAAGGCTAGTAGGAGCCTTGGAGGCCTTCTACACTATAAATATGGGTGTTTTGGATCATTTTGATGTTAAAAAACAAGAGTATAAACTACAAGAAAGTTGTGTGCAATCAAAATCATTCTAGCATTGCAAACTTCATACATTTATATTGTATTGGAGTTTGTAATTTACTTCTTGTGTGTGATCTTTTGATTCTTGTTGTTGGTACACCGTGAAGGTGTGATTTGATTATTGTAAAGGTCCTCCAACACCGACGCAAGTTGGAAAATTGTTTAAGTCGCCAATAAGTGAAGTTGGTGCAAGATTGTGGCTATCCTTGGAGCCCTTAAGGCCAAGAAGAAGTTGTTCTAGTGGATCCTCGGTTGGACGTTTTCTAGCCGGGAAGAGGAGACGTAGGCGATTCATCGCCGAACTTCTATAACAAATTCTCATCTTCTTTATTGCTTATTTATATTACGCTTTTACATTTTTTATTATATTGTTTATTGTTCGATTGACAACTAGTCTTCCGCATCGCAAACTCAATTTTTTGCAAATTCATTTTAAAAGGCTAAAGTAGCCAAGGAACCTCATTCACCCCCCCCCCCCCCCACCTCTTAGGTTCCAACAACAATGACAAACAGTAAAGGAATCGTGCAATTCCTATGGTAAAGGTTCTGTGGAAAAATCATTCTGAACGGGAAGCTACATGGGAAACAGAGGAACACATGAAAACACAATATCCGTGGTTATTTCCTGATACAGGTATAAATTTCGAGGCCGAAATTTTCTAAGGAGGGAGGAATTGTCATGACCCGAAAACTTTACATGATCATGCATACGCATCATGACATTTTTGAAATCATTCATAAGCATAAGGGCATATAGTTTGACACTTTTTATGGGCATTGGAAAGTATAGAGGTTGTGAATAGAATAACATTGAAAAATAAATAAAAATAATAATATATATTAAATAGATTGTAAAATATTGAATATATGGATTAAATTTAATGAATATATTATTATTATAAAAGTAAAAGAATATATATATATATATATATATAAATATATAAATATATATATATATATTGAATAAAAGTGAGTAGATGGTGAATAAATATTGAATATATATATAGCATAGATATTGAACTAAATTGAGGATAGTGAGTACTTTTAGTGGATAAAGTTGGAGGGTAGATGTGTAAATTTTGAAATTAATTAAAAAAATAATAATAAAAAAATAAAATAAAAGTCTGGACCGCCTCGCAATTCTTGATTTACACACAATGACACTTTAGAGTAGGTGTAAATGCCGTGAACTTTGAAAGTGAGAAGAGAAAAATAAGAATTCAGGGTTTCGTTGATTTTTGGACTTAGAAACGACGTCAAAACTCGAAAATAAGTACATATCTGGAATCCTCGCCTCGTTATCTTCCTTTTGAGGTAGTTTTTATTTACTTTTTCTTATGTTTAGGGTATGGCTTAATTTGAAATAATGCCCAAAAGTTATGAAATTCATATATGTGATAGATTAAACAATGATAAAAAATATTTAACAAGAAACTTGAGATTCTGTTGTAATTTCGAATTTATACAAATTTTATGGGTATAAAAACGTCATGTGCATATACTGGTTACACAAAATGAAATTGAGAAAACATAATTGTAACTGTGAGAAATAATGAATAGTAGAAAAGTAAAATTTCACCTGGTATGAACATTTCATGCATAACTATAATTAATTCATATTAAAACATATGATATTGAGTTTGGTTGTGCATTTGATATGCACTGATAGGTTAACACGTTTGATATCGGGCACCAGTAAGGCGAATTAAGCACTTCCTACGAGATAGGAGTATCGCTTGTGAGTATACCCTTATAACTTGGTATTTAACTTTATATAAGTATGTGATTTGTGTTCTATAAGTATCCTGAATTGGTGAATGAATTGCAAGGAATGCAATATGATGTACAAGAACTAAATTGAGTTCTGAAATGTATATGACGTGATGGTGAGATGTGATGTTATACGTTTTATATGATGTTATTTACCTTATGATTTGATATTATGCATATGATTATGACATGTGCATTAATAAGAGATTAAAGAACTCTGTTATGGCCACTAATGACCTTGAACCATGTGTTATTTCATTCTGAGTACGGTCAGAATTACAGAATCAAAAAAATATCGATCCCGAGTTAATTGAGAACTCAAGAGGGGATCTACAGAGTGCCGGCCATATCATGATCACGGATTGTTCTTGGTATTAGTTGGGTCATAACAGAATAACAAACAGACATACATGTGCATATCATGTGAATTGATGTACAGATTATGATGAATCATGCGAGTATATTCATGTGCTTATGTGGATATAAATTATATGCTTGTGTGATTTTAAATACTACGTTATTTGAATATGCTCATTGAGTTTGCAACTCACCCAAATGCAAATGTTGTTTTTCAGTTGCTGTAAATAAAAGTTGACTCTACAAGGTGTTTCTACGTATATTGGAAGTTATGGATCCAAGGTCGGCTGGCTGACTCTAGTCCTTCTCCCTCAGCTCATCATTTGCATATACTGTATAGGTTTTTGGTTGGGTTGTGAGGGGTACAACCTTGGTCATTTTTGTGGCTTACCGCCTTGTAAATTATTATAAGCTGCTAAATGTCTTGATTGCATGACGTTATGAGATTGAAATTTCCGCTGCCATTAAATATTATGTTATATGCCTCATGTGTATGTGTTATATGTGTAAGGGGTGTCACAAAAGGGCAACTAAATTATGAGATTATATAAACACCTTAGAGAATTGTTGAGCCTTAAACGCATGGTTGAGTTTAATGCTTAATTTGTCTTCGGATTATTTATGAGTTTTGATGATCAACAAAACTTGTGTTTGTTATACTAATGTATCTACTTAGTGTACATGTTTAATGGTTGAAAAGTGGAATGTTTGAAGAAAATCAATTGTGCAAAGTCTGAGCAGGATCGCCCCAGGCGATGGTGATCGTCGCCCCAGGCAATGGCAGCCAAGAGGAGCATCGCCACGCACATCTGCTGGAGCGACGCCGAGGCCCGCACGCAGGGCGAGTTTGCCTGAGGCGATGTCTAGAATGCCTGAGGCGATGGGTGCATCGTTTGCGGCGATGAAGATTCTTGAGCAACCGAAGCTACGGTATTGATTTTTGGTGGTGATCGCCTGAGGTGATCTGTGCAATTTGGTGACCGTTGGGGCGCGGCGATGGTGATTGCCTGAGGCGATGTCCGAGGCGATCTTGGAGTGATTCAAGCCTTAAGTGTAGCAACGGCTAGTAAGAGCCTTGGGGCCTCCTACACTATAAATATGGATGTTTTGGAGCATTTTGAAGACAAGAAACAAGACTATAAACTACAAGAAAGCTTTGCTCTATTCAAATTATTCTAGCATTGCAAACTTCATACATTTGTGTTGTATTGGAGTTTGTAATTCATTTCTTGTGTGTGAGTTTTGATTCTTCGTGTTGGTACACCGTGAATGTGTTATTTGAGTTATCATAAGGTCCTCCAACACCGACGCAAGTTGGAAATTGTAAAAGTCATCAACAAGTAAAGTTGGTGCAAGTGTGTGGCTATCCTTGGAGCCCTTAAGGCCAAGAAGACTCGTGAAGAGTATGGGTAACTCGGGAAGAGTTGTGTTTGGCTATCCTTGGAGCTCTTAAAGCCAAGAAGACTCGTGAAGTGTGTGTTGCTCGTGAAGAGTTGTTTTTACACGGGAAGAGTGTGTTGTGGCTAACTTGGAGCCTTTAAGGCCAATATCATTTTCGTTCTAGTGGAACCTCGGTTAAACGTTTTCTAACCGGCAAGAGGAGACGTGGGTGATTCATCGCCGAACTTCTATAACAAATTCTCGTGTTCTTTATCGTTATTTAAATTACGCATTTATTTATTTCTTCTTTTTATTTATTTGTCGATTGACTTGAAGTCTTCTGCAGCGCAAACTCGACTTATTTTGCAAACTAATTGAAAACGCTAAAGTAACCAAAGAACCTCATTCGCCCCCCTCTTCGGTTCCAACAAGTGGTATCAGAGCCATTTGATTTTTGTTTTAAAACAAAAAATTTATATGGCTAATCTAGCAAATGAGTTTGCTCAAGGTCAATCAACAAATAGACATCCGCTCTTCATGGGTGATAACTACGGATATTGGAAAAATAAAATTTCTCTATACATCCAATCTGTTGATTATGACCTATGGAAAATTATTGTGAAAGGTTCACATATTCCTTTGAAGGAAGTTGGGGGAATAAGCATTCTCAAAGAAATGGACGATTTTAGAAGAGCGGATATGATTTTAATTTCGCAAAATGCTAAAGCTATTAATATTTTGCATTGTGCTTTAGAAATGAAGGAGTACAACCGGATCTCGATGTGCTCAAACGCAAAGGAAATATGGGACAAATTGCAAATTTGTCATGATGGCACAAATCAAGTGAAGGAGACAAAGATAGATCTACTACAACTCAAGTATGAGACACTTGATATGGAATTCGGAGAAGACGTTGACTCGATGTTTAGAAGGCTCACCCAAATCATAAATGAGCTTGCACAACTTGATGAGAAGTACCCTCCAAAGCAAATATGGAGAAGAGCACTTAGAGCCTTACCACAAGAATGTGATGCTAAGAGGACGGCCATCATCGAATCCAACAAAGGAGAAAGTGCATCATATGACCTTGATGAACTTCATGGTACCTTGGTGACCCATGAGCTTGAAGTGTCAACAAGGAAGAGAATAAAGGAGGATGATAGATCCATAAGAAAGGGGATAGCCTGATCATTCCGATGATGAAGATGATGATGATGAAGAGATGATCTTGTTCACAAGAAAGTTCAAGAAATTCTTCAACAAATACAACAAGCCAAAGACCTCCGGTGCTATCAAACATGATTCAAAACAAGAGGTAACTTGCTATAATTGTCAAGATAAAGGTCATTATGCTAATAAATGTCCTAGGAAGAAGAATGAGGATAAAGGGAAGAAGAAAGCTCTTATAGCCACATGGAGTGATAGTGACTCCGATGAAGAAGAAACAACAAACATTTGTCTCATGGCCAAAGATGACACAAATGATAAAGGAGATGAAAGCGACGATGAGGTATCATCTTTTGATGAATTATTAGATTCCTATCATGAGCTTATTGATGTTCTTGGCAAAACCAAGATAAGTAACAAATTACTCAAACTTGAGGTAGCCAAGAGAGATGAAGAAAATAATTCATTGAAAAATGAATTAAGTTCTTTGAAGAAATCTTTTTGCAAATTTAGTGATAGTAGTTTAAAGATGAATGAATTGCTTGGCTTGCAACGTTGTAGCTTTGATAAAGCCGAACTAGGCTTTTCAAGCAAATCTAAAACATTTTCAAGCTTGTTGGCTAAAGCTAAGCATAATTTTTCTACTTGCACTTATTGTTGTAAAGATGGTCATACAAAGAATAAATGTAGGTTTGCTAAAATCCAATACCAACCTAACAAAAGGTGGAAATGGATTCCAAAGGCATTGATAAAAGCTAACCCGCAAGGACCCAAAAATCAAATGGGTACCAAAGAATCCTAAATCAAAATTTTTTTTTGTAGGAACAACAAAGGGATAAATGATGAAGGAACTAGCACCTCAATGGAGGAAATCATCTTATGCACCACGATAGAAGAAGCGCGAGGTATAGGACCAATGACTAGAACGTACTCTTGTCATCAAAGGTAAATTTATTTTGTGCATTTAAAAGAGCAATTCAAAATTTCATTGGCACAAATTAATTGTGACCAATAAATTAATGAAGCTCAATATTCATTGATAGTAAAATGCATTTCCCCTTAGTATGTGCACATATAAATTGTTTTGATGCATGATTTATGCCTATTTCTTAGCAATTATCTTGATATGCCTTGAGTTTAAATTGGAATATGCAATGTGAAAATGCGAAATTATGTGATTAAGCATGCTATAATTGTTTGGATGCTCAATCTTTAATATAATGATATCATGACCTTAATAATTTTATCAAATGATGCTTTGAGAATTTTAATGTCTATTGAGCATGAGTGCATGAACATATGCACACTTGCAATATTTAGAATTCATTGTTGATTGCCTTAAACACATGTTTGCTTTTCCTCTGAGAGATTTAATCTTATACTTGTTATGGCTATTACATGCTTGATGAGGAACATGTGTAAATTGTTAAAATATGGCTACGTGTCAACATATACTTGTGATATGATTATTTGAATTTTGTGATTTATTATTATCTTAAAAAGGGGGAGAATTTTGTGATAAACTTGAAACTTAATACATGCATAGTTGTAAGGACCCCTAGCCCTTAACCCTTGATTAGTGTATTAATCATTATGTGTGGCACATGCTTTCAATAAAATCAATCGGGAAACTCAGATGATACTTTACCATTGAATGGCAATTACAAAATTTCTTTAATATTCAACATTAAGATCATCTCTACCAACAAATAGACTCATAGATTCCGCCCATTTCCATCCCCATTACACCACTTTTTACATGGTGGACTTTTATAAAAATTTGGGCAGAGTCTCCCCATAAATAAAGTCATCCCGAAATAAAAGCACATCACAATATATAGTTCCCGGCCAGGGAAAACACATACTCAACAGAATACAGCAACGCTAAGTAAATTCCCAGCCAGGGAAGACACCACACATAAGACAACATAAACGGGTTTCAACACCCACATAATACACCCATGACTCTCATATCATTAGCAATTCTACCCTTAATTGCATGCAACATAGAATGAAAGAGAGAAAGGCTCATGCATTTATATACAACCCATATACAAGCATAACCGTGCTCACATGCGAGCATCATAAATATGTATATAACCTTCGGGTGTATATAAGTACTCTATACGATACCGTGCTCCATCAAGCCCTGGTACCACGATCCTGGGAGTACATCCAATCAACAGCTCGAGCTCAGCTCCACAGCCATCGATGTACCTGTTCACCTGCCCCAACAGAGACGGCCCCCAACGGGGTGAGCATACCAATACACAAAATCCCATAATCACAATAATGAAATTCATAATTTACAACGAAAGTAAATACTAATGAATTTTAAATGATACTCCCTGGATGGCAACGTCCTCATCCGGGATTCTGTGTACTGTCCCTGTTCTCACAATCATCAAACTCATCAAATCTCAAAAATCAGTAAATCAACACATTGATTTAACTCATAGCATGCCTGATTCTCAAGTATCAATAATTAATGATTCCAAATTCATTATACATACAAATATAGATATCTCGATATCTAATACTGATTTTCAACTTTGCTACCAATCACAGATAGCTCAAATGCCTAGCATTTATTTACCAATTCTCCATTATACTTAGACATCTCACATGTCTTATAATGAATACATGATTCCACGATCATTCTCAGGCATCTCAAATGCCCTACAATAGTCATATAAACCCAGTACCCCATATCTCTTATAAGGTCATACTACTCTAGTATCACGCACGCTTGTGGCGGCGATGTCAAGGTTGGGTCGTTCCATAACCATATCAACACATATATATATAACCATACGCACAACCATCAATGCAATCAAAATACATTATGCATTTCACAAATGCTCTCATATAAAGTAATGCTCGTACGTCGCACGTACCTTAAATCTCCGAAGTGCGAGCCAAACCTTGCTCGAGTTCCATGCCCCGAGGAATGATGTGCTAACACGGTTCACAATTATTTACGAACATGCAACCCATGCTCAAGCACACCCATTACCCTTATACAAAAATATATTGTCAACACACGACAATTTACCATTTAAAAGACCCGGGGCAGGCACATGCAGGGAGGGGAACGAATGAGACATTAACGAAAAAATCGTTCAAGGACACCCTTCAATTTTTTGAACCCTAGCAACACAAATTCGAACCCAACCAAGCACCATAATACATCTAAAACATGTAATAAACGACCCACAACAAGAATCACCGCCCCTTAGCCAAAACCCCCAAATTTTGAACTCAAACCCTCACGAATTTAGGGAAAAATTCGAACCATAAGCCACAAATTTTTGAACCATTAAAGTATGAAATATTCGACCCAAAATGCAGCACAAAACGCCCCAAAAACACCTGAAGAAAAGCCCCAAAAACATACCAAAAATCGAGCCCCAAATCGGACAGATTCCAGTTTTCGAACCCTAGCGCTTTTCTGGCAAATCCGAACGCGATTCTCGACGAAACTTCAAATTGTTGGTATGGGAAGGTGCGCCTGGAAGAGACGAAGCTACCGATGGGTCGGACGCGCCGAACGACGGCCGGACGGCGGCGGGCGCACGCCTTGAAGCGGCGAGGGTTGGGGAAAAACAGGAAGCAGCGCGGACGGGAAGAGAGAGAGATGGTGGGGAAAAATTGTTCCAATTATTAAAATCTCGGGTTCAACTGGTATTTATAGCAAAAATACCCCGAAATACAAATAGCCCCACAAATACATCATGATTCATTAAAAATCATCTGTTTTCAAAAATTCTCTCTCTAACTCCAAAACCCCCTACCGATGCCAACACAAAGCACCCCAGATCCCGAGTCACACTAAAAACCCAACTCTTAGGTTTTTCACCCAAATGAGAATACAATCTCAACCTCGGGATCCAACGATCCCAACTACCCAAATAAACGAGCCCAGAAGGCCCAACACCGCGATTAAACTCCAAATCGCCACGTAAAACAACTTTAGGGGTTATTAACACTCCGGGATTAACATCTATAATCTCTGGTCATCACAATATCCCCCACTAAAAGAATTTTGTCCTCGAAATTAGCACCGGTGTATCACGTAACACCCAGGCTACACAACAACATGAAGCCATAACCTCGATTCTTGACCATATCAGAATCGTCTTAATAAACGCGAGGATACTTACCTCACATCAAACTCTGAAACAGAGCGACATACCAAAACCAACATATCACCCAAGAGGCAAAACGTACCTCGATGCGGTTCATCCCAAAAGTCAGTCCCTCATGACTGCAAAACAACCAATACTTAACGACCGTAGATCGGACAGTCATCCTTAGTTCTAATACAACTAGTAAGAACGCATCCTGAATGACACATCAACCGTGAGAACGTTGACCTCGTGTCAAACTCTGGAGTGGAATAGACTTCCAAATCCATCATAACGTCAAAGAGCGTCAGCAGAACTCAACGCTAACAGTCCAAAAGCAGTTAGTCGACTGAAACTGCAAGGATTCGAATCGCTCCCGATTCTATCGTAGATATCATCCAATGACATCTTTATTATGACTCACGATGTTTAATACACATCATTACGAGGAAAACACTAGTATACCACGATGTACACATACCAAACCTGGTCTCCACTTTCAAACCTCCTCCATCAAATGAGCAGTCGCATCATTGCAACTCAATTTGGGCAACTCACGGCCACAGATTCACACAAAAGACATCTCACAAGATGTCAACCTCCGGATATTCCAAGGATCACATCCTGATCATAAATAAACCATCGAGACTCCATAGAGTTCAAATTCTGAAAGGACATGCAATAAACCCATGGCATCCTCAACGCTTGTGTCGACAGCTACACCCAACCAATCCGAATTCCAGCCATCCCTTGATAATCCTAGGATTTAACAATCCAAACTTGGGAAGGCTATCGCATAGCTCGAAGGAAAACACCAACAAGGAAACACCTCGACCCACACAAGATAATCCCTCCTCAAAGGGAGTCAACTAACTTCACGATTGTTTCTCATAATTTATCGTGCCATGGAGATTCCCAATCTCAAGGTGTTCAATATCTCTCATCAGAGATTTAACCATCCAAAAATAGTATAACTCTATGCTTGACAAAAGGAAATCAATAACTGGCATCCGTATACTCACCGGTATACCTGCCTGGGCACGGACATCACATGCATACTCAATGCACTTGGCTCGGGTATCTACAACATACCCCTAAGCCCCAAACACAACTGTCAATTCTGAGTCATTCCCATGCAGTGGAGAATGATAATCGACGATCAACAACACGGCGTGATTCCCAAAATCAACACCACACGCACCAACTTACCGAATCCTTCAATGATTCCCAAATAGGTATAATACTACCTCCTTCCCCACAAGGGAAGTGCTACCGAACTCGAGATCCACTAGTCTCGAGCCACCGTTCGGAAAAACTGGATACAATAACACCCATTGCATCCCAAGTACACGGATTCCCCAGATCGAGTCAACGACGACTTGATGACTCTCTTGTTGGTACTCCAACATTATGAGCTGTCCCAGACAAGTCCCTCAAGACAAAAGACGCATAACGTTCTCATGAGGTGTTACATGCCTCAAACATCATGCTACAAAGGGGCAATCAAAAGCCTGCCAAAAGCCTTCATCGTATCATCATATGATTCACCAAACTCGGTTCCAACGTGTAGTATCATGGCTCCAACAAGCACACTATATCATTCCCCCAATATCTGGCTAGCAAAGCGCTGTCTCCATAGGCTCATATCAAGCCCACCAACAAACCATATGTTCCATCTCGGTATGCCATACCATACAAACCGTTAGAGTAATGGGTCATCGCCCAACATATCTCTAAAATACCAAGCACAATGGACAACCCGGTGTCCTTGCTCACTTATGATGCAATCATAATCCGTTAAGACTTATCCCACACCCTCAGGGTGGGTGTAACCATGTCTACCCTACATCACAACACAAGCGAGTAGTTTCTTCAATGGCTACTCTTACCACCAATCACTTGGCCCTAGCCAAACCAACGAGCATACCCAAGGGTATCATTGCTCGACAAATATTTACCTCTATAACATGATGTGGTACATTTACCAGTACAATAAATCCAATACTCCACCGAGCAAACCTGCTCGGCAAAAGGTCTCGTCAACTAGTGACCCAGACTCTACCATGTGCTCACCATCGGCACTCAACCATACAACCAAATACATAACATAAATGTATTAACCATCAAAACGACGCTACACGTCTACATAGAACATCCACTATGTCATAGTCATCCCGTGACGGTACCTGTCAACATACGACTTTGAAATAATATTGTCGACTCGTGACGGTATATGTCGATACACGACGTCTATAGTCTCATCGTCAAACACATGACAACATAAGTAAATTAACACATGATATCCACAATAGTGCTAAATAAACAGTAATATGCCATACCTCATTGCTAACAATATAGCGGCATACCTGTCTCCGTCATCCAACAGTGGTACGCAATCAGCACCCATCGCTCATAGGTGGTGAAATCCAGCGTCATGTACATAGCGGCATAACCGTTGCTATAGAATCAGTGGCATAATCCATCGTCATAGAGTCAGCGGCATAACACATCGCTATAGACATCTGGCGGCATGAACCATCGCCATAGATGTAGCGGAATGTACCATCGCTATGAACACCCGGTGGCATAAGTCATCGCCAATGGAATAGCGGAACGAACCATCGCTATGAATATATCCGGCGGCAAGAACCATCGCCAATCAATATAGCGGAATGAGACATCGATATCAATATATCCGGCGGCAAGAACCATCGCCAATCAATATAGCGGAATGAGACATCACTATCAATACACTTGGCGGCATGAACCATCGCCAACCAACATAGCGGAATGAGACATCGCTATCGATACACTTGGCGGCATGAACCATCGCCAACCAACATAGCGGAATGAGACATCGCTATTAATACACTTGGCGGCATGAACCATCGCCAACCAACATAGCGGAATGAGACATCGCTATTAATACACTTGGCGGCATGAACCATCGCCAACCAACATAGCGGAATGAGACATCGCTATCAATATCGATAATGTGGTTGTTCCGGTCTTGTTATAGCAGCGGAATTTTAGGACCCCTCGCTTCGACATATAGCGGCATCATATGATATCCCTCGCTTTGACAATGACAGCGGCATGTTACCTCGCTTAGACATGACAGCGGCAAATATCATATTACCATCGCTTCATATGACAGCGGCAAGTACCTCCCTCGCTCGAATATAACAACTACCGGAACTTCCACTAGCTCCATGTACCTGCATCCAGGTTAATACCACAGTTCACAATATAATGATCGATATCACGTTCCAGTTATAACCACAATATTCCACATTAATCACTAGAATTGTGACTGTTCCGGTCCCAATACAACAGCGGAATTTTAGGACCCCTCGCTTCGACAATGACAGCGGCATGTTACCTCGCTTAGACATGACAGCGGCAAGTACCTCCCTCGCTCGGAGATAAAGGCTACCGGAACATTCATCAATTCTACCACAATAATCAAACACAACAATTGGTTCCATTATCACAATATATCACTATCATTTCACATATATCATCACATGTAAGGATCCACTATCCACGATATACATAATCAAAGGTGTAGCACGTTTTACCGTCCGAAGCCCGTACGTCTCACCTTTCCTGATTTTCCTACAAAATCAGATCCTTTAACATGAAGTGCTAGACATCACCATTAATGCCATCACATCGCATTCTACACGATTCCTGCAATTATAATGATTAGCACCACTTTTCATATCATAAAAGCACATAAACAATTAGTTGTGTCATACAACATCAATGCCATCATGCATAAATCTGTGCTATCAATAACTTCCTAGGCCCTTAACAGCCCCAAAGAGCAACCACTGCTCTGATACCACTAATGTAAGGACCCCAAGCCCTTAACCCTTGATTAGTGTATTAATCATTATGTGTGGCACATGCTTTCAATAAAATCAATCGGGAAACTCAGATGATACTTTACCATTGAATGGCAATTACAAAATTTCTTTAATATTCAACATTAAGATCATCTCTACCAACAAATAGACTTATAGATTCCGCCCATTTCCATCCCCATTACACCACTTTTTACATGGTGGACTTTTATAAAAATTTGGGCAAAGTCTCCCCATAAATAGAGCCATCCCGAAATAAAAGTACATCACAACCTGCCGGAGCGGACACTCGCAAAGCGATTCTCTTCATTGTTTTAAGGGTTTATATTTCCCCTCTTATTTTTCCTCTGATTTTGGCAAATTATGGTAAAATGGTAGCCTTATAATAAATATTCTGCACCAGTCTTTCCTGACGTCTTTTTATAAACCAATATGAATTCTATTATAACTTTACTTTACTGAAACTCCCTCTTAATACTTAAAGGACTTTTTGTGGTCTAAGACCTCCAAGAATAGGGTCACTTTGTTCATACTTTAAGCCCCTTTCACCCTCCAAAATACATAAAATACAGCTTTTGACCTAACGTCGATTTATAATATGTATATTACCACATTAAATTACTAGTTTGCTCCTTTTATTTCTGGATTTGTCATTTATGACTTGGAACCGGACCACTTTCACTGTGGTACCTTTTCTTAACGCAAATGCACTTCTGTGGGCCCGAAACCGATTACCAGAATATAGGTGTATTTCATCAACGCTAAGTAAATTCCCAGCCAGGGAAGACACCAAACATAAGACAACATAAACGGGTTTCAACACCCACATAATACACCCATGACTCTCATATCATTAGCAATTCTACCCTTAATTGCATGCAACATAGAATGAAAGAGAGAAAGACTCATGCCTTTATATACAACCCATATACAAGCATAACCGTGCTCACATGCGAGCATCATAAATATGTATATAACCTTCGGGTGTATATAAGTACTCTATACGATACCGTGCTCCATCAAGCCCTGGTACCACGATCCTGGGAGTACATCCAATCAACAGCTCGAGCTCAGCTCCACAGCCATCGATGTACCTGTTCACCTGCCCCAACATAGACAGCCCCAACGGGGTGAGCATACCAATACACAAAATCCCATAATCACAATAATGAAATTCATAATTTACAACGAAAGTAAATACTAATGAATTTTAAATGATACTCCCTGGATGGCAACGTCCTCATCCGGGATTCCGTGTACTGTCCCTGTTCTCACAATCATCAAACTCATCAAATCTCAAAAATCAGTAAATCAACACATTGATTTAACTCATAGCATGCCTGATTCTCAAGTATCAATAATTAATGATTCCAAATTCATTATACATACAAATATAGATATCTTGATATCTAATACTGATTTTCAACTTTGCTACCAATCACAGATAGCTCAAATGCCTAGCATTTATTTTACCAATTCTCCATTATACTTAGACATCTCACATGTCTTATAATGAATACATGATTCCACGATCATTCTCAGGCATCTCAAATGCCCTACAATAGTCATATAAACCCAGTACCCCATATCTCTTATAAGGTCATACTACTCTAGTATCACGCACGCTTGTGGCGGCGATGTCAAGGTTGGGTCGTTCCATAACAATATCAACACATATATATAACCATACGCACAACCATCAATGCAATCAAAATACATTATGCATTTCACAAATGCTCTCATATAAAGTAATGCTCGTACGTCGCACGTACCTTAAATCTCCGAAGTCCGAGCCAAACCTTGCTCGAGTTCCATGCCCCGAGGAATGATGTGCTAACACGATAAATAATTCACAATTATTTACGAACATGCAACCCATGCTCAAGCACACCCATTACCCTTATACAAAATATATTGTCAACACACGACAATTTACCATTTAAAAGACCCGGGGCAGGCACATGCAGGGAGGGGAACGAATGAGACATTAACGAAAAAATCGTTCAAGGACACCCTTCAATTTTTTGAACCCTAGCAACACAAATTCGAACCCAACCAAGCACCATAATACATCTAAAACATGTAATAAACGACCCACAACAAGAATCACCGCCCCTTAGCCAAAACCCCCAAATTTCGAACTCAAACCCTCACGAATTTAGGGAAAAATTCGAACCATAAGCCACAAATTTTTGAACCATTAAAGTATGAAATATTCGACCCAAAATGGAGCACAAAACGCCCCAAAAACACCTGAAGAAAAGCCCCAAAAACATAACAAAAATCGAGCCCCAAATCGGACAGATTCCAGTTTTCGAACCCTAGCGCTTTTCTGGCAAATCCGAACGCGATTCTCGACGAAACTTCGAATTGTTGGTATGGGAAGGTGCGCCTGGAAGAGACGAAGCTACCGGTGGGTCGGACGCGTAGAACGGCGGCGGGCGCACGCCTTGAAGCGGCGAGGGTTGGGGAAAAACGGGAAGCAGCGCGGACGGGAAGAGAGAGAGAAGGTGGGGAAAAATGGTTCCAATTATTAAAATCTCGGGTTCAACTGGTATTTATAGCAAAAATACCCCGAAATACTAATAGCCCCACAAATACATCATGATTCATTAAAAATCATCTGTTTTCAAAAATTCTCTCTCTAACTCCAAAACCCCCTACCGATGCCCACACAAAGCACCCCAGATCCCCAGTCACACTAAAAACCCAACTCTTAGGTTTTTCACCCAAATGAGAATACAATCTCAACCTCGGGATCCAACGATCCCAACTACCCAAAGGCCCAACACCGTGATTAAACTCCAAATCGCCACGTAAAACAACTTTAGAGGTTATTAACACTCCGGGATTAACATCTATAATCTCTGGTCATCACAATAGTTTGAGGGGGAGAGTTTTTTGTATGCATGATTTGAGGGGGAGAGCTTTTTATGCTTTACTTGGTAATATTGTATGTGCTATGCAATTGTTAAGGGAGAGTCTTATTTACTCACATTTCATGCATATTACATATTCAAGTTTATCAAGTTTTGTGATCATAAAAAAGGGGGAGATTGTTGAGCCTTAACACATGGTTGAGTTTAATGCTTAATTTATCTCCGGATTATTTATGAGTTTTGATGATCAACAAAACTTGTGTTTGTTATACTAATGTGTCTACTTAGTGTACATGTTTAATGGTTGAAAAGTGGAATGTGTGAAGAAAATCAATTGTGCAAAGTCTGGGCAGGATCGCCCCAGGCGATGGTGATCATCGCCCCAGGCGATGGCAGCCAGGAGGAGCATCGCCACGCACATCGACTGGAGCGTCTCCGAGGCCCGCGCGCAGGGCGAGTTCGCTTGAGGCGATGGGTTGATCGCCTGAGGCGATGTCTGGAACGCCTGAGGCGATGGGTGCATCGTTTGAGGCGATGAAGATTTTTGAGCAACCGAAGCTACGTCATTGATTTTTGGTGGTGATCGCCTAGGCGATCTGGACTTTACCTGAGGCGATCTGTGCAATTTGGTGACCATTGGGGCGCGGCGATGGTGATCGCTCGAGGAAATGCCCGAGGATCTTGGAGTGATTCAAGCCTTAAGTGTAGCAACGCTAGTATGAGCCTTGTGGGCCTCCTACACTATAAATATGGATGTTTTGGAGAATTTTGAAGACAAGAAACAAGACTATAAACTACAACAAAGCTTTGCTCTATTCAAATTATTCTAGCATTGCAAACTTCATACATTTGTGTTTTATTGGAGTTTGTAATTCATTTCTTGTGTGTGAGTTTTGATTCTTCGTGTTGGTACACCGTGAATGTGTTATTCGAGTTATTATAAGGTCCTCCAACACCGACGCAAGTTGGAAATTGTAAAAGTCATCAACAAGTAAAGTTGGTGCAAGTGTGTGGCTATCCTTGGAGCCCTTACGGCCAAGAAAACTCGTGAAGAGTGTGGGTAACTCGGGAAGAGTTGTGTGTGGCTATCCTTGGAGCCCTTAAGGCCAAGAAGACCGTGAAGAGTGTGTTGCTCATGAAGAGCTGTTTTTACTCGGGAAGAGTGTGTTGTGGCTAACTTGGAGCCCTTAAGGCCAAGATCATTTTCGTTCTAGTGGAACCTCGGTTAAACATTTTCTAACCGGGAAGAGAAGACGTAGGCGATTCATCGCTGAACTTCTATAACAAATTCTCGTGTTATTTATCTTTATTTAAATTACGCATTTATTTATTTCTTCTTTTTATTTATTTGTCGATTGACTTGTAGTCTTCCGCAGCGCAAACTCAACTTATTTTGCAAACTCATTTAAAAATGCTAAAGTAGCCAAGGAACCTCATTCCCCCCCTCTTCGGTTCCAACAAGAATTAATCTCCAACTCATTCCTATGATAAGGGGTGTAGCCTGCAAAAGGGTACGAGGATAGGCAAAATGCCTTTAATGATTCCTAAGACATATAAGAATATGTTGGAGTATAGCGGGATACTCTTCTAGGAGATCACCTACGTAAGTGCGAAGTTTGGTCGCTTCAAAGAATGAAAAGCGCTTATGAAACCAAGTGTGGTCCTTGGTCGAAATGGACACAACCGTAAGAAACCAATACGGAGGTTAGAATTGTTATGGTGTGGGTTCAATTGTCTTGGTTTACACCAACGACTAAATAGTTCAAGATTATAAGTTCACTATTAAGTCAAGTAAATCCAATTGAATACTACTACGGAAAATTCAAAGCCGCAAGTTATCTCTGCAGATGCCATAATAGTTCGTCAAAGCACTCAACTGCATACATGCATTATTTTAATTCATGTGGGGGATTGTTGGAAATGAATTAAAAAAAGAGTTTGGAAAAGAAAAAAAAATAAAGAGATCTCGATCGATCGAGCATTACAGCTTGCTCGATCGAGATGGCCAGAATTTTTTTGTTTCTTTTGTACAGTAGCTCGATCGATCGAGCATTGTGTCAGTTGCCAAGAATGGTGTCTCCATTCATGTTGGGATGCGTTTTTTCCTTGAAGGGGTGCATCCAAATGGTGACTTTTGGACATGTTTCACTATATATATAACACATCCCCACTTATTTTAACATTGATTTTCGAAATTCATTCAGACAATAAGTGAGAAAATAGATAGCATTTTGTTGTTTATCATTTTTCTTCTAGTTGAGTGCTTTGAACCTTTGTGGTTTGAGGATTTGTGATTTGGAGTGCTCCTATCACAAGTCATAGTCGTTGTATCTTAGGAGATAAATTAGCATAGCAAACCGTTAGCACAACATTTTGATCGCTATCTCAACCTGGGAAATTGTTATACCCGACAAAAATCAATTTTGAATTCATGGAATCCAATATATTTAAATGAATAACTTCGTATTTGACAAGTGAATTTAAATTAAAAGAGTTAATAATCATTCAATGTGATATTATATATTGTAACTATTAAATTCTTGAGTCCAAATTTAAGCTCCCTTAATATATTAATTTAGATTATAATCTTACTAATTGTTTATACAAACTATTGAGAATAAAGTGGCATTTGAAAATCGGTAGTTCATAAAGAATCAAACTTTTGATCGATCCCGGCACTTGGGATCCTATGGATGAAACATGGTCTCTTTGCAACCCATTGGATAAAACTTATGGATGTGGAGAAAAAGACTATTATATAATAGCTAACGAATAACTGAATGAATTGTTATACCGAATGATATTGAAAAATAATATTTTATTTTTATATAAGAATATTGTGACTTATTTTAAATGTAAATTATACATATAAAACAACATTAAATTTTTTTATCGTACAGCCACTACGGCAGACAACAATCTTGTCTTAAATAAGTTTTTAGATGTTGTGATTACCTGGATAGGTTCAAAAAGAGCTCAGGAGATCGTATCCATCGTTCTGCGAGATGCATGCATTGACGGAGATCTTTGGATTCCAGAAGCTCTTGATTTTAATAAGATTACAGGCTCCTCCTAACTCAAGATATTACTTTTGTCCGTATTGTTTGGGTTGAACAATAGGTGACTTTTACGTTTCAAATTATTATATTTCACTGCAAGTTTCATTTTCATGAAGTTTTTTTATCATCTTTCATTTTAATAATACATTATCAGCTTATATTTGAACTTTTGATAAATTAGAATGCTGAATAAAACATTTTTCTTCAAGGTAATGTACACCTCATAGCCTGTAATGCATCCATCAATCAGGGCCCGAATCCACTATAGGGAAGAGACAATTGTCCCATCAAAATATATATATATATATAGTATTTTTATGTTCTATATTTAAAAACCTGCATTTTTCCATCTCACAATAAAAATCCTAAAATTTTGTCTGTAAAATCACATTACTAGATTCACCATTGTCCAATAGTACATCGACATTACGTGCAAAGGTTCTTTTTTGGAGAGCTTCATGCTTTGGTTTTATAACCAGTCCGCCAAAGTAGAGAAAAAAATCATGATTCTTAATTGTGTTTTGATAAATTGGTTGTTTTTGTGAAATATTATGTGGGTAGAAGAGTTGAGAAATACTGAAAGAAAAAGATGACAAAAAATGTTTCGAGTATGAAGGGACCCTTGTGTTGGGAAAACTCATTCCAAGAACCCCAAATGCACGCTGCCTTACGTCACTCCACTATTTACCAGACCTAGACTATACTGTTCTGAGTTTTTTATTTGATATCCACTGTTTTTCTTTTTAAAGGAGGGCGCTAAATATTTTTCTACATATTGCGGTACTCAAACTCGAGTCTCTCTAAGTTACATGTGAGCTCTTCAGCTAAGTTAGACCAAGGAGCTCCGATATCCACTCTTCTATTTTTATCTATTTCGTCCACTAGGAGCTCCGATATCCACTCTTCTATTTTTATCTATTTCGTCCATTCTCCTACATACTTTTAAAAACATTTTCTAAAGAATAATTTTTGGCAAAAAATTATAGAATCAAGTATCACATCAATTTTTGAGCACCTATTTGATTTATATTTAAATCCTCTTAGCTGGATCTGATATGTGGGTTGTTCGATCCTGAACTAAGAATAAATTCAATAACTCCAAATCATTGTTTTGACTGTGGGATCCACATTTAATGTGGATGAAAGAGAGGGCGGAACGTCCCTGATATGCACATGCATATCATCATCTTATTTTAAATTTGTGTCAGTCTTGGAGGCCTTTTTTGAAATCACAAAAAGGTGGAAAGTATGTTGTTTTGATCTATTTGAAACTCAACCCATGAAATATTGGGAGAATTGCAAGAAGATACATTTTTTAAAAACATAATTCACTTAAATTTGGAGAAAAATAATAGTACAAAAAATTCAATTTACACAATTTTTTACTCAAATAGGTCCAATTTCAAATTTTCAAATCAATTTGGCGTTTTATTTTGACTCTTATACCCCTCAATGGTTTAGTAAGTTACATTATACACTCTTGAATTTTATTTTGAGAACAAATAGGTCTCATGTGTAATATTATATTATCTATTACATCCTTATATTTAAAAAAATGCATTCTAACCCCTTCTTTTACGAGTCCCCTAATTTCTTGGATCCTTGGCATAAAATGGTATCAGAGCCTATGTTTATTCTGAAAATATTAAAATATTATTTTGAATATTAATATTATCCTAAATGGATGAGACAAAACACGAGAATATGGATCCGAAGGAATGTTCGAGGTGTCAATCATACAGGTCCTACTTCCAAAAATTGGAATCACTATTTCAAAAGCATATGGCGGAAGATGAACGCTTCAACCATAAGTGGAAATTATTACGAGGAACAGGTGTATGCCTACCTGGCATAAACCATTACAAGAAACTGGAGAGGATGGCTAAGAGGCTTCATCAAGTGAACCTCAAACTACAGTTCCAGATAGCCAAATTTCAGAAAGACGATCATCCTGAATATGAGGACATTATTCCAGATCACAATGATCCAACAGGGTCCGGACCAGACGAATAGGATGGGAGAACCAACCTTTCGAGAATCGAGTCGGATACTTCTAAGATGTCCAACGATCTTAGAGAGATTCAGAAGACAGTGCAGCGTTATGGATACATACAATACCACGTCCCTACACATATCCATCATATCCAAAGTCAGATGGAGATCATGATCAAACACCATGAGGAAATTCTTGAAAACCTTCAAGATGTTCAAACCCGAGTCAAGGAGTTGGAGTCACGATCAAGTCCTACAGGAAGAAGAAAATGAGGGTGGAAATCACCCTCTTATGGAACAGAACCCCTTTTACATCAAAATGGGAAAGCGGAAGAGGTCCGAAGGCCTTTGACGAAGACTAATTGCAGTCCTACGAGGAGATCAAATACTTCCTACAAAGTAATGAAAATAATCAACCTGGAAGATCTACGTGCTCTTGCTGATTTGTTTGCCGGATTAAATCTCGTAGACTTCAAAACAAATCAGGAAGATTTTACCACTGGAGCGAACTTATATCCTCAAGTAGGAACGAGGAGTAGTTCCCGCAGGCCAGACATACATCAAACGCCTCCGAGAAATCTCATTTAAATCTGATACATTCATACAGACTTATACTCAACATGGATATTTTGGATTTTAAAAATCGAGAAGTTCTTTTTGATGAATGGGCTTCATCAATGAGAATCGCAGGAACGCTTGATCTGAACAAAGAATGATTCATATTACTCCTTAATATGATTCATATTCGTATAATTGACGACATACTCATTGCATCAAGAAACATGAAAAATCATCTTAAACATTTGGAAATATTTTCAGATGTTTGTTACAAGGAAGGATTAGTGCTCTCCGAAAGGAAGACAATGATTGCCACAAGACAAATCGAGTTCCTTGGAATTGAGCTCGACAAATCTGGAATCATCTTGCAGGATCATATTGTTGAGAAAGTGCAAGTATATCCCGATGAACTCAATGATTTAAAGCAACTTCAGAGTTTTATGGGAGTTGTTAATTTTGCTGGAATGTTCATCAACAACATAGCAAGCCACATGAAGGTGTTCAGTCAACTACTCATGAAAGATGTTATGTTCGAGCGGAATGAAGATAACAGACAAACTGCCAAATAGCTTAAAGAAGTTTGCAGGAAACTGCCAATGCTTGCAATTCCAAACGACGAGGATGAACTGGTATTATACACAGATGCTGGTGATCATTTGTGGGCTGCAGTTCTTATGAAGGCCACATCAGATGGAGAAGTGTCATGCAGATATTGCAATGGTATATTTGACAGCAACGAAGTTATCAGATGGAATATCAATGAAAAAGAGTTCTCCGCAGTCCGAAAGGCCTTTAAAAAATGGCCACTATTTTTACTTGCAAAAAAACTTATCTTGAAAATAGATAATACAAGTGTTAAGTCTTTTCTGAAAAATAAATTGAATCAAAAACCAGAAAAGGCTAGACTTTTAATATGACAAGCTGAATGCCAATATTATGATTATCATATTGTCATTGTTAAATCTGATAAAAATGTTCTTGCTGATTTCTTGACACGAGATGGAGGGCCACGTTGTTAGCGATACCTGGAGGTAAGGGATCCACATATCCCTGTCATAGGTGCTGCTGATAAGTGTGATTTTTACACTTATTATGCTGTGAATTTTAGGTTTTTTTATATGGATTCTTGGACGATTTTACGCTTTCTGGTATATTTTCATTGATTTCAGGAATCTAAATCCAAGTGCATAAAAGTGGAGGAAAATAGCTAAAAATGTTGAAAAAGGACAAAATCAAGCGAACATGTTGAAAGAAGGATCGAAATCTCGAGATTGAAGGTTTTGAACTCCGCGATCGATCGGCAGCATCTCCGCGATCGATCGCGGAGCAGAGAATTTTGAAGAACAAATTTAATCAACTGGCGATCGATCGGCATTCCATCGCGATCGATCCCGACGGTCCAGTAGATTTTGGCGATCGATCGCCATTTCTCGGTGATCGATCACGGATTTGAAATTTTTGAAAAATAATTCCAGTATATATTTGTGATCGATCGGCAATTCACCGCGATCGATTGCCAGACACAAAAATCGATATTTTATTTCTTTGTTGGATATTTTGTGTCCAAAAATTGGTAAACTCCTCCCCCACTATGAAAGGATGGAATTGGACGACTTTAAGGGACTTTTGCTCAGTTTTATACCTTAAAACACAGCCTCCACTTCCATTCAACCTCAAGCCATTGAAGAGCAAGCCGGAATCAAAGAGACGGGACGACGCAATGAAGCAAGGAATCGACGCCTAGCATCTTTACTATTTCTAAACTCTTGTTGTTGTTTATTTTCGGATTTTAGAATGTTGGATTTGTTGTTAAACATGTTTTTGCATTCGTTTTTGATGATGGTAGTTGGCTAACTTAATTATCGGACTAGGGGATTCTTTGTATGAACCCATGATTCAAGTTTGAGTTTTTTTATTGATTTTTACAATTCTTTGAGTATGATTATGTTTTTAATGCTTTTCAAGGATTAGATACCTTTGAATTGATGTTAGTAATTATAATTGACTTGACCATACGATATTATATTGTGACGAGATAATTCATACCGTTGGTTTTAGATTGAGACTGACCACGTAAAATCTAGCACACGTGTGATAGCTATAGATCTACCAAGATCGAAAGCTAGAAGTTTTCATAGAGCGTTAAATGAGTGCATGATCATTGACTTGTTACATTTTAATATTAGGTTCAATATAGCTTGACCAAACTATATTGGATAACATAGGAAAACTTGTCACCTAGAACGTAGAATTTGAAGTTTTAACTAATAGGAGAATTGTGGGGAATTACATGGGTAAACCGAAGTCTTGATATTCATCTCTATTGATTTTCGTCGCATTTCATTGCTAGCTTGATTGGTTTGGCTAATTTTCTGGGTTTATTTTAATTAAGTTTCACTCAATAATTGTAGGCTAAATATAGTTAGGCTACTAAAATTTGGTATTTGATATTTATCTCTATGGGTACGACATCCCTACTTTCATATCATTATACTAAAACTTGACATCGTGCACTTGCGGTATAAAATCGCTACATTGGAATTTTCTGTTTAAATAATTAGGGATCAAGTTTTTGACGTCGTTATCGGGGACCAGTTTAAGTAATATCATAGGAGATTAGTTGACTGTAATTTAGCCATTTTTCTTTTTATTATTACTTTTGTTAAGTTTTATATTATTTCACTACTGTTGTTTCTTCCTTGTTTTGACTTTTGCAGGTAGTTGTCTTCGTGGTGCAAGTTACTGAGTGACAACCCTATATTAGAGCCACTCGACTTAGAGATTGAACGAACTTGCCGTAGACTTCGGAGAGATGCTCGAGCGATGGCTGAGAACAATCAAGGAGGGAAAGGTGAACGTGAGCAACACAACGAGGAAGTGCCAATTACACGATCCATGATGGACTATGCACAACCAACCTTCCTTGGCACTATGTCTAGCATCACTAGACCGAGGGTGCAAGCTAATGATTTTGAGATCAAACCGGCCATTATTATGATGATCCAACATTCGGTACAATTCGGAGGATCGGCCACTGATGATCACAATGCCCACATCTCCAACTTTTTGGAGATCTGCTATACGTTTAAGCATAATGGTGTTACCGACGACGCCATCAGATTAAGAATGTTTCCTTTCTCTTTAAAAGCTAAAGAAAAAAGTTTGTTGCATTCTTTGCCTGCAGGTTCTATCACTACTTGGGATGAGATTGTCATGACCCGAAACTTTACATTATCGGGCATAAGCATTATGACATATATTAAATCATTCATAAGTATAATTACATATATTTTGATATTGCTTATGCGCATTGGAAATCATAGATATTGTGAATAAATTTTTAAAAATATATATATATATATTGTATAGATGTTTAAAATATTGATTAGAGTTGAAAATATTGCATAGATTTGAAGATATTAAATAAATTTGAACAATATTGAATAAAGAAAAAAATATATCATTTGACCGATAGAAACTCCATCCATTTTGCAACTTGGGCTTTTGATAATTATTATTAATTTTGGCATTTTGTTACCTGCACACAACACACCTATTTTCACATACAAAACACATCACTTTCCAGTAGAAGAACGAGAAGAGAAAAATATATTGAACTCATATTTCTCGACGGGTAAGTTATAAATTAATTAGGGTTTATTTTAATTAGTCATAAATATTTGTAATTGTAATGCCTGTGTATTCGTAGTGGAAATTCTGTGGTTTGAGTTGCATAACAAGATAAGGATTTGAATTTTCCATGTTGCAAAGAGTTATAGGTAGATTAAGAACTTTTCCAGAAGGATTAACATAGTGATTAATAATAATAAGGATTAATCTAGAAATAAATTTTTATTTCCTATATACAGTATGCTTTGGTAGTTTTATTCGGCTTGTTTCCATTCTTTTGGGTATTTAGAATTATACAAGTCAAATAATCCTTCTCGATGATAAATGTCTAGAATTCCAAAGTTTGAAACTATTGCTTGAAGAAATGAAATCTTAAGTTATTTAGATTATGGCTAAATTAGCAAAGGAATAGAGAGAGCGCAAAATATCACTCCATTTGTTTTTCCAGAAGGTATGTTAAAGAATGTGAGATATTAATAGATAATTAAATAATGAAAACACTAAGGTACCGTTTGAAGTGATGGATATGATAAGTAATGTAAGGATTAAAAAGTTGTGAAATGATTGTAAAAATAGTATGTGATAAGTTATATGCTGTTTGATTGGAGAATACGATGGTTGATAAGGATTATTATATGGTGTAATGTCTAAAATACCCTTATCATTATAATAATAAAATATAATAAAAATAATAATTTATATCTAATAATCATAATATAATATATAATAATTTTTAGTTAAATTTTTATAATAAGAAGAAATATAATTTAGACTTCCTAAGAATCTCTGTAATTGAGTTTTATCAATTATTTTATCTGGAAATTTAGAAGCAAATTCTATGCTACGAGAAATAGGAATTATATTTCCTTTATTAATATTATGGCCTAAAAATCTTATCTCAGTTTGAAATAAAGACATTTTAGGTTTAGATATGACTAAGCCATTTTGAATGATAATTTTCTTAAACATATCTAAATGTTTTATATGTAGCTCAATTGTTTTAGAGTAAACTAAAATATCATCTATATAAACAATTATAAACTCACTATAAGGAGTAAAAATATCATTCATAATTTGTTGAAATTCAGAAGGTGCATTTTTTAAACCAAAAAGCATTACATTCCACTCATAATGTCCTATGGGAACATTAAAAGCAGTTTTATAAGTATCACTTTGATTGACTTGTATTTGCCAATATCCTGATTTCAGATCAAATTTTGAAAATATGAGAGAATCATATAATCGATCTAATAAATCCTTTTTATTAGGGATTGGATGTCTTATCCTTTTTAAGACTTTATTTAAGGGTTTATAATTTATAACTAATCTTGGTACTCCACGTTCTTGTTCACTCTTTTTATTAACATAAAAAGTAGTACAAGACCAAGGAGATTGAGAAGGCTTAATTAACTTCTTCTGTAATAAGGATTCAATTTCATTTTTACATAATTCTAAATATTCAGAGCTCATTTGACATGGTCGAGCTTTTGTAGGGATTAATTTTTCATTAAAATCATCCTCATAGGGTAAAGAGATAATATGCTTTTTTCGATTCCAAAAAGCATTTGGATGATCACTACAAATTTCTAAGGAAAATTGTTGTGCTATTAACTTAATTTTTTCCTGTAATCTAGGGATTTTTTAACTGATCACTTATTGTGATTGTATTTATTTCAAATTTTAAAAATTGTAATTGGTAAATTTTCTTTTGAATATGATCATGAATAATATTAATGTATCGTGGAGAAGGAGCATCAAGGAATTTAAGAAAGATTGTTTTTCCTTCAAATGTACCACGAATACCTAAATTATCAATATATGTAATTGGGTATAATTGAGTAATAAATGGAGATCCAAGTATTACTTGATTAGTAATATCTTTAGCTAACAAAAAGCTAGTTTTTATGCATGTTCGATTTATGCAAATAGAAACTTGAGGAAGTTTATATTGTATGTCCAATTTCTGTCCACCAGCATGGGATAAACTATTAGTTGTTTTGGTATAATATCTAGTAGGAATTAATCCTTCCTGAATAACATTTAAATCTGCACCACTATCAATAAGTGCTGTAAATGTTTTGGAAAAATGATTATCAATTAATAAAGTAATCTGAGTATACCATTTTTGAGCAACTAGAATTTCTAATGTTGCCAGAAAATCATGTTCTGGAGGTAATTGAAAATTATCTTTATCAGGAAATTTTGGAGATGTAATTGGAGAATTAGAAATTTGATTATCTTCTATTTTAGAAATTCGAGTATCAAATAATTTATTTTCGTGTTGAAGAAATTTAATTTCTTGTTTAAGATTATCAATCTCTATAAACAAATCATTGATTGATGTAGGAGTATCATTGGATTGTCTTTGTCTTAGAAGCTTATAAACTTCTGTCATGGAATAAGGATTATTGGAATTATCAATAATATTCCGAGGAATATTATTAGATGTTGAAGTGGAAGGAATATCTTCCATTTGATCAATTAATTTATATCTTAATTCAGGGTCTTTAACTAATTTGAGAAATTCTAATATATTGGTATTAGTTAAAGTATTTATATTTAAATCCTGAAATTGTGATAATATTTTATAATGTAAATCATTTGATTCATCTGAAATAGTCTTAATACAGGGTTGTCCTATAGAACAAGGTTTACAACAATCTGTTTCTGAATGACTAGATTCATTCTCTAAAACCTGAAGATGTTTTGATTCATCTGAATCATTCGAATCATAAGATGAGTCTGATGAATAATCAGAACTATCAGAATAGTGTACTAATATTGTATTAAGAGCATCCTTAATATTATTAGGAATATCTAAAGTATTAATTTTTTCTTTCATCTTGCATCTATTAGCATAATGACCTGTATGACCACATCTAAAACAACTTATATTTTGTTTTTTAGGTATTTTAGTTGATTGTCTAAATTTTTTCCTTTCACTTTTGTGATCTAATCTTTTCTGAGAATATTTTCTCCTTTTCTTATAATACGGTTTTTGAAAAGTTTTATCATTTTTAAATGTTTTATTTTTAGAATAGATCTTATTCTGTGAGGGTATGTCCATACCAAATTGCTCACAAAACTGTCTTAATTGTTTTCGTTCAGACAAATTTTGTCTTTTAATTTGTTGATTTAATTTTATTTCATTGCATAGGGCTAGTCCTTCTTGGATACATGTACCAATAAGTTTTCCATATGTATAGGAATCATAAGGGATATTAATATGATCCTTTCTAAGGTTCTTCCTAACTCTTTCAGCAAAGAGGTGAGGTAATCCATCAATAAATTTGGATTTTCAATGTGAACTATTACAATCTTGTAATTCCATAACTCTATTGAGAAATGTGTCTTTATACCATCTAAAATCAGTTAATGTTTTACATCTTAAATTCTGTAAAAGAGTTCGAATATTTTCATTTTGTTCAGAATATCTACCAGTAAAATGATCAATAATATTAACAACTAAAGTGTAGACAGCATTTTCTACAATGATGTTATTTTCTTGTTTAACTGTATTCATGATTTCTTCTTTATTAGCTAGAGTTAAATAATTATCCCACCAGCCTTTTAATTGGCCAGTAAATCCAGCAATAATCATATTAGCAATATTTTTATCCGTATTGCCATTACTTTTACAAATAGTGGAATACATAAGCACTCTATGAGCCAGATTATAAATCTGTTTGTCAGGATATCCATCAATATTCCATTCATAAATATGTTTACCACTATAACTATTATTTCCATTAAGGTCAGTTTCTTCATGGAGAGTATCCATTGGAGATGGCCTACTATAATAAAATAAGCTTTGAGTGGGTTTATTGGCCCATCTATTTTTTAATTTATTTATTTGATCACCAATGACTTGTTTGTGATTGCCATGAGATAATTGATCCTGGAAATCAGTATCTAAAACTGAAATAGATAATTTCAAATCTTTAAATTTATTTTCTAAAAATTGTTCAAAGTCTCCCATTGATTTTAATTTAAAATCCTTGATTTCAGGGGGAGGTTGGATATTTGGAGTGGTTAATATTATATCCGATGGTAGTGTCATTCCAACTAAAGGTTGAATGTGTGCAATTTTTGTACTAATATTCTCAATTCTATTATGTAATAGATTAATTTGTTCTCCTAAAATAACTAGGAAAAGATTTGTGTAATTTTGTTGTTTTAATAATTTATTAATATGTTGACATGTGAGTTGTAAAGTCTCATTTTCTAATAATTTTGAAAATGCTGAAAAATTAAGAATCGTTCCTTCCTTTTCAATTTCAAAAGGTTGTTGAGGAGGATATAAATTTGTCAAAATATTTCCATTAGAAAGTTTATATGTCCTTTCTAATACTTGAATATAGGGTTCAACATATGTTGATATAAACCATGATATAAAAGGTATATAAGCATTTTGTTCAGAACAAAATCTATAAAATTCATTCTGTAACAAAGTTTGTTTTTCTTTTGAAATATTGTCAAAAAACCATTTTCTAAATTGTTCCCATTTAGGTTGATTAAATTCATTTTTTATTTTCTGCCTGGCACTAGATCCCGGGCTAAAATCTATTTTGGGTGTATTATTCATAAAGAAAAATTCATTTCGGATTCAGTTATTTCTGATTCTTTTAATCCTCTGACAATATTGTCTGGATTAATATATAATTTACTTATTCTTTCATGTTGTAAATTATCAGGTAAATTCGGAACTGCAGATGTTGAAGCTCTATGTGGAGAATTATTTTCCTCCATTGGGGATATATGAGAAAAAGATGAATATGACTTCGATGATTTAGATCTTAAAGATCTAGGTATAGATTGTAATAATTTTTGTTGATTATTTGGCTCAAATTGTAATTGAATTGAACCATCATTTGTTTGTATAACATCAACTAAATTGTTTTGAATTCTGGTTTGAACAGGAATTGCATGTTCAATTGTCCAGTTATCAGGGAAAACAATTTCATCCCATTTAATAGCTCTACGTGTTGTAATGTTAGATCTACTAAAATTAGTTTCAATCAATATTGTTTCATTAATGGGTTTATCCATTCTCCTACATTGAGGATTTAATGTATGCAAAGGTTTAAAATAAATACGATAACAGATACAAATTATTTCTGTTCCTGGAGCATAATTATAACCATGAGTTTTAACATTTAATGTTAAAGCATCTAATATATTAATATCAGATAATGATAATTGTAAATTTGGATAAACATCAAAATAAACAGGGCATGAGCCAAACTAGATTGAATAATTCCAATCAAAGATTGTTTCCAATTTAAATTTCTTCCATCTCTTAAAGCTGCTATAAAGCTTTCTGGTAATCCTTCTAAAGTTAAAGGTTTAAAAGCAATTTGCACTAATCCAATGTGAAGAAATTTATGAGTTTCGATGTAAGGTAAAATATCCTTTTCACTAAGTAATTTTAAAACCATTTCATCATTATTTAATGATACTGCTTCTTCAGTAGTTTTAACAATTTGTTTAATTCCTAATCTTTCAAAAGCTCCTAACGTATATATAAGTTTAGGTTCAATTTTAGGAATTGTCCATCTATTTAATGATTCTAAATTCTGGGGTACATCATATTCTTGTACCATACTGTTCTTAACAGTATTCTGTTTCTTAACAAGATTTAAATTCATTTGAATAAGGCTACTTGTGTTAACTCTCATCATCTTCTACTTAACTTAATACCTAATTGGCTCTGATACCATTCGAGACCTCCTATGAATCCATCATGAACCTAGGACTTCTACAGAATATAAAAACCGTCAATCCTTAAACTATAACAGTACAAAAACACCCTAATCGACACACCTCGTCATAAGCGGGCAATAGTACAATAGTTCTTAAATGCCAGTTTTACTATTCCAACCTAGAATGATTTATTCATAAGATACAAAAGGACCAATTCAAGGTATAAGTAAGTAAATGAGATTTAAGCTAACACAAGTAAATAATTAGCCTATCATAATATTTATGATAAAACAAAAATAAAGATAAAAGAATACTTACAGAAAGGAAGAGCAGAATAAAAGTAGTTGAAATCAAATGCAAACTGTTTATTAAGATGAACGAGAATATTACAAGAGTGGATGATTTTCAGTCTGCTAAACAAAGGAAATAAAAGCTCCTTATATAGGAGTGAAACAACGGATTTCAAATCCGGACTTCAAACACAAAATAAAAACAGTACAAACTAATAATAAAAAAGTACAAACAGGAACCACACTAATTTACAACAGTAGACGCACTGAAATAAAGTAATAAGATAGTGAATGGAATATATTCCATCGTACAATTATTTATTAAAGAAATATTCCTCTTTAGTCATATCCACTAAAGATTGTCTGCCATTGAGCCAAATAATGCGGGGAATCAAGCATCTTCTTTTTATAGTGCTTTGTCTTTATCTTTTGAGGTGGATCCAGTAGACCCAGTTTCCATCATGGTGGCTTTGAATGTTTCAAAAATATCATCAAAAGGAATATTGGGATCCTGTGCATCCTGTAAATCTTCAGAAATTGATTTTCCAGACATGTTATCATCATCAAATCTGGTTAATAAATCCTTCTTCATTGCATCCAAATATTCCTCAATTATTTTCTCCTTAGTCATTACCTCGGATTTCATTCGGCATTTTCGAGCAATATGCTCAAATGGTAAAGGTTGCTCAAACGAATTTTTAACAAAGTTATCCGTCTGATAAGTACCAATGGTATCCGTTATTAATTCCAAAGTATCAATTCCAAACATTTGTTTGGTGTCTGGGTTTTCCTTCAACATTTTATCCCAGAATTTTGAATAAAAATTCCTTTTAAGGCAGGGGATGTGAGTATCAGTATAAGATACTTCTGGCGACCATTTCCAAATCCAAGGAATAGAAAATTTAACAAAGTAATAGAAAGATGCTATTCCTGTTATACCAGAACTTTGTTGTTGCATTTGAATTAATTTAGGAGATAAATCAATCCATTCATCAAAATAGGTTTTATAAATTTCTGGTAAAATTTTTTGCGTAGTGCCATATTTGCCCCACCAATTTATAAACCAATTTGGAATATCATGTTTATATACTTCAGTACAAATTTTAATAAACCACGAATGTCGTTTTCTATTGTTTTCATAGAAGAAGACTTTATGAAAGGCTTCAACATAGTCCCAATAATTATATTTAATCATCTGATTATTAGGAAAAGCAAATTCTTTTTCCTTAAGAGGTGATATTCCCCATTCAGTTGGAGTTATGACTCGCTTAATAATGATTTTACTAAAAGTAAAATTTTCCTTTTGTCCTAAAGGAAATCGCGTAATTTCGCAAGAATTATTTATGAGTAATTGCTTATAATAATTTCGAGACTTATATGTCCCATAAGCAAATGATGCAGTGTCAATATACCTGCTCATAATCTTCCATGGTTCATTGCCCCATTTTAGATCAATATCTTCAAGGAAAAATATGATTTCCTGAGAATCATTTTTGATAAAATTATGTGAATCTCCTTCATCGTTATTAACGATATTAGCATATGATGCTGTTGTTTCTGTGTCAGGGATATTACCCTCTCTCTGTTGTCTAAAAGCAAGGAATTCCTGATATAAAGGATCCTGCTCTTGAGATAAATTCCTGGCTATAAGCCTACGTGGTCCATGTTGAGCTATAATATGCTCTGGATTTTGTCCTCGGCCTCCTCGGCCACCCCTTCCTCTATAAGAGGAAGTTCCTCGAGAAGATTGACTCATACCTGAAAATATTTCAAGCATTTAAATATTCACGAGTCAAAAAGTCTGGAAGAGAATTTTCTTCACCTTTTTTATATATGATATCGAAATCAAATGGAGCTAAATGAGCTTGCCAACGAGCAAACATTTGTTTAGACACATCATGTTTAAAATCTTTATTAAACATAAATTTAGCTGACTTACAATCTGTTTTAATTATAAATTTTTGATTATATAAATCATCTTGAAATTTTAAGATACATTTTACAATTGCAAGAACTTCTTTTGCTATAGTTGCATAATTTTTCTGACTGTCATTCCATTTGCCAGAATAAAATCTAATTAAAAATTCATTTTTTGAAATAGGATCTATTTGTTTCAATATACCTATATATAATTTATATATATTATAATATATATATATATATATATGCGTGCGTGCATGTGTATATATACATATATATAGTAGTAATAATAATAATAATATACATAATAATATAGTATATATAATATAATATATAAATTATTATATTAATAGCATATTATAATAATAATAATTATTATTATTACGTAATAATATATATATATACATATATAATAATAATACGTGCATGTGTATATATATATAATAATAATAATAATAATATACATATAATATATAAAATTATTATATTAATAATATAATAATAATAATTATTATTATTACATAATAATATATATAATAATCATAATATCTATGTGCACATATATATATGAATAATATTAAATTATTATTTTTTAATAATAATAATAATATAATATATTATAATAATCATTATATAATAATAAATAAATAATAATAATAAGAATGAAATAAATAATATAATATAATATAAAATAAAGTTGTATGAAATAAGTTTTAATTTTGGCGGGAATTTTAAATTTTGAGATAGTAAAAAAAGGTGGTAAGGATATTTATGTCTTTTTGTTGTAACTTGTGATTAGAATGAGATAAATATAGTAGGATACTTTTTTTAAAAAAAATGAAACAAACATGGGATAGGATTAATAATCCGAAGATTACTAATCCTATCCCGCACCCCAAACGGTGCCTAAGAAGCTTATTATAACTAGAGGAGTTTGGAACCGATAATCGTGTAGGATTCGCTAGTATGGACATATCATAGCTGAGTGCTTATGATTGTTAGAAATATGATATTGAGATTGATTGTACACTTGAAATGTATTTATAGGTCATAATCTCGAACAAGCTACAGATAAGGCGAACTAACAGAGTTCTTCGAGATAGGTATATCGTTTGTGAGTATATCCTTATAACTTCGCATTTAACTTTGTACGAGTATGTGATTTGTGTTATATGAGTACCTTGAATTGGTGAATGGATTGAGATGAATGCAATATGACGTTCAAGAACTAAATTGAGTTCTTAAATGTACATGTTGGGATGTGATGTTATATGATCTATATGATGTTATCATTAGTTTTACCATATTATTACGATGTTATACATATGATTATGCCGTGTGCATTCATAAGAGATTAAAGAACTCTGTTATGGCCACTAATGACCTTGAACCATGTGTTATTGCATTTTGAGTACGGTCAGAATTACAGAATCAATACAGATTCCTAGTTCATTGAACTCATGAGAATTATACAGTACAGAGTGACATGGCCATAATCGTGATCACGAAATGTTCTTAGTATTAGTTGGTTCATAATAGAATAACAATATGGACATACATGTGCAACATTTTGTTTTAGATGAATCATGTGAATTGATTTACAGATTATAATGAATCATGTGATTATATTCACGTGCTTTTGTGGATATGAATTATATGCTCATGTGGTGTTAAATAATACGTTATTTGAATATGCTCATTGAGAATGCAACTAACCAAATGCAAATGTTGATTTTCAGTTGATGTAGATAAAGTTTGAACATACAAGGTTTTCTACAATTTTTGAAGTATGGATCCAAGGTCGGCCGGCTGACTCTGGTCCTTCTCCCACAGCTCATCATTTGCATTTAATGTATAGGTTTTTGGTTGGGTTGGGAGGGGTACAACCTTGGTTATTTTTGTAGCATACATATCTCTATATGCCTTTTAAATTATATTATGATAAATGTTTTGATTAGATGATATGAAATTGCAAGTTTCGCTGCCATTAAATATGATGTTATATGCTTCATGTGTATGTGTTATGTATAAGGGTGTCACGGGGATGGTGCAGTTATTTCTGTCCAAATACTTTCCACGATGCACAATGACATCACCGCATCCACACAGCATTATCAGGAGACATTATACGAAGCTTGGGAACGTGAGAAGATGTACACATCATAGCCTCCCTATCTGGCTGCAGGTACAAACATTTTATAACGGTCTATTTTATGTTGATCGTTCTATGATTGATGCAACATCAAGGTACCATCATGAGATGAACGCCTGAAGCAAAGAGATGGCTTCCAATAGCTATCAATGGAAGTCTGAGAGGAACGTGCCAAAGCGGTCAATTGGGGTACATCAAGTTGATGAGGTGACAGCGATAGCCGCCCAGTTGGAGGCATTGAACAAGAAGATTGACAGCCTGAGCAAGTCTGCAATGCAAGTTCAAACCGTCACATTCGAGCTATGCCAAGGAGGACATCTTAACACAGAATGTCAGACAGGTAACCCATTTATGCAATCTAATGAAAGTGCAATTTTTGTAGGTAATCGATCACCTCAACATAACTCCTATTCCAACAACCATAATCAACCATGGAGGAATCATCCAAATTTCTCTTGGTATGACCAAAAGAATGTTTTGAACCCCCAATCACCACCGGGCTATCCGCCAAAGCCAAGCATGGAGGAAATACTTGTCAAGTTCATATCATCTACTGAGACAAGGATGAATAATCAAGATGCATCTATCAAGAATTTGGAGACTCAAGTCGGACAATTGGCAACCATACTGGCTGGTAGAGCACAAGGAACTCGACCGAGTGATACAGAGAAGAATCCAAGGAGCAAGCCAATGTCGTAACCCTTAGGAGTGAAAAGAAGCTTGGTGATGAGGAAACAAAGGAAACTGTTTGAAGCAAAGCAAGAGGAGAAGGAGCAAGCACGCAACAAGGGTAAGCCCATTGTTACCACTACGCTTATCACATCACAAGAAAAGGTACACATTCCTCTCCCGTTTCCCGCAACAATTAATAGGGCGAAAGTTGATGCAAACTTTGCCAAATGTTTCTAGATATGCTTAAGAATTTACATATAGATGTACCATTCATTGATTCTTTACTGCAAATGCCAAACTTTGAAGGATATGCTATCTAAGAAGCGGAATTGGGAGAGCATGAAACTGTCTGTTTGACTGAGGAGTGTAGTGCCATAGTGCAAAAGAAATCGGCCACAAAATTGAAAGATCCAGGGAGTTTCTATATTCCTTGCACTATTGGCCCGTTTCTTCTATTAAAGCGTTATGTGATTTGGGTACTAGTGTTACCGTAATGCCCTTGTCTGTTTTCAGGCGATCGGGATTGGGAGAGCCGAAGCCCACTATGGTGGTGTTACAAATGGCGGACAAGTCTATCACATACCCATTAGGAATCATCGAGGACGTGCCTGTCAAGATATATCAATTCTCCTTCCCGGTGGATTTTTTTGGATATGGATGAGGATGTGAGCACGCCACTGATTCTCGGATGGCCGTTCCTGGCCACTGGAAGAGCCATCATAGATGTTGAAGAAGGGAACTTGATCCTCCGTGTAGCAGAGGATCGAATTACATTTAATGTGTTTAAATCTTCATCATACACACAAAACGTGCATGATTATTTAAAAGCATAAATATGATTGACACTTTGTCTGATGATGTGGTGCAAGGCACTGATGAGATAAAGGTAACAACCGAGCTAAAGACTGAAGAAGGCAGGGGCCATGACATGGTGACGCCAAGGAAGGTGAGAAACCAAAAAGACAAAAGGACGTTCGTATAGGGAGAGACAGTCCAAAGCAAGCAAAATGCGTCATGGGTTGGACTATTCACGGTGACTACTGTCTATGCTCATGGAGCAATCAAGGTAAGTGATCCTATTCTAGGCACTTATGTGGTCAATGATAAGCGGTTGGGGCACTACCAAGTGGATGGCACTAATCCACATATTTTGAGTCGTTAAAGAGTAATTGGTAAAAAGTCCAGCTTGGTACTATAAATCAAGAACACCCTCTTTTTTTCTCCGTTTTTAAATTCATAGTTAGTTTTTGCAACTTTCTGTTTCTAGGATTGATTCCTTGTTTCGATTTGCAAAGTGGGTGTGAAAGAACGAATCCTGGGAGTAGAAGAAATTTTTCTGGAAAAAAAAGGGCAGTGAGTTTTGGCGATCAATCACCAAAACACCACGATCGATCATTACGCGATCAATCGCGGTGTTCCAAAAAATCTCGCGATCGATCGCCAAGTTAAAAAATCTCGCCATCGATCGCGAGGTTAAAAATTTTGTTTTTTTAAAACAAAGTCAGCACCGCTCACAAACACTTCACACACTCAAATCTCGAACTCTTATCCCCAATTTACAAAATGCTTCCCATTTTTCACAAATTCAGCCCCAAATTCTTTCCTTTCTTTCAAATTTTCGAACACTGTGATGCCCGGGAATTAATGGTGTTAATCCCGGAGTGGTAATGATCCTTAATGGATTGTAATTGTGGCAATTATGAATTAATTGTGGTATTGGGACTCCCGGGGATTTTAAATCTGGTATTTGGAGTCGTTGGATCCAAGGGATGAGATTGTATTATCATCGTGGTGATAACCTTGGAATTTGGTCTTTGGTGGGATTTGGGGTCTGGAGTACTTTGTACTGGGGCTGGTAATGGAAATAGAGATTGGGAGGTAATTATTGAAACATATGATTTTTAATGAGTCGTGATGTATTTGTGGAAGGATTGGTATTTTGGAGTTTTGGTACTATATATACCAGGTAGACTCGGTATTCCGTCATTTAGCACGGATTCCTTCCCTCTCTCTACGCCTAACCCTTCCCCCCATTTCCCCTCTTTTTTTCTTGGAGGAAAATCGTTGGTAGCTTGGCTCGGGAGCTGATTTTCTCGAAGATAATCAGGTATTAATCTTCCCATCATCCTTGACTTCGTTTTGGTAGTGGTATTGTAGAGTTTGGTTGAGGTTTTGGTTGGTTTTGGATTTAGGGATTTTTGGTTTAAAATCCAAAGTTGAGTTTTTTTGAGTTTTTATTGGCTTTAAATGGTGTATTTGAAGTGTTGATGGTGTATGGGATGTTGGTTTTGAGTTTGGGTGTGAAAACACCATGGAAGTTCGAGTTTTTCCGAAAATCGCAGGTCGCGATAGATCGTCGAGGGGTACCGATCGATCGCGACGAGCAGCTGGAATTTTGGTGAAAATGCACAGTGCTGGCGATCGATCGCGAGGTCTCGGCGATCGATCCTGAGTGGGTTGGCGATCGATCGCGGAGACTCGCGATCGATCGCGACGAAGTACTGGTTGGCCACTGGTCATTGGCGATCGATCACGATAAAATCGGCGATCGATCGCCGCTCGAAGGTTGATGTTTTTTCAAAAATTTTGGAAAATGTCGGGATTTTGGAATCGAGGTTTAAGTGGCCCATTTCCAGGACAATGTCTACATTCCAATGGGAATGCTATACTTTTAAATGGATTGGTTGGAGCCAAAGTTTAATAAAACGGAATTCTCGGCTGAGTTTTTGGCTATCATTTTAAACTTATAAAATGGAATATTTTGGGTATTATGCATGCTTAACCCGGGGTCTTTTAAAATGGTAAATCGCCATGGACTGGCGATATAATTGGGGATTGTGAACATGCTTGGGCACGTGGTTGCATGCTTGTTATTGATTATGAGTTATTTATGCGTTTAGCACTTAATGCATCGGGTCATGGGACTCAAGCAAGGTTTGATTCGGTCTACGGAATTATAAGGTACGTATAACGTACGAGCATAGCCTGTTATAATGTTGCAACTGTGAAATGCATGGTATGTGGTATTTGCAATAAATGGATATCTAAATGCAAGGTATATGGCACTTGCAATAAATGAATAGTGAAATGCATGATATATGGTAATTGCGATAAGTGGACATACATTGGGAATTATATGGTGCCGCTTTTGAGCGAGCAATGATTGGATGTTGTCGCTGTTGAGCCACCATCGGTTATGACACAGCTATTGTTGAGCGTGCGTGGGGTTAAAATGCCGCTATGGTAGAGCGAGCTATGAAATAGAACTATGGAATCATTGGCCAGATACACGTGATATCTGTGGTACTCTATTTGATGATTTAATCATATTTGATTATGGAACTGGTATAGTAGGAATGGTTTTAGTTGATCAATGAGATGATCAACTAGCTTTTGAGAATTTAATGGTTTGGTTATTTTGAGAGCAGTGACAATACAGGGGATCAGATGAGGATGATACCATCCAGGGAGTATCATTTAAATTCATGGCATTTACATTTTGTAAATTATGAACTGCAATATTATGATTATTGGATTGGTGGTATTGGTATGCTCACCCCGTGTGGGGGCTGTCTCTGTTGGGGCTGGTGATACAGGTGCAGCAGTGGCTTTGGAGTTGAGCTCGGGCTGTCGATTTGAGGTACTTCCAGGATTGAAGTACCAGAGCTGGTTGATTAAGTACGTAGCTCCAGAGTTGAGATCGAGCGGTGCATGGGAGGTGCTTCCAGGATTGAAGTACCAGTAACGGTATTTGGTAGAGTATCTTATACATTAGATACACGTTTATTCATTGGGTGCTCTCATGTGAGCACGTTTTTACGTGTATATGGAATGTATAAATGTGCATGGCTTTCCTCTCTTCATGTATGGTTTACATGCAATTAAATACGGAATTTCTAAATGAACAGAGAGTATGTTAGTGTATTATTAGGGTGCATACTATGAAAGTGGTTTTGGTTTAAGAAGTTGAATATTATGGGGTTCTAATGCAAGAAATTAAATAGATGGTATATGATGCTATGCTTGCATGTGGTTTCCTTCCCATGATAATATGATTGTATGCACTAATGGTATGAATTAAAACACTAAAATGGGTTAAGGGCACGGGGGTCCTTACAAACATAATCATCAATTCTCACATCAAAGTTTGATTATTTACATGAATTTCCAAGGGGGAAGTGGATTTGGGCACCCTATACTTCAAGTGGAAGCCATTGCAAGCTAAGAACTACATAGCCTACAAGTTTCGATTTTTTGAGGTATTTTGGCTTAATTCTACATAGAATATCATGTGTGCTACATATAATGATTGGGTGTTGAGGAATAAGTATATCTTTGAGAATGTTGGTTGAATTGGGATTGTGTTCTTGCTAAGTTTGGGGGAAAGTTGTTTAATCTTGTTATTGGATAGTGTGGTGTTAGGTGATTTGCAATTACATTGGATTTGTTGTTGTGGGAGTGGTGGCGTATCTCTTGTCAAAGGTATGTAGGGGTAAGCAAAACATCGGTTAAACAGAATTAACCGACCTAACCGACTTAATTCGGAAATTCGGTGCGGTTAATTCGGTTTTATTTTTAAAAACTTCGGTTAATTTGGTTCGATTTCGGTTTTCATTTTAAAAATATCGGTTAACCGAATTAACCGATTTGTTTAGTTTTTTAAAATATTTTTAAAAAAATTAACTATTTTTTTAATTTTTAAAATCAAATAATCTTATTTTTTCATTTTTTTTATTTTTTAAAAAAATATCGGTTAATTCGGTTACCGACAGAAATAACCTAATTTAATTCGGTTCGGTTATTTAGGTTATAATAAATAATTCGGTCGGTCCGGTTTGGTAAAAATAAAAAATCGGTTAATTCGGTTTCGGTCTATTCGGTTCTGTCGGTTCGGTTATAACCGAATGCACACCCCTAAAGCTATGGCACCTAAAAAGAAACATAAGCAGGGTGCTTCCTCTTCACAACCGTTTGATTCGTTCAAGTTTAGCAATAGGGAAGCCGTCGATTTTTTGAGGTATATCGAAAAAAACCTCTCATTAGGGAACGAGGGATGGATATCGGTACTCTAGACTGTGCCGTGATTTGAGAAGCGATGAGACGAGACTGGTTCACATTTGTCTAGCAACCACAAGATGTTGTGGTCCCTCTTGTACGGGAGTTTTACTCCAATCTGTGGATAAAGACCCATCTTGATGCCAGCAGAGTCACTGTTCGGCGACAACCCATTCCTTTCGATTAGATCACTATCAATAGCCTCTAGTCCCCTACCACATGCCAACCATCAGGGAAGATGACTACTCGGTCTACATTAAGAACCACATTGATTATGATGAGATCCTAACCACCATCTATGTGGAGGGCACATACTGGCGACTAGCAGCCGTTGGCACGCCACAACTGGTGCTGATATCTGAATTGAAAGAGGAGGCCAATGCTTGGTTCTCCTTTATCGTAGCATGTGTAATGTCATCGACTCATACTTCTGAGGTTACGAAGGGCCGAGCTGCTTTAGTATATGCCATCGTTACCGGGTTGTGACTGTTGCTCTCGAACACATTGTGGAGACATCCATCCGGAACTATACACGTGACCCTCCCACTTCTGGCATGCCTTGTCCCTCCACCATTACAGCCTTGTGCAATAGAGCGGATGTTTTTTTTTATAACTCGGTATCCGGCCCGAAGATCGACTAATCCAAGGGACCAATCCCACCGTCCACTAGCGGGGGGCCCAATTGAAGCCGGGGCTTTACGCCACAGTATGGACTGGCCCCACAGGAATTGATAGCACCATGGAGGTTTCGAACCTGAGACCTAGAGAGGAGCAAGACAAGTTCCAGGCCTCTACCACCGGGACAACCCCTTTGGGTTGCAATAGAGCGGATGTTGTCTGGGACCCCGCTGACGAAATCATATCACCTAAGGCACCCATTGAGGTTGCAAACCCGCCACCATCATCCGACCACAGAAGAGCACCCTCTCGTCCTTTGACCACTTGTGTCATACCAGGACCATCCTCATCTGACACCACTATTACTCTCGCCTCTCTACAGCACGAGATCATTGACATTCGGCGGGAGCAGACTGACATTCTCCGGGAGCAGGCTGACATGCGTCGGGATCAACTGATGATGCAAAAATGCCAAATGGAATACATGAACTTTACTTCTGAATAGACATCTGTCCTAGCTCAACAATTTCCCGGCGCTCAATTTCCACAACCACCAGTCTTCCCACCATACCCCCCACCAGCTAACGACGAGGAGGACGACGATCACTGACGATCGTCGTCACAGGTACGTGTTCTCCTATTTATTTATCTGCCTAGTACATTGAGGACAATGCACACTTTATGTTTGGGGAGTATTTACTGATGTTGCATGCATTACTGTTGCATGTCGTCTCTTGCTATTTCTTGCTTCTATTTGTGAATTAAAGTATGACTTGTGTCCTTGAGCAACAAATTTTTTTTTGAAGGAAAATAAGTTCTACCTTAAGAACTTAATGAATTAGAACTGCAACTGTATTACATGATGAAAATAATCTCCATCTCAACTAGAGTCTTGAAATTTTTTGACTTGTTTGTGAATATTCTTGGTTGAGTTAGTACTTCAAAATTGAGGAAAAATTTGGACACTTTTGAGTCATGATTGAGTGGAGTATATGTTGGAAAGTGAAAAATTTTGTGAACTATGACTTGAGCATCTTAGACTACTCTATAACCTATATGAGGGCACTTTGAGGCGAAATTTTATAATTATGAACTTGACTTTGACATGATTTAGGTGATCTTGGAACGTTTGAGCATTTCAAACCTACCTTGTCTATATTAACCAATAGTGCCTACTTTTGAGCTTAATTGAAAAAAGAATGGAAATTAACCACCATTCGACTTTTCTTGATGAAACTCATTATACATACCTTTATATGTGCCTAAAAATAAATTTTATCCTTAACTTAAGAGAGTATAATGAATTTCATGTGTGTACTATGTTTTGGGCTATTAAGTTATTCATGTACGATGTTTTGGGCTATTATAAAAAAAAATTCAATGCCTAATGAAAAAGGAAAAAGAAAGAGTGAAAAAAAAATAGCATAGTTATGTGATGATGAACTATGTGGAGGCCCTATATTGACCTATTTCGTAAAATCTAACAAAGCCCATGGTCATCAAGATTTAAAGTAAAGAAAAACTGGGGAGGGAATTGAAGATGTTTTAAGATGAAAGTTACAAATTATACTCTCTTCTTTGATATCGATACCTTTTTCTTTGAAACCGACACCAAAGACCTGACATTATAAGCTTAAAATGACATTTTGATCCAAGTCTAGGGAATAATTACATTAGTGGAGAAGTGCTTGAAAAGTAGGCTTATGGAGTGCTTGATAATAATCTTGACTTTGAGTTTACTAGCATTAGTTGATCTTAAGTATATGTATGAAACCCAAGATTGAAAATAGCACACACACGTTCCGATTTTGCAATGTATTGCTTGGCTTAGGAGAAAACACTTCTTGTTGATTTTTGGATGGACTTTGTTGATGTGTTAGTGGGATTTCTGATGTTTACATTTGAGTTGCTAAGTTAGTTTTTTTGAAGGATTAAGGATGAACTCTACATTTTGATCTTATTGCTTGCTCGAGGATGATCAAGTCTAAGTTTGGGGGAGTTGATATTTTTACACTTATTTTGCTGTAAATTTTAGGTGTTTTATATGGATTCCTGGACGATTTTACGCTTTCTGGTATATTTTCATTGATTTCAGGAATCTAGCTCCAAGTACGTAAAAGTGGAGGAAACGAGCTAAAAATGTTGAAAAATGACAAAATCGAGCAAACACGTTGAAAAAAGGACCAAAATCTCAAGATTGAAGGTTTTGAACTCCGCGATCGATCGACAGCATCTCCACGATCGATCGCGGAGCTGAGTATTTTGAAGAACAAATTTAATCAATTGGCAATCAATCGACATTCCATCGCGATCGATCGCGACGGTCCAAAATATTTTGGCGATCTATTGTCATTTCTCATGGATCGATCGCGGATTTGAAAATTTTGAAAAATAATTCCAGTATACATTGGTGATTGATCGGCAATTCACCGTGATCGATCGCCAGAAGCGAAAAAATCGAGATTTTATTTCATTGTTGGATATTTTGTGTCAAAAAATTGGTAAACTCCCACTAGGGGTGCTTAACGGACCGAACGTGTCCAGTCCGATCCGAAACCGGCCGGTTCCGGATCCGTTAAGAACGGAACCGATCCCGTCCATTAAGGAACCGGATCGGGTCTGGATCCGGTTCCGGACCAATCCGATCCTGTTCGGTCCTTCTTTTTTTGATTTTTTTTTTATATTGTAAATGTTTCCACAATATTCATCACACATTCAATATATTTCTTCTTCATTTCATAATATAAATGCATACAAATATTTGTAAAAGATGGCAATTGAAAATCTAAATAAAAAGTATTATTATTAAGCACTCTTCATAATTGATAAGTATTGTTTTGACGTTATCTTCTTCTTGCTCGTCATCATGATTTACGAATTTGTCAACCGCCACATCTCTTCTATTATTACATTCTGCTTCAAACCAATCTTTAAGTAATGTGAGCATGCATAACGAATCAACAGATAGACTACTTCTGTATTCTCCAATAATTCGGCCACATGTTGAGAATGCTGATTCAGAAGCGACGCTTGAAGCTTGTACTGCATACACGTCTCTAGCCATTTTGGCTAAGATAGGGAATTGTGCTGCATTTGCCTTCCACCATTGTAAGACGTCGAAGTTGTCTTCCGTTAGAAATTGATAATTCAGATAAATTTTGTGATGACCAGGGATTATAGGTGTTAATCCCGGAGTATTAATAATCCCTAAAGTGGTTTTACGTGGCGATTTGGAATTTAATCGAGGTGTTGGGCCTTCTGGGCTCGTTTATTTGGGCAGTTGGGATCGTTGGATCCAGAGGTTGAGATTGTATTCTCATTACGGTGTAAAACCTAAGAGTTGGGTTTTTGATGTGTCTCGGAATCTCGGGTGCTGTGTGAGCACCGGTAGGGGATTTTGGAGTTAGAGAGAGAGTTTTTGAAAACAGATGATTTTTAAGGAATCATGATGTATTTGTGGGGCTATTATTTTTTCGGGGTATTTTTGCTATAAATAGCAGTTGAACCCGAAATTTTAAGAAAAAATATCATTTCAACTCAAATCTCTTCTCCCTCCTCCCGCCGCGATTTTCCCGTCACCTCCCCTGCCCCGCCGTTTCAGGCGCTCCGCCAGCCGCCGTCCGGCCGCCGATCGGCGCGTGCGACCTACCCACGGCTTCGTCTCGTCCAGGCGCTCATTTCCCCTCCGTCAATTGAAGGTTTCGTCGCGTTTCTCGTTCGGATTTGGCAGAAAGGCGTCGATCCCCAAAAGTTAGGGTCATCGATTTTGAACGATTTTGCTTCCGATTTTTGTTGGGTAATCTCCCTTACCCCTTGTTCGTCTTTTTCGTGCATTTCCCTGCTTAATCGGTGGTTTTGGTTCGAATTTATTTTCGAAAATTGGTAGGGTTTGGTTCGAATTTTGGGGGTTTTTGGCAGGGGTATTATTTCGTGCAATTGATCGATTATTGCATGTTTTAGGAGTATTGTGATGCTTGATTGAGATCGAATTGAGAAGCTATGGTTCGAATTTGAAGAATTGTTAGGGTTCGAATTTAAAGGCTTGTTTGGGTTCGATTTTAAGGGGGCTGAGTTCGAAAATTTGGGGGTTTTTGTCAAGGGATGTTGATTCTTGCTTGGATAGCTTAATTGACATTTTAGATGGATTATGGTATTTTATTGGGTTCGAAATTGTGAGATTAAGGTTCGATTTTTGTAGGGCATTCTTGAACAAATTTCGATTGTCTCATTTATTTCCTTCCCTGCATGTACCCTGCCCCGGGTCTTTTAAGAGGATAATTGTCGTGTGTTGACAATATTTTGAGGGATATGGGTGTGCTTGAGCATAGGTTACATGTTCATAAATAATTGTGAATTATTTATCGTGTTAGCACATCATTCCTCGGGGCATGGAACTCGAGCAAGGTTTGGCTCGGACTTCGGTGATTTAAGGTACGTGCGACGTACGAGCATTACTATATATATATGAAATGCATAAGGTGTTTTTGATTGCATTGAATGTTTTGCGTATGGTTATATATATATGTTGATATAGCCAAGGAATGACCCAAATCTTGATATCGCCGCTTGTAGCGTGCGTGACACTAGAGTAGGATGACTCTTACATGATATATGGGGTACTGGGTTTATTTGACTATATTAGGGCATTTGAGATGCCTGAGGATGATTGTAGAATCATGTATTCTTCGTGAGACATTGAGATGTCTAGGTTCGTAGAATCATGTATTCATTATGAGACATTTGAGATGTCTAGGTTTGTAGAATCATGTATTCTTCGTGAGACATTGAGATGTCTAGGTTCGTAGAATCATGTATTCATTATGAGACATTTGAGATGTCTAGGTATAATGGAAAGCGAGATTATGAAATCAATATTAGATATTGATATATCTATATTTGCATGTATATGAACTTGGAATCATTCATTATTGATATTTGAGAATCAGGCATGCGATGTGTAAATCAATGTGTTGGTTTACTGATTTATGAGGTTTGATGAGTTTGATGATTGTGAGAACAGGGACAGTACACGGAATACCGGATGAGGTTGCCATCCAGGGAGTATCATTTAAATTCATTAGCATTTACCTTTGTTGTAAATTATGAATTTCATTATTATGATTATGGGATTTTGTGTATTGGTATGCTCACCCCGTTGGGGGCTGTCTCTGTTGGGACAGGTGGACAGGTACATCGATGGCTATGGAGCTGAGCTCGAGCTGTTGATTTGAGGTACTCCCAGGATCGTGGTACCAGGGCTTGATGGAGCACGGTATCGTATAGAGTACCTATATATACACCTGAGGATTTATACATATTCATGATGCTCGCATGTGAGCACGATTATACTTGTATATGGATTGTATATAAAGGCATGAGCCTATCTCTCTTTCATTTAAGGTTGCATGCAATTAGAGGTTGAATTGCTAGAATGATATGAGAGTCATTGGTGTATTATGTGTGGTGTCTTCCCTGGCTGGGAATTTACTTGTATTGCTGCTTTCTGTTGAGTATTATGCTTTCCCTGGCCGGGAATTTTGTTATGTGTTGTACTCTTTTTTTTTGGGATAGCTCTATTTATGGGGAGACTCTGCCCAAATTTTTGTAAAAGTTTACAATGTGAAAAGTGGCACCAAGGGGTTGGTAAAGGGCAAACATATGAGTCTTTTATTGACAGGCAATGATTAAGTATCATCAGAGCTTCCCGATTGACATTTTATAGAAAGCATGTACCACACATAGTGGTTAATACACTAATCAAGGTTTAAGGGCTTGGGGTCCTTACATTAGTGGTATCAGAGCAGTGGTTGCTCATTGGGGCTGTTAAGGGCCTAGGAAGTTATTGATAGCACATATTTATGCATGATGGCATTAATGTTGTATGACATAACAAATTGTTTATGTGCTCTTATGATAGTTTATGTGCTCTTATGATATGAAAAGTGGTATTGCTAACCATTGTGGTTGCAGGAATCGTGTGGAACACGATAGGATGACATTTATAGGGATGTCTGGCACTCCGTGTATTATGTGCCAAGGAAGCTGGTTTTTAAGAAAATCCGGTAAAGGGATATTTCCGAGGTAACATGTACTTTATATTGTCTTGTTGACACATGATGAATGCAAAGTGGTGCATTAAGGTTATGGTATATGTTATTGTGCATTGTTTTTGCATATGCATGTTATGAAATATAAGAGGTGTATTTCTTGAGTCAAAGTTATCTTAGTAAGGATTTTAATGGCTTATGCTAAAGTCCATTGCATGGAGTAGCAACGCTAAAGTCCAGTGGAAGCGATGAAGAATCCCGCTTACATGGAGTAGCAACGCTAAAGTCCATTGCATGGAGTAGCAACGCTAAAGTCCAGTGGAAGCGATGAAGAATCCCGCTTACATGGAGTAGCAACGCTAAATTCTCACAAGAGATTCAAATCCAAAAGCAAGTATCCCTTCAACCAAGAATCTAAGAGTTTAGCCTAGCATAATTGAATCTAAAAATAACAAAAACTGATTCGAAAACATTAAATAAACAAAGGAAAAGAAATTACTAAGATGAATCACGATTCCGGCTTGTCGATTCCGGCTCCGTTCTTCGCGTTGTTCTTGACAAAACTTGATGTGATTAGAAATAGACACATCTTTAGCGCTTAATTGTCTACGATTTGGTGGGTTTTGATGGATAATTTGATACGTATGCTACCTAATCATATATTTGTGTAATTGTAGGTACAATCGACGAAAACGAGCTAAATATGATGTGTAAAGACCAAGAAAAGACATGGACATGACAAGGACTCAAAATTGATCAAGAAAAGGGCAAAACGTAATTTGAAGGAAGAGATCGATTGCCATGAAGAGGAGATCGATTGCCCTTGGACAGAAACTTGAGCAACAAAATTAACGAAGTAGCGATCGATCGATGATTCTAGGCGATCGATCGCCTGAGGCTACTGGAGGGAAGCGATCGATCGCTATAAAGTGGCGATCGATCGCCTCAAGCGTTTTGCTGAAAAAAATAAACGAAGCGATCGATCGGTATAAAAGGGGTGATCGATCGCCAAAGAGTCCGAATTTTTGGAAATTTAGTCTTTTACCGTGTTTAAAAGATTGTAACCTAGTTATTAGCCTCCAAGACCCCATCACGATTCCGGCTTGTCGATTCCGGCTCTGTTCTTCGCGTTGTTCTTGACAAAACTTGAAAGAAAAATCTTCTAAAAACCTAAAACATATTCTAAAGTATCGAAAAATCTCCCTAAGAGGTGATCCCAATCGAGTTATGGGGTCTTGGAGGCTAATAACTAGGTTACAATCTTTTAAACACGGTGAAAGACTAAATTTCCAAAAATTCGGACTCTTTGGCGATCGATCGCCCCTTTTATACCGATCGATCGCTTCGTTTATTTTTTTCAGCAAAACGCTTGAGGCGATCGATCGCTTCCCTCCAGTAGCCTCAGGCGATCGATCGCCTAGAATCATCGATCGATCGCTGCTTCGTTAATTTTGTTGCTCAAGTTTCTGTCCAAGGGCGATCGATCTCCTCTTCATGGCAATCGATCTCTTCCTTCAAATTACGTTTTGCCCTTTTCTTGATCAATTTTGAGTCCTTGTCATGTCCATGTCTTTTCTTGGTCTTTACACATCATAGTTAGCTCGTTTTCGTCGATTGTACCTACAATTACACAAATATACGATTATGTAGCATACGTATCAAATTATCCATCAAAACCTACCAAATCGTAGACAATTAAGCGCTAAATATGTGTCTATTTCTAATCACATCAAACTCCCCCATACTTACTCTTTACTCGACCTCGAGTAATCAAATAAAACTACAATATTTTTGGTTAGCTCATAGGTTCATAACAAAGCAACTTGTCCTCACTTTAATACCTCAACAATTTTAACATGCACGGTAATGAAAGGCGGTGAAAAGTTAAAAGTGGAACAAGTTCAATCCCTAAACATTTCATACTCAACAAAGTAGTGAACGTGTGTGTGTGGTCATAAACAAGTGTTGTGTACAAATTATAGATCCAAAATATGCAAAGCCATAATAGTTCAAGCATACACTAACACAAGTATAAGCTCACTTGCACACTCTTCTCCACTATCTTAGCCACTTTGCAAACATAAATCAAGTAGGTCTTTATTAGCTTGTAGCTTGGCCTAGGTATTGGCTTATGAAAGAAAGGATAAAGATATATCAAACAAGAGAGTATGATGAAATGCACACTAAAACTTCTCTTCTTGCATGAATTTTTCAAACCTTGTTCATTTTTCAAGGTTTATTTCAACATTTTTTTTCTTCTTTTGTGTGCCTTGGCTCCCCTTGGAGTCATATTTATATCAAATTTCTCAAGGCATTCCTTTTCTTTCATGTGTTTCATTCTTTTGACAATAAAGTTCACAAATATAATTCAATGAATTCCCAAGTGCATGTGAATGAAATACATCATACTCCCTTAAAAGGTATGGATTAAACTCATATTTAGGCTAAAAGGATAGGATGATAAGCTAGTCAAGGAATGTTGAATGGGGGTCTTTAGTATGCTTAGCATACTACCATTCTTTTACATTAAAGCTCAAAAAGGGTACTAGAGATTGATTTTGTTTACATGGTAGGTTTGAAAGGCACAAACGCATCAAAGATCGCCTAAATCACTTTCATGTTCGCAAGTAGTCTAGACATACGCCTCAAAGAGCATGTAGTTAAGTTCTAGCATGTATTAGAGACTTCTTAAGACTATCACAAAATTCACACAATCTTCACTAAGCTATGCACACTTCACAAGTCATGACAAAATCGTGCTCAAAATATTCAACTTACTAAGTTGAAGTAAAATTTTGCATTAGAGTTCAAAGTGTTCGAAGGTTAACAATTCACCTATGTTCAAAAGCATGCATGATATCAATTAGGTTTCATCATGGGCTATTGATTCTAAGCATGTGTTCATTACTAACTATGAGCTCAAAATTTTCAAAATTTTCGATTTTTTTGTATTTTTTGAAATAAGAAAAACAATAACACACCATTAATCCCTCCCCATACTTAAATCTTACATTGTCCCCAATGTAAGGCAAAAATACAAGAAAATAGAAAAGTTTAAACTAAAAATCAATAAAACTAAAAAGGTAAAAGGGAAACTAACTCCCCTTGGGTTGCCTCCCAAGCAGCGCCTCTGTTTAACGTCGGTGGCCCGACGCCAGTGCTCGTGCTCTGTCGAAGTGAGGTGGATCCTCTAGAGCCACCTTGATGTCTACTTGTCCTCCTTCTTCATTTTGGACACCTTCATAGTAGTGCTTCAGTCGGTGACCATTCACCTTGAATGTCTTAGTGGTGTCCAAACTCTGAATTTCCACTGCACCATGGGGATATACATTAATAACTAAATAAGGCCCATGCCACCTAGAACGAAACTTACCTGGAAACAGGCGAAGGCGTGATTGGTAAATGAGAACTTTTTGACCAACTTCAAAGTTTCTCCTTGATATCATATTGTCATGAAAGTCCTTCGTCTTTTCTTTGTAAAATCTTGCACTCTCGTATGCTTCATTTCATATCTCCTCTAGCTCTTGCAATTGCAGCTTCCTATGCACGCCACTCTCATCATAGTTCATGTTGAAATTCTTCACTGCCCAGTACGCTTTGTGTTCCAACTCTACAGGGAGATGACACGGTTTACCAAAAATCAGTCGATAAGGGGACATACATATTGGAGTCTTATATGCGGTTCTGTAAGCCCACAGTGCATCGTCTAGTCGCAAGCTCCAATCTTTCCTTGTCGGGTTTACCGTTTTTTCCAATATGGCCTTGATTTCTCGGTTAGAGACCTCGGCTTGGCCATTTGTTTGCGGGTGATAGGCAGTGGAGACTTTGTGAGTCACGTGGTATTTCTTGAATAGGCTTTCCACTGTCCGATTGCAGAAGTGTGTACCTCTATCACTGATGATGGCTCTCGGGATTCCAAACCTAGAGAAAAGGTTATGTTTGATAAAATCTGCAACAACCTTGGAATTGTCAGTACGGGTGGCTATAGCTTCCACCCATTTCGACACATAATCAATAGCAAGCAGTATATAAATATGACCATAAGACATAGGAAAGGGCCCCATAAAGTCGATGCCCCATACGTCAAAAATTTCAGAAATGAGAATGGGTTGTTGAGGCATCTCCTTTCTTTGGGAGAGATTACCGGTCAATTGGCATTGCGCACAGTTCTTGCAGAAAAGATATGCATCACGAAATAGGGTGGGCCAAAAGAACCCACACTCTAGTACCTTCCTAGAGGTCCTCTTGGCTCCAAAATGTCCACCACAAGCATATGAATGGCAGAACATTAGAATGTTATTTACCTCAGTCTCGGGTATGCATCGTCGAATGATTTGGTCCGCGCAGTTCTTCCATAAGTAAGGATCATCCCATACATAATACTTGGCATCACTCTTGATTTTAGCTCGTTGAGACCTAGACAATTCAGGGGGCAGCACATTAGAAGCTAAAAAATTCACAATATGAGCATACCATGGAAGATTGTCGTTTATGGAGAATAGGTGCTCATCCGGGAATTCCCCCTTCAAGCAAAGCTCATCCTCCACATGCGGTAGACGGCTTAAGTGATCCGCTACTTTGTTCTCGCTGCCCTTCTTATCCTTGATTTGTATGTCGAATTCACTCAAGAGCAAAATCCATCTTATCAGCCTTGGTTTAGCCTCCTTCTTCGTCATCAAATAGCGAAGAACTGCATGATCAGAATAAACAATAACTTTAGTACCAAGTAAATAAGATCTAAATTTTTCAAGAGCAAAAACAACTGCTAAAAGCTCTTTCTCAGTAGTAGAATAATTTCATTGGGCATCATTCAAGGTTTTTGATGCGTAGTATATGGCATGTGAAGCATTGCCCTCTTTTTGTCCCAAGACAGCACCAACCGCATAGTCACTTGCATCGCACATGATCTCGAAGGGCTTACTCCAGTCGGGTGGTTGGATGATGGGGGTAGAGGTCAATGACTCTTTCAATGTATAAAAAGCTCTCTTGCTTTCGTCATCCATCTCAAAAGGGACATCCTTTTGTAGTAGCTTACACAAAGGTGTAGCTATCTTGGCGAAGTCTTTGATGTACCTCCTGTAAAAACCTGCATGACCAAGAAAAGAGCGCACATCCTGGACACAAGTAGGGTAGGGTAAAGATTGCATAACATCAATTTTTGCCTTATCGACCTCTATACCATTAGCAGAAACTACATGACCCAGCACTATACCTTGTTCGACCATAAAATGACATTTTTCAGAATTTAAAACAAGGTTAGTATCGATGCACTTTTTCAATACCAGTGTAAGGCTAGATAGGCAATCCTTGAATGAGTTACCGTAAACAGTAAAGTCATCCATGAATACTTATAAAATATGTTCAATAAACTCAGAAAAGATACTGACCATACACCGTTGTAAAGTGGCTGGGGCATTGCAGAGTCCAAAGGGCATGCGACGGTATGCGAATGTGCCGAAAGGACATGTGAAAGTGGTCTTCTCTTGGTCCTACGGAGCGATTGCAATCTGAAAATAGCCCGAGTAACCGTCAAGAAAACAATAATAGGAATGGCATGCTAACCTCTCAAGCATCTGATTAATAAAAGGTAGAGGAAAGTGGTCCTTTCTAGTCACAGCGTTAAGCTTCCGGTAGTCAATGCACACTCGCCATCCATTTTGAATGTGTGTGGGCACAAGTTCATCATCTTTATTCTTTATCACAGTGATACGGTATTCTTTGGCACCACTTGAACTGGACTAACCCATTGACTATCGGATATAGGATATATCACGCCAACCGATAAAAGTTTCAGAATCTCCTCCTTCACCACATCCATCATGGGTGGGTTTAGCTTCCTTTGGGGCTGACGTGTAGGGCTCCCTCCTTCCTCCAGTAGAATTCGGTGCATGCATGTGGAGGGACTGATTCCCTTTATGTCCGCGATTGTCCAGCCTATAGCAGTCTTGTGCTCCTTGAGCACATGAATCAGGTCCTTCTCTTGATCATCCCCCAACTTGCTGGAGATGATCACTGGTAATGTATTACCTTCACCAAGGAATACGTATTTAAGGTGGGTAGGCAGTGGCTTCAGTTCGATGGTGGGTGCCTGCAAAACAGATGGGAGAAGTCTAGCGTTAGAAATAGCAGTGATATAAAAGAAACTTTACCTGACTGAAATAGCTCGGTGTATCATCCAGCGCATCGATGGTGTGCTTCACTTCGTCCATGAGGGGTACGTCCTCTTCTTCCTTCTCCATGTCCATGGTAAGAGTGCTTTCCAATTCTTCTTCGCCTACATTCTCAAAAACTTCCTGTGACAGGTAATCAATAACATCAATAGAGTACACAGTATCATCATTATTGCATGGATATTTCATGGCATCATAGATGTTAAATGTAACAATCTCACCATCAAATTCCATAGCGAGGGTACCACTATGCACATCTATCTTAGTCTTAGAAGTTTTGAGAAATGGTCTTCCTAACAAGATGGGGCTACTTTTATCACTATTCTCCATGTCAAGGATATAAAAATCAGCTGGGAAAACCAGTTCATTCACTTGCACTAACACATCTTCAACTAAACCCCTAGGGTATGCACTAGATCTATCCGCTAATTGAATCACCACTCCCGTAGGGTTCAAAGGACCAAGTTGTAAAGAAGCATAAATAGAATATGGCATGACATTAATTGATGCTCCTAAATCTAACATGGCCTTTTCAAGGCGAGTGTTTCCAATAGTGCACGGGATAGAGAACATACCTGGATCTTTACACTTGGTAGGGATTTTTCTTTGTATCATCGCTGATACGTTTTCACCCAGTTCAACCTTGGGGTCCATTCAATCTATGACTCCTCTTGGCAGTGCATAATTCCTTTAAAAACTTCGCATAGCGAGGTACTTGTTGGATGACGTCCAGCAATGGGATGTTTATCTCACATCTTCGGAAGGTCTCATACAGGCCTTTGAGTCCAGCGTCTTTCATGTTGTCCTGGTTTCACTGTCTGTCCATTTCCTCCGGCCATTTGACGAACAAGGGAAGTGAGGCTAATGAGCTGTTGTTCTAAGTTGGACACATTTGCCTCTCCTTGTTTCCTTTAAGCTGGTTCCGCTCGAAAGTTGCCAAATTGCTGTGAGTTGGCCACCATGTTAGCTATCAAGCTTTTCGCATCCTCTGGTGTTTTATCGACAAAGGTTCCTTCACTCGCAGCGTCAACCAAGTTCCTGTCATTGGATAACAAACCTTCATAAAAGTACTGAATGAGTAAATGTGCACTTATCTGGTGTTGTGGGCAGCTTGCACACAACTTCTTGAAGCGTTCCCAGTATTCATGCAATGTTTCTCCCGAGTACTGTCTGATGGAGTAGATCTCCTTTCGTATGTTGGCCGCTCTTGATTCTGGAAAGTACTTCTCCAGAAACGTTCTTTGGAGGTCAGTCCATGTTGTGATTGAGCCTGACGGTAAGTAGAATAGCCAGTCCTTTGCAGCGTCCTTTAGAGAAAAAGGGAAAGCCCTTAACTTGATCTGATCTTCAGTAATTCCGGTCGGTTTCATGGTGGTGCAAACCACATGAAACTCCATCAGGTGCTTATGGGGATCCTCGCCTGCAAGTCCATGAAAGGATGACAACAAATGTATTAGTCCTGATTTAAGTTCGAAATTTACATTAGTCGCAAAAGCAGGAAAATTGATGCAAAGAGGTTGTTGGTCCAAATCTGGATTGGCTAGTTGTCGTATACTTTGGTTCGCAGCCATGTTGTTCCTTTCCTCCTCTTCTTGTTCTGCAATCCTCAGTGCTTCTCGTCTTCTCTGATGTAGCGTCCTCTCGATCTCAGGATCGTAGTGACAATTATTCTCGTAATTAAACGATCCTCCTGTACTCATCAACAAACCAAAACAGCAGTGCGGGATAACAAAATAAAATAAAAATAAAAAAAATCGACACAAATTAATACCAATGCCTTCCCCGGCAACGGCGCCAAAATTTGGTAGCGCTTATCGCGTACGCCCAAATTAACCATTCTCAAGTTAATAACAAAAGTATGTAGTAGCGAGAGTAGGGATCGATCCCACAGGGAAGGTAGTATTTTTTTTTTTGGTGTCAATTTAAAAACGAATAGTAAAAAGGGGGTTTTGAGTTGAGTGATTACTACTAAGCAAATTACAGAATTAAACTAATTAACGAGATTAACTAAAACGGTTAAAACTTATGAGAGTGAAGCGATTCTTGGTATTCGGTCAACTTTACATTTGGAAAATTCTCTCTTGATCATCAAATCACTAACATTCGAATTCTTTCAATTATTCATCGATTGGAAATTGAATTCCTACCCACCTTAATCGTAGTCAAAGAGAAAACAGCATTCAATCCGACCCTTATCAAATCTCTAATCAAAACTACAGCCGTTAATGATTAAATCAATGATAGATTTCAAAACTAGTGAGTTCGATAAATCTAATCAATAGAAACTACAGCCGTTAATGATTGATTACCCAATCGTTTCTCCTAAGAATTCAATAACACCTACAGCCGGTAATTATTAATCTTAGTTGCTTCTTAATTAGCTATCGATTATGCATGTGAATACTAGGTGATCAATCTAATAAACAAACACAATAATCATTGAAATCGATACCAAGAAACATAATTGAAATCGAAATTAAACTCAATAAACAAACCAAATTATCACAAGAGATTCAAATCCAAAAGCAAGTATCCCTTCAACCAAGAATCTAAGAGTTTAGCCTAGCATAATTGAATCTAAAAATAACAAAAACTGATTCAAAAACATTAAATAAACAAAGGAAAAGAAATTACTAAGACGAATCACGATTCCGGCTTGTCGATTCCGGCTCCGTTCTTCGCGATGTTCTTGACAAAACTTGAAAGAAAAATCTTCTAAAAACCTAAAAAATATTGTAAAGTATCGAAAAATCTCCCCAAGACGTGATCCCAATCGAGTTATGGGGTCTTGGAGGCTAATAACTAGGTTACAATCTTTTAAACATGGTAAAAGACTAAATTTCCAAAAATTCGGACACTTTGGCAATCGATCGCCCCTTTTATACCGATCGATCGCTTCGTTTATTTTTTTCAGCAAAACGCTTGAGGCGATCGATCGCCACTTTATAGCGATCAATCGCTTCCCTCCAGTAGCATCAGGCGATCGATCGCCTAGAATCACCGATCGATTGATGCTTCGTTAATTATGTTGCTCAAGTTTCTGTCCAAGGGCGATCGATCTCCTCTTCATGGCAATCGATCTCTTCCTTCAAAATTACGTTTTTGCCATTTTCTTGATCAATTTTGAGCCCTTGTCATGTCCATGTCTTTTCTTGGTCTTTACACATCATTTTTAGCTCGTTTTCGTCGATTGTACCTACAATTATACAAATATACGATTAGGTAGCATACGTATCAAATTATCCATCAAAACCTACCAAATCGTAGACAATTAAGCGCTAAAGATGTGTCTATTTCTAATCACATCAGGTTGACAGAGGATTTGCCTTCGGTAATCACGAGGTGGCGGTTCACTCGACTGCACTCTTTTATTGATGTCGTGGGTGAGAGACTTCTCGGATGACCTCAAAGGTTGATAGGAGATGTGCCTTTAGGAGGTCATGGGAGGGTGGTTCATTCGACTACATCAATCCTATGAATGTGTGTCTACTGATATTATTCATAGCTCTGTTTCGATGGGTAGTATGTGGGTCAAGGACCCATAAAAATATGAATTTGAGTGAAATGTTATTAATTTTTTAGTACACATTCTTAGTATGATAACATCCAAATATTTGCTTAAAATTTTCATATCATTCTCGAAGCATGTATGATTTTTATTTACTGAGCATTAGTTTACGTAATTCATGCATTGTAGGTAAGTACGACGACACCTGAGACATGGACTTACTGAGCAATGTTACGAGCTCCTACAAGGCTATGAGCTCCTACGAGCTTCTGAGAGTTGCTGTACATGGATGATGTCATGCTGAGCTATGAGCTTTACGTATTTTGGCCTCTGGGCCTCTAGAATTATCGTGTGAAACTCATATGATTTTTATTAGGTTATTTTGTAAGCTTATGCTAGTTTTTTTTTTTTTTTGAGAAGCTATGCTAGTTTTTTTAAAACATGCAAAATTATCTTCTTGAAAACTTTGGTATAAATGGTTTGTAAATAGTGTCGTTATATATGAGTACTATATTTACAATGATAGTGATTTACCTCGTGAATATAATTTTGCTGATGGTATACTTGGTGGCGTAGATTGTGATGTGTATCGATATTGTTGTATCTCCGGTGTTATATGAATAGAGGAGATGCTACCCCATGAATATAGTTTTGCTGATGGTATACTTGGTGACGTAGAATATTCTTATTAATTAAAAAAATATTCTTATTGTGATGTAAAAACTTCAAAAATTATCACACAACAAGGTAAATTTCGAAAATAACCAAAAAATATTCTTATAATTAAAAAAAAAAACCTATATCAATTCAATGTTAAAGTTCTTAAGTTAAATATTTGTAAAAAAGCTACTCAATATAAAAATATAATGTAGAATAAATTAATTAATCACCAAAAAACATTCCAATTAATTATAAAAAAACCTATATCAAAACAATTTTAAAGTTCTTAATTATTTAAATATTTGTGAAAGAGTTACTCATTATAAAAATATAATGTACAATAATTTAAGGGTAACCTAAACTTTTATTTAACCTAACTCCCATTATCCATTATTTTATATTCTAAATCCCCATTCATACTTTCATCTTCATCCTAACACCCTACCCCACAACACTTTACCAAATTACCCTTACAAGTGATAATGTATTAATTGCATTATACCCCCCGGAGTTTTAATCACTTTGTAAAATTACCCCAAATTTACCATTTTCTAATAAACTTTTTCTTACGATCCGTCTTTGCGAAATTGGTATCAGAGCCTGGTTTATTCTGAAAATACTATAATAATATCTTGAATATTAATTTGTAACCTATACAGAGGAGACGATTCAAGAAATTATGGATCCGAACGAATGTTCGATGTGTCATTCATACAGGTGGTACTTCCAAAAATTGGAAGCACTAAATCAAAAGCATATGACAGAAGCTCAATGCTTCAACCATAAGTGGAAACTATTACGAGGAACAGGAATATGGACACCCGGCATAAACCCTTACAAGAAACTCGAAAGTAGGCTCCATCAAGTGAACCTCAAATTACAGTTCGAGTTACAGAACTTCAGGAAGACGATCATCCTGAACATGAAGATGTTGTTCCGAACCCCAATGATCCAACAGGGTCCAGACCAGATGATTAGGATGGGAGAACCAACATTTCAAGAAAATTGAGCCAGAGTTTTCTGAGATATCCCAAGATCTTAGAGAGATTCAGAAGACAGTTCATCGTTATGGCTACATTCTTAGTATGATATCATCCAAATATTTGATCAAAATTTTCATATAATTTTCATAGCATGTATGGTTTTTATTTACTGAGCGTTAACTCACTTAGTTCATGCATTGTAGGTAAATAAGACGACACGAAAGACATGGACTTACTGAGCAATGTTACGAGCTCCTACAAGGTTATGAGCTCTTACGAGCTTCTGAGAGCTGCTATACATGGATGACGACCAGCCGGGCTACGAGCTTTACGTATTTTGGCCTCTGGGTCTCTAGAATTATCGTGTGAAACTCATATGATTTTTATTAGGTTATATTTGTAAGCTTATGCTAGTTTTTTTGTTTTTTAAGAAACTATGCTAGTTTTTTTTTTAAACCTGCAAAATTATCTTTTTGAAAACTTTGGTATAAATGGTTTGTAAATAGTGTCGTTATATATGAATACTATATTTACAATGATAGTGATTTACCTCGTGAATATAATTTTGCTGATGGTATACTTGGTGGCATAGATTGTGATGTGTATCGATATTGTTGTATCTTCGGTGTTATATAAATAGAGGAGATGCTACCCCGTGAATATAGTTTTGCTGATGGTATACTTGGTGACGTAGAATATTCTTATTAATTAAAAAAAATATTCTTATTGTGATGTAAAAAACTTCAAAAATTATCACACAACATGGTAAATTTTGAAATTAACCAATAATATTCTTTTAATTAAATAAAATCCTATATCAAATCAATATTAAATTTCTTAAGTTAAATATTTGTAAAAATGCTACTCAATATAAAAATATAATGTAGAATAAATTAATTAATCAACAAAAAATCCAACTGCTTATAAAAAATCCTATATCAAAACAATTTTAAAGTTCTTAATAATTTAAATATTTGTAAAAGAGTTACTCAATATAAAAATATAAGGGCAAATTAACCAAATATCCCCACACCCAAAGTTAAAAGTGGTCACGGTACCTATGTTAGAAGAAATAGTGTGTCAGTCCCTATTCCACATTTATTGTTTGTTTTAATTCCATGATTGTTCATAAATGTAAGACCCCAACGCCCCAACACGTCAATAATGCGATTATGACGTCATTTATGTATGCCAAAATTTCTTTTCATTCTTTAAAAGAATCATTACATGCTTCACATATACCCTATGACTTTTTATAAAAATTTGGGTAGAGTCTCCCCGTAAACTTGACTTCCCAAAAATATCAAAGAGGCAATATATATCCAATTCCCATAATCACAATAGCAACATAATACATCACTTATCTACTCAATTCATAATACACCATATATCCCCAAAATAAAATGCATCAAACACCAAAATATAGGAGAACTTCGAGATATTTATACAACCCATAAAAATACATATCCATGATGCTCACAGACGAGCATTAAATAAGGGAATGCATATCTATTTGCATAAATCACATTACTTCATACCAATACTGGAATCACGCTTCTGGAAGTATTCTCACTCAGTGACTTGCACCCACTTCCAAAACCAATGTCGTACCTGTTTCAACAGAAACAACCCCCACATAGGGTGACCATACTCTGATATAATAATCATGTTCATATCAATATATAAAATCGTAATGTAACAATCAAGATTATTGGAAATCCATAAAATATACTCCCTGTACAATTTCGAACCAGTATAGCTTTCACGAACTGTTCCTGTTTCAATCTTATACAATTTAATAAACATCAAGTTCAGTATCGTTATTCAAACATGATACTCATCGATGCAATAAATTCAATAAAATCACAATTAATCATTTATGTTCAATCATAACGAATCTCATATCGAAGACAACTCTGCCTATTAGTTAATCTCATTCTCAATCATTTCTCATAACGAGCATGCCAAAGGCATCCATACCCAACTCCATATCCGGACCACGTACATTTACGTATCCACCATACTACATATATCAACTCAATTCACATATTCATTTCCTTATATTCAGTCATCACAATTCAACAATGCATGGATACTGGAATATGAAATAATTAATAGTATACCTGCTCGTACGTCACTACGTACCTTATAATCTTTGTTTACCGTCAAGTCACCCTCCTTGTTGTCCGAGAGCTCAAGAAGGCTCTACATGAACTCAAAAGTTTAAGGGTCAACTCATAACCAATACTTGATGAACATAGTCTCACACAATCCAACTTCCCAACAAAAAAACTCAATTTAAACAACTAGCATGTTACATACACCCAACCCAACACCGAGATGCTTCAAACAACAAGCTATGAAAGAAAGATCCATGGATGTAAAATATTCTACTATTTATGTCCAAACCCCTCAATCACAATATAAAGTGTGTTATTTGTTTGAATTCAATTTAAACAAATTAAACATGCGTTGAGTCTCATAATTCTTAATTTAAAACTCATATGATGCCCATTCAAGTATATACATTACCACAATCTTTATTCCATGTTATAATATACACTACCATGTATCTAACCCATTTATTCACACACTACACATGCTTCCAAGGTAACACATTTCATGCCATATCCCAACACCCACCAAAATATTACAATGGCTACAAGCCAAGTTAGTTCTTTTCAACCCCCACTAACAAGGCTTAGCCCCACACTTGAATCTCATTTAAGCATATTAACAAACACCTTCCATGCATGATTTTAATCTTCATTTCTTAACCAACAATAATACTAAGCCAATGCACAATTCAACATTTTCCTTCAACAATCCTTCATCTAGCCACAAACTACAACATATACACATGGTTACATGTTGAAATACACCTACATATGTATATAAAGTACATACAATCACCAATACATGCTGGAACATATTCATATACGTATATACATGATGTGACTAGAAATAGACACGTCTATTGCGCTTAATTGTCTACGATTTGGTATATTTTGATGGATAAATAGATACATATGCTACCTAATCGTATATTTGTGTAAATGTAGGAAAAGGTGAAGAAATCAAGCTAAAATGATGAAAGAATGAGTAAAGTTGAAGAAAAGAGGAAAAAAACCGAAATCCAAGACACATGTTGCTTCTTTCTCCTCAAATTTCTATATGTTTGAGCCAAGTTTTGGAAATATGGTCCATATAAAAGTTGTAGAACTTTGAGTTATCTTCGCGTGGACAGCTGATTCATCGAATTTGGAGTTCGGACGAGAAAGTTATGGCCAAAATACAAAACTCGCCAGAAAAATGGAATCTGGCGTAATTACGCCAATGCTACGGCATGGACAGGCGTAATTACGCCAATACACATACTAACAGGTGCTGGAACATGAACATAAAGGTGTATACTATACCTAAATCCACCAATACATGCTGAAATGCACACACAAATGTATATATATCATATACCAACACTAACACACACATTTCCAGCACACACACATTCAGCACCTCAACACACAAACACACACACGTCAAGCGCACACACACACTCAGCACCACAAAACACACACAATGACCGAATTGCACACACCCTAAACACATCCACAATAGAGGCATAAAATCCCTTAGACAACAAAGAAAAATTGAATCGGTTATCCCCTTGCCCAAGACCGAAAATGTCGAACAAAACTCCACCAAACCACAAGGAAAGTTGAAGCAAGAAGTAAGGAAAAGATCTCAACACACAAACCTAAATGAAATCGCATGGTATGGGTGAAGGAATCGTCCCTTGTGTTGGAAGAAGGGGACAACGGGAATGGGGGAAATGGAGGAAGGGAGGACCGATTAATTATTGTGTGAATTAGAGGAGTGTATCCATTTAATCATTTTACTCCACAAATATAATATCTCATCTCCATTTTTTTTTATTATTATGTTTAGAATGATATAATCTTCTTAATTGCACAAATCGCCCCTCTTATTTAATTTGCATCACAAGTTCAACCTGAAAATATTTATCTAACCCCGGACCAAAATGACATTCCCAAGAATTTAAGAATCTCCTTGAATTTAATCAACATTATAAATTCAATCCCGGAATCATTTATCCCAACTCAGTTCCAAAATCCGATACTCAAAAATTAAATCCCGAGATAACATAAAATATCATAATAAAATCCATGTGACAATTAATAATCATTCCGGACATCACAGTTCATAATGACAAAAATGCCAATGATACTTCATATTTTCCAATAAAAATTTTCTATTTCTCGATTAATCTATTTCTTTTCATAACATTTTTCCTTTTTAGTTTCAATCGCCAATAAGATATCGACCTTTTCTGTTTTGAAGTGTTGGAAACCATTTTGATGATTTGGCGGAGGACATCATTCTGAGCTGCGTAAATGATACCCTAGAACAGCCTATACGCTCTTGGTACAAGTTACACATGAAATTTTATGAAATCTATATAATTTTGGTACAAGATACACATGAAATTGGTATGAAACCTATACTATTTTCGGTACATATTACACGTGAAGTTTGTATGAAACATATACAATTTTGGTACAGTTACACATTGGTATTGAACCTATAGAATTTTGGTATTAGTTACACATGAAATTAGTATGAAACCTATATTATATTCGGTACTTATTACATGTGATGTTGGTATGAAACCTATACAATTTCGGTACAACATATATATAAAATTCGTATGAAACCTATATAATTTTGGTACAATTACAAATGAAAATGGTACGAAATATATACTATTTTTGGTACTTATTACATATAAAATTGGTATAAATCTTTACAATTCTAGTACTAGTTACACATGAAATTGACATGAAACCTATACAATTTTGGTACAAGTTACAAATGAAATTTGTATGAAACCTATACTATTTCGGTACTTATTACACGTGAAGTTGGTATGACACATATATAGTTTTGGTACTAGTTACACATGAAGTCAGTATGAAACCTATACAATTTTGGTACTAGTTACACATGAAGTTGGTATAAAACAAACACTATACTCGTTAATATTACACGTGAAGTTGGTATGAAACATATACAATTTCGGTAATAAATATAAATAACATTGGTATGAAACCTATATAATTTTGGTACTAATTATTTATGAAATTGGAAAGAAAACTATAATATTTTCGGTACTTACTACATATGAAATCGATATGAAATCTTTACAATTCTGGTACTAGTTACACATGAAATTATTATGAAACTTATACAATTTTGGTACAAGTTATACATTAAATTGGTATGAAACCTATACTATTTCTTTACTTATTACACATGAAATTGGTATGAAACATATACAATTTTGGTACTAATTACACATGAAATTGGTATGAAACATATACAATTTTGGTACTAGTAACACATGAAATTGGTATGAAACCTACACTATATTCGGTACTTATTACACGTGAAGTTTGTATAAAACCTATACAATTTCGGTACTAAGCATTCATAAAATATGTGAATCATATACAAGTTTGGTACTTATTACAAATAAAATTGGTATGAAAACAATACAATTTTGGTACTTATTACATGTGAAGTTAGTATGAGATATATACATTTTGGTACTATTTACACATGAAAACATTGGTATGAATCATATACAATTTTGGTACTAGTTACACATGTAATTGGTATGAAACCTATACTATTTTCGGTACTTATTACACGTGAAGTTGGTATGAAACATATACAATTTTGGTACTAGTTACATCAAGATGTAACTGTTGAATTATTGTTTCTATACAATTTTGGTACTAGTTACACATGAAATTGATATTAAATCTATATAATTTTGGTACTAGTTACACATGAAATTGGTATTAAACTTACACAATTTTGGTATTAGTTGTACATGAAATTGGTATTAAACGTATACAATTCAAGTACTAGTTACACATCAATATTGATGTTAAACTTATATATCGAAGAAACAAACAATATCAATTTCAAACAACAGTAACAACATTTTTATAGAATCGTCTATATTAATGTTAATCTTATATATTGAACAATCAAAAATATCAATTTCAGCAGTCATCTTGATGTGTCCACATATCCACTATGTTGTGTTCTTCAGTTTATTAGCCAAAGAATCTTATGTTATTCTATTTTCTCTTTCGAGTGTTAAATAAAAATAATCATTCAACAGTCATCTTGATGTGTCCACCTAAGATAAAATATTAAACAATTTAAACAGCACAATGATTCGTTGAAGTTATACGCATGTCGACTATATAAAGACGATTCAACTATCACAAAGTTAACTGAAACGCATTCAAATCAGGAATCACAAATAATCCCTTATAATACACTGATCATATTCTCGATTCATCATGCATGTTTACTCTTAAACCCATTATATGCAATGTCCAATTGAAAAGAGTGATGTGAAAGACATTTATACAACTAATATCCACACATATCGATGCTCGTTGGAGAGCATATACTTTGTATTAATTCGTATCATGTGTAATTAGGACCAAATTATATAAGTTTAGTACAAATTTAAATTGTAACTAGTACCTAAATATAGATTTGATATTTTTGTTTGTACGATATAGAAGATTAACATTAATATAGAAGTTCTATAGAAATGTTATTATTGTTGTTTGAAATTGATATTGTTTGTTTATTCAATGTATAAGTTTAACATCAATATTGATATGTAACTAGTACCTGAATTGTATATGTTTAATAAAAAATTCATGTACAACTAGTACCAAAAGTGTATAAGTTTAATACCAATTTCATGTGTAACTAATACCAAAATCGTATATATTTAATACCAATTTCATGTGTAACAAGTACCAAATTTGATATATGTTTAATACCAATTTTATGTATAACTAGTATCAAAATTGTATAGTTTTAATATCCATTTCATGTATAGCTAGTACCAAAATTTTATAAGTTTAATACAAATTTTATGTGTAACTACTACGGAAATCGTAATACCAATTTAAAGTGTAATTAGTACCAAAATTGTATATGTTTAATACTAATTTTATGTGCAATTAATACCCAAATTATATAGGTTTAATACTTTGTGTAACTAGTATCTAAATTATATATGTTTGATACTAATTTCATATGTAATTATTACCAAAATTGTATATGATTAATACTAAATTCAAGTGTAACTAGTACCAAAATTGTATAGAACAGTACGAAAATTTCATAGGTTTTGTAGTTCATACCAATTTTATGTATACTTAGTACATAAATTATTTAGGTTTCCTATCAACTTCACATGTAAATATATACCGAATATAGTATATGTTTCATACCAATTTCATGTGTAACTTGTACTAAAATTGTATTGGTATCATACCAACTTCATGTGCAACTAGTACCAAAATTGTATATATTTCATCCCAGCTGCACGTGTAATAAGTACAAAAAATAGTATAGGTTTCACACCAATTTCATGTGTAACTAATACCAAAATTGTATAGGATTCATACCAATTTCACGTGTAACTAGTACCAAAATTGCATATATTCATACTAACTTCACATATAATAAGTACCAAAACTGTATAGTTTTCTTACCAATTTCATTTGTAATATGTACCAAAATTGTATAGGATTCATACATATTTTATGTATAATTAGTACCGAAATTGTACAGGTTTCATACCAATTTCACGCGTAATAAGTACCGAATATAGTACAGGTTTCAAACCAATTTCATGTGTAACTAGTGCCAAAATTGTATAGGATTCATACCATTTTTATTTGTAACTAGTACCAAACTTGTATATATTTCATATTAACTTCAAGTGTAATAAGTACCAAAATTGTATTGTTCTCATACAAATTTCATGTGCAATAAGTACTAAAATTGTATAGGATTCATACCTATTTTATTTATACTTAGTACCGAAATTTGCATAGGTTTCATACCAATTTTATTTGCAACTAGTACCAAAATTGTATAGGTTTCATACAAATGTCACGTGTAACTAGTACCTAAATTGTAAAGATTTCATATCAATTTCATGGGTAATTAGTACCAAAATTGTATAGATTTCATACCAATTTCATATGTAATAAGTACCAATATTTTTATAGGTTTCATACTAATTTTATGTATACTTAGTACCGAAATTATATATATTTCTTACCAATTTTATGTATAATTAGTACCAAAATTATATAGGTTTAATACCAAGTTCATGTGTAATAAGTACCAAAATTTTATAGGTTTCATACCAATTTTATGTATACTTAGTACCGAAGTCGTATAAGTTTCATACCGATTTTATGTATACTTAGTACCAAATTGTATAGGTTTCATACCAACTTCACGTGTAATAAGTACCAAAACAACATATGTTCATACTAATTTAAAGTGTAACTAGTACCAAAATTGTATAGGTTTTATACCAACTTCATATGTAACTAGTACCGATATTGTATAGGTTTTGTACCAATTTCGCGTGTCAAAAAGCAAGGGTATTTCTAATGATTGAGTACTGACGCCAAACTTTCTCTTACACAGAGACTAATTTCATATTTAACTTTTATTATAAGGATTTCTTTTGAGTTTTTCCAAAATATAATGTACAAAAAATTAATTTATATCTACATGACGTGTGCACATGAGTGGTCCGAGGGATACGAGCATATATTCCATGCATTTCCCTTGGGGCCCATAAAGTCAGTCAGATAATTGATCTAACAATCAAACACGGAGCCCAATGAGAACTGGAAATCCAAAATCCACCCCGATTCTCCACATAATTACAAATTTACCCTCATGCCAGAGTCACCGTCAACCCAAACGAAACACACTTTGCAGTTGTCGCTTAAACGGAATCATAAACCCAAAGAGAAGAACACCCGTTGTCTTCATTCCTCAGTTTTCTCTATCTTTACATACACACATACATCTATCTCTCTCTATATGTATATATATATGCATGTGTGTGTATAGCAGAGAGAGAGAGAGAGAGAGAGAGAGTTATGAGTTGAGCATAAACAACGCTTCTTCACTTTTGCCTTTCCAACTCCCTGTCTTATTAATTGCAAATTCTCACCGTTTGAGGTTGTTGGGCAGCTTCAATAAAGGAAATATACTTTTCTCTCTATGGGTTATTGAATACATTGTAGAAAAAGATAATCTTTTTTTTTTTTTGTAGAGAGAGAGAGTGAGGACTAGCAGTGGATGGGTTCTTCTGGACAGGGCCAGAGCAACTACGATCTGTCTTTCAAGATCTTGCTCATCGGAGACTCTGCTGTCGGCAAAAGCAGTCTACTTGTCAGTTTCATATCTAATGTTGTTGACGATCTTTCTCCTACCATTGGTAATGATTTTGTGTTTATCTAGGTTTTCTGGAAATTGAGTTTTACGTTTGACTGTTTGGTTCTTGGTGCTAAAGGGTTATATTAAGTAGAGATTTTGAAATGTTTTTGTAAACAATGTTGGCATAAGATTCTGTTAATTATTTATGGGTTTGTTGGAGTTCTTTAATGGATTGTATCCAGGTGTGATTGTGTTTTGTGATCATGATGCTGCTATTGCTTGATTTTTGTATGGTTTTATTTTATGTGTAATTCTCTATGGAGAGTTATTTTTTTGTTCATTCTTTGCAATTTTAGTACAAACAGTACATCATGTTAGCAAATGTAGAGTAAAAAGATGTGGGCAACCTTGATGACACGCATATTCAGTTTCCTTGTATTGATGTAGTTACTTAGTCCATAATGATAGTTACTTCGATTTTTTTGGATGATTTCATATAGTTTTGGTTCCCACATATCTGAAATTACTTTTGCCAAAAGCACACATTCATGATAAGTGGTTCACCTTAGCATCAGGATTTGAACCCCTTACCTAAGGTTATGAGCCTTGCGAGCTACTCATCAATCTTTTGGTGTCCCGTTGCCAAATGAGATTTCACATCGATTTATCCCATTTTTTGTGTTAACCAAAAAGGTTCATTACATGATTTTTAAATGATTCAATTTGGATCTCCGAATCAATATCTAAGACATGCGAGTGAATGTGGTTGGTATTTGGCAACAAAGACTCAAAATGACCTACCAATACCACCTTAATGAAATATGATGGGGATGACATGTGCCTTAGTATTGGGGCAATAAACTGATTTTACTTTGCTTTGCTTATTAAACTTCTTTGCATCTTTCTTAGGATGGCGACTAAAAATGTTATATGAGTAACTTCTTCTGCTTCTTATTCAATTAGTATAGCCTAACTTTTGCTTTAATCTTTATTCTCTATCTTGTGAAGTTTTGAGTTGAGTTTCATTTGAACTTCTGCAAGTGCATAAACTATGCTGTAGCTGTTAATATCCAATGCTTAATTTATTTTATCACACTTGGAATTGATTTAACGAAAACTACACCACCCTCAATTCCGGCTTCTGGAACGCCTTGAATCTTAAGACTCATGTTTCTTTTCCTTGGAACTCCTTGAGTTCACGAAACTGTGGCATTATTTTTCTTTGTGGTATGTTCTGGGTTTTTTTTTAATGTTTTTGACGATTCAACTAGACTTAAATTTTCTCCATGCTTACCTCACTGTGATACACCTAGGTGTGGATTTCAAGATCAAGTTTCTCACAGTTGGAGGGAAAAGGCTGAAGCTTACAATATGGGACACAGGTAAAGTTAGCAAAGTCTCTATCATTCGTTTATTTGCCATTTCCTGATTGATTTTCCTTTTTTTTATAAAAAAAAATCTCATCAAAATGCATGATCAAGAAACAATTTTTATTTATTTATTTGTTATCCTTTTAACGATAAATCAATGTCCTCTTCAGCTGGGCAAGAGAGATTCAGGACATTGACAAACTCATATTATAGAGGTGCTCAAGGGATTATTCTTGGTAAGTTGACAAGCCAAAACAACTTATTGTCCGGGAGTGTAATCAGTTGCATCCTTTTTCTTATTCTCAAAGAAAATATACTCTGATCAAGATTCATGGATGAGATTTTACTGCATGTGATGCTTTTGACTGTTCAAAAATTTCCTTTTCTTTTTATCACCTCTATGAAGCTCGTGTATACCACCTATTAGAATCTACTGGTGGTTATTTACATGACCCATTTGGAAAGTTATTGTCGTATTGTAATTCTTTGATCCGACATTAGAGCGTCCAGCATGTGTCTGAGAACTAGTGAAGTGAATCTTTCTGTTTCTTCTGATTTGTTTGATAGAAAAAGGTGACCCGAAAAGAAATGATTGGGCGTAAACAGTTGTCTTGTGTCAACTATGCTGATTTTCTCTGCGAAGCAGGATCACCGTGTTCGAAAAAATTTACTATCATGATGCTTATTTATGAAGAATGTGCTTTAAATACTTCTGTCATTGATTAGCACCTTGTATGTTTTTTAGTTTATGACGTAATGAGGAGGGATACGTTTAGAAACATATCAGACGTGTGGGCGAAAGAACTGGAGCTCTATTCCACCAACGAAAACTGCATCAAGATGCTTGTCGGAAACAAAGTTGATGTAGTAAGTAACTGTGGTTAAGTGGTTTCGGTTGTTTCAGCGGGGATGGGTTGGCGACGTTCTTGTTTTTTCTCTATCATTGGGACTGTTATTTCAGGAATCTGAACAGGTTGTGAGCAGGGAAGAAGGGCTTTCCCTGGCGAAAGAGCGTCGCTGTCTATTTCTTGAATGCAGCGCTAAAACTCGAGTAAATGTGGAGCAATGTTTTGAAGAGCTCACGCAGAAGGTGAGCGCACATGGGAAAAACCTATTAATGGCTCATCTTATGCGAAAAAGCTTAATCTAGTCTTTTTTTTTTTATGCAAGAGGTTTGTTTTATTGAAGTACAACCTAAGAACGTTGTAGGATGAGTATCGACCGTGGGTCCGATTCATTCAAATTGGAAAAAAAGAAATCCTTAAACCCATCTTGAATTACGAGTAAATTATTCGAGTAAGACCCAAAAGAGTGGAACAATTTTGAGCTTGAGCTCAAAATTTCCCAAGCTCAATTGAGCTTGAATCGAGCTGGTTTATCGTGCTTGTGAGTCTGCTCTCATTATATCCCAATTTAAAATGCATTTAGAGCCTTATCAAAAGTTGTTTTTTTCCAGATTATGGAGGTTCCTCGACTTCTTGAAGAAGGATCAACAGTAGTGAAGAGAAATATCTTAAAAAAGAAGCAAGAACAACGGACACGTCCTAACAGTGGTTGTTGCTCCTCCTAGTCTTGGTGGTTGCTCAAAGAAAGACTGTAACAGTATGGTAGGATGCACCAGGTATATATATGTGTGTGCTGCCTCTAATAGGATTGGGTATCTTTTGTATAGTTGAACCAGTTTGGCTTTCTGATTTCTATTTCTCTGTTTGAAAGTTGATTGACATAACCAATGCTGCAACTATAACCATACTCATTGTGCATTTCTCTCTGCATATGCTTAGACTCATCGAACCCTTCTGCTTCATCTTAAAGTTGAACAAAATAGAAAAAACTTAAAAGTTGAATGAACTTTCAAGCTGGTGTTCTTCGCTTGAAAGCCCAGCATTCATCTCGGCCAAACAAACCTTGTGGAAGTTGATGATGTCATACCAACATTGAGTGAATATGTGTATATTTCGCCCTTGTTAAATATGTGAAATTAGAGCCAACTTAACATGTATAAGCAGAGGAAAGGGTAACGTAGAAGGACAAGTTCATATATTAAACAAGATAGCAACTCAATATAACATTGTAGATTCTTATCCACGAACTTCTTGAAAGTTGCTATGTAAAAAAAGAAAAGAGTAAAAGCTTGAGTCCTTGTCAAATATTTTTAGTAGCTGGGTTAACGTCTATATAAAACCTGAAGCAACTTCTAGTACTCTCCTAACATAAGTTCCAGGCTCGACAAGTTCAATTGGAGTCTCAGTTGGAGTCTGCAAATGCTACTTGTTAAGTAACATGGTGGTTCAGAAATAGAAATGGAGGAGATCCAGATTCGTATATTACCTTCCCATGTATGCTCGTTGTCATGGGAGAATTCAATAAAAATGGGTGGACAGACTTACAGTGTCGCCATCCACGTCGACATTTTCAAGCATCCTCTTCACACGCTCTGGATCGTTATCATGATTTATAAATTCTTTGACTATCTCTGAGTGACCTGCGAAGAAGCTTTTGAGTATCGAAAAGAAAACATGTAAGATTCTATGAAACATGAATATGATAGGTACATAGACGGTTTATCAACCCACCTCCGGCACATGCGGAATTCCACCATCTTCATCCAAGTTGGCTCCCCTTCCCAACAAAAAACTACGGGATAACACAATTATGAGAGATTAATGATATGAGAGCTGAAAAACTGAAAATGGAAGGTATTCTGGGTTGAGATTATGCGATATGCACACAAGTCAATGACCATACAGACACATGAGAGGAAGAATGTTATAGACCCAAATCTATTGGGCCCAATTGAAGAGGGAAATTAGAGGCCCATTATCAATCATGTCTATACTAGAAAGAGAAGGGGGAATACACGTGTTGGGTGATACAAAAAGAGCATGGGAAGGGTGGGGAACGTATTCTGTTAATTTGTTAAGTAAGTGAAATACTAGCAGTGGCTAGGGAGTGCACATGTGCATGAGAGTTATTCTCTGATTTGTTTCCTTTCCTTTACACAATTCAATCAAAACTATTTCTTCTTGTTCAAGTTATTCACTGTGTAACTCTGAGAGTTACGTTAATATTGTTGAGTTATAACAATTTGGTCCGACCTGCCGGATTTATTGAGAGGAGAAGAGAAGTGATGGCATCTACGCGCGCGGAATCGAAGGCAGAAGCACTGGAAAGAGTCGCAACTCATTTACAGGAAAAGGTGAATGAATTGCAGGCTAACGTGGGCTCGATGAACACTGCCATGGCGTCTTTAGCCGAGTCCCAGGCGAAGATTGTGGAATCACAGTCACGAATGGAAACACTGATGCGTGCTAAAGTAGGAGCTGAACAAGAATATCAAAAAAATAGGGATGAAACCACGAGCATGGCAAACGGGAAACACCGAGATGAAAAACGAGATGAAAACAAAGATGAACAGAGCTTTGCTGAAGATGAGATGAAACATGATGTGCGGAAAATAGAATTACCAAATTTTGATGGGGAGGATCCCATGGGCTGGCTCGGGAAGATTGGGCAGTACTCTGACATTCACTCAACACCCTATGAACATTGCACAAAGTTAGCTTACATCTGTATGCAAGGATCATCGGTCCATTGGTTTAGATGGGTGATGCTTAGAATTCCTAACATGACGTGTGACAGATTTGGGGAGGAGTTGATAAAAGGTATGGTGCATATGATGCTAATCCATTATGGTGCATACTATGCTAATCCATTTGAACTCATAGCATCTCTTAAACAAGGGCAGCAGGTGGTGGATGAGTATGTGGAGCAGTTTGAGAGAATATGTGCTCAGATTGGAGATATGACGGAAGATCAGTGTTTAGGATATTTTTTAAGTGGGTTGAGGGAGGAGATACGTAGGAAGATGTTTGTCCATCAACCCAGATCAGTAGATCAAGCAATATCACTAGCAAGGGGATTGGAATTGGAGTTGTATGGGAGAGTCATGGATCGGGGGAGAAGTCAGATGTTATCAATAGGAGGAGGATAGGGTAGGTTTGGATCATTTTCAACCCAGCCTGTAGAAAGGGACAGAAACAAATTCATGCCATTTGGGAATAATCTGATGAGGAATGGTAGCCCAGGAGAGGGGGGAATGAGGAAACCTGTAACTCCAATATCTTCCAGTGGGTCTCGAAGTATTTTCGGAGGGGCAAGTGGTGCTCGGAATAGCGGAGTGAGAGAACATGGGATCAGGGGTATGTATGGGAAGATTGTATCCCACCAAGAATTCATACGGAGGAGGGAGAAGAAGCTTTGCTATAGATGTGGGGAACCATATCACCCCACACATCAGTGCGTTCATAAGAGTCTGAGAGTCACCATCTTAGGTGAGGATGAGTTCGATGAGGGGGCAATGGAGGGTGGTGAAGAGATGGTGCATGGAAACAGGAATGAAGAAGGCGTTGACAAGAAGAGACTGTTAATGTTGAGTACAAATCAAGGATTATGGAAAGATAGCAAGGCCATTGACAAATCAGCTAAAGAAAAATTATATAATTTCGGATTGGAAGAACAAGCTCAAGAGGCTTTCGAATCATTAAAGAAAGCTTTAAGTGCTGCTCCAGAGCTGCGGATGCCTGATTTCAGCAAGTTTTTTATGGTGGAATGCGACGCATCTGGGGGTAGTTTGGGTGCAGTGCTGTCGCAAGAGGGGCACCCTATTTCTTATTACAGTAAGGTGATCTCAGATCGTGCCATGGCCAAGTCGACCTATGAAAAGGAGTTGACGACATTAGTCTTGGCTGTGCAACATTGGTGGCATTACTTACTTAGTCACAAGTTTGTTATTCTAACAGATCATAAACCCCTTAAGAATCTGTTACAACAGCGTGTATCGACTCCGGATCAACAATATTGGATAGCCAAACTGTTGGGATATGAGTTTGAAGTTAGCATAAGGATGGAACTGACAACGGAGCGGCAGATGCTCTATCATGCAGAGGGGAAGGGGGAGAACTGAATGTAATTAGCAGTGTGGAATGGGCAGAATGGGAACAACTTCAAAAAGAATTGCAAAAGGATGCTGAGTTGAGTAAAGTGGTACAAAAACTTGTTGCAGGGGCTGAAGGGGTACAACATTATACCATGATGAACGAGTGCTTGTTATATAAAGGTAGATTAGTCATCCCTAAAGCATCTCCTTGGGTGAACAATAATTGGTGGAATTCCATTCCACCCCTGTTGGTGGACATTCGGGCGCCTTAAGGAAGTATAAGAGGGTGGCAATCAATGTTTATTGGAGGGGAATGAAACGAGATGTATGCAATTTGTGGCTGAATGTATGGAATGCCAACGACAGAAATATAAGGCAGCATCCCCGGCGGGTTTACTTCAACCACTACCAATTCCGAAGGCAATCTGGGAGGATGTGGCCATGGACTTTATTACCGGACTTCCAAAATCCAAGGGGTATGATGTTATCATGGTAGTTTTCGATTGGCTGTCCAAATACGGCCACTTCTTATTGCTAAAGCATCCTGACGGGCAGACAGAAGCATTGAATAAATCAGTTGAAACTTACCTTAGATGTTTTTCAACTGAACAACCCAAGACCTGGGCACTATGAATTCATTGGGCGGAGTATTGGTATAATACGGTCTATCAAACAACAACGAAAACGACCCCGTTTGAAGTGGTTTATGGGGTATTTCAGAAGCTGGCGCCTAAATTTTATGGTCCGTTCAAAATTATTAAGAAGCTAGGAGGAACAACTTATCATTTACAGATGCCTGAAGGGTCGAAAGTGCATCCTATATTTCATGTTTCCTGCTTAAAAAGGGCGGTCAGTAAGACAGGGGCAGAGGCAAAAATACCACAGGAATTGGCTAATGATTTGTCACTCATCTTTGAACCAGATCGAGTGCTTGCACGAAGAACTAAGGAGAAGCAGAGGAAGAATTATGAGCAACTTCTCGTTCAATGGAAAGGAAAATCCACACATGAAGCTACCTGGGAAGACTTGGACGAATTTGTGTTGCAATTTCTGGACTTCCGCCTTGAGGACAGGGCGAATCTTGAAGAGGGTTGGAATGTTATAGACCCAAATCTATTGGGCCCAATTGAAGAGGGAAATCAGAGGCCCATTATCAATCATGTCTATACTAGAAGGAGAAGGGGAAATACACGTGCTGGGTAATACAAAAAGAGCATGGGAAGGGTGGGGAACGTATTCTGTTAATTTGTTAAGTAAGTGAAATACTAGCAGTGGCTAGGGAGTGCACATGTGCATGAGAGTTATTCTCTGATTTGTTTCCTTTTCTTTACACAATTCAATCAAAACTATTTCTTCTTGTTCAAGTTATTCATTGTGTAACTCTGAGACTTACGTTAATATTGTTGAGTTATAACAAAGAACTGTGTCACCATCTTCAACTGGTTCATCTATGGTCCCACTAAAATAATTTGCAGTTCTCCATAAAATTTTGAACAAATATTAAATCAAAATGAATGATTCTGCACAAATCTGGCAAAGATAAGCATCATAGCATGGCTGGATCTGGAACTCACAACAACAAAAATCAATCAATCGTCCAAGATAAAGAAGTTGAACAATTATATAGTTTCAAAAGAAGTGCACTAAAGCCTTCAATATATATATGTATATGACACAATTACTTGAATCGGAAGCAGTAGCCGGCGATATCGATTCAATTCAAATGTCTAAAAACTATACAAAAATCCAAGTAGCACAATTTGATTGTTGAGGTGCCCAAAAATACTTATAATTGGGATAAAAATTTACCAGACCTAAATATTGTTACAAACAAGCTGGAATGAGTGCCTACTCAACCTAAGCATCTCTAACAACAATGAAGGTATATAATATGTTCCTAAAATAATATCTCTTGGCATACTTAACATTAGAAACCTCGTCACTGATCGACTATTACCTGAGCCACATTCAAGACAGAAACTTTGACACGAGGCAAATGATAGCATTCACAGAACAAAAAGAAGAAAACCCCTTGAGCAGTTGAGCAACCAAGATTCTCTATTTACTTACTCCTTCCAGAAAAAATAAAAAAATTATAACGAAGGAATACATGCAATGCGCTTCAGCAGTTGAACCCCAATGGCTAGCTGAGTTAGGGGCCATGTTTTTCTCAATAAAGGAGTCGGACACATCAATGATAGAGCATAAGAAGAGAAGAAAGGAAGAGAAAACTGCCATGGAAGAAGAAATAGAGAACTTGAGGAAGGTCCAAGCCGATAGAGAGAGGATAGCAGGGAGAAGGAAAAGAGGAAGAGGGCCGAACAACAGCAGCACGTGTCGATTCCTGGCGTGAAGCAGGGTCGTGTACCTATTTGAGACCAGAAAGGCTCGGTTTATAGTGTATGACATAAAGAGGAAAAGAGAATTGACATTGATGAATTCTGCTCTACTCTCAATGTTGAATTAATTCCGAGCATGGAATAATTAACCAATATATGTTTATAAAGCCACAAGAAAATATATTACCCGAATTTAACAAAATATTCTTTTGGGATAGAAGGGCGAGTTACTATCCGATTAGGTGTTGATAAACAATTTTGCTTACCATTTATGAGATGTCAACAGCATGTTCTTCGACCATTTTGTCGAGCTCGTTCGTCAGTTTTTTTCTAGATTCCTCAATGAGCTAAGCAATTACAACTCGATTATTAGTTTAAATTGTTACGGAATGATAAAAAGTTTGACTCTTTGTCGTTAAGACGCTAAACTCAACATCCTTGATTACAAGTATCAATTGAATTTCCAATACCATATTTGGATTTTATATGTAAATCGATGGAATTATCAAATTATTATGTGATTGTTTATTGTTTCCCTACACAGGTGTAAATTCATATGATAAGAGCATTGTGATTATAGTTGATCACCATGGACTTATGTTGCACTGACACTCCAAAAACTCACCCTATGCAGCAGACACTCAGCGGATACGGATACGGGTGCGACACGGTGTCGGACACGCCAAGTGGCATGTCTGGACTTTTAAAAATGCTGACATGTTTCGGACACGGTGGGACACGGCATGGACACGTCATGGACACGGGAAAAATGATTTTTTTTTTAAAAAAAAAATTTTTTTGTTAAAAAAAATTATAATTTTTTTTGTTAAAAAAAAATTATAATTTTTTTTTTACATTTTACGGTTATGTAGTTTGAGTGGTATTTGTTGTATGCATTAATTAGTGAATGAAATGTCTACAATTTGATATCATTTTCAATTTTATTATTCAAATGTTGATAATTAATTTTTTTTTGAATTTTAGTATGTTAGAACATAAAGAATATGTAGAATATAAATAAAAAAATAAAAAAATTATTGTCTTATCCTAGAAGTGTCGTGTCCTGTTATTTTTGAAAATTCGTATCCCAGTGTCCATGTCACGCCGTACACGTGTCCATGTATCCGTATCCGTGCAGCATAGCCATGGACAAATCTTCTATGCATTTAGGATTTCGCTGGAGGAAATTGGATTCACAAGTAAAGGGGTCACAACATTAAATCTTTTTTTTCAAATAAAATTATGTACATGCAAAGCTAGTGTGTGTACTTTTATAAGAAAATTTTTAAAAATACAAAATTGAAAGAAGAATTTATACGTAGAGGTGCCAAAACGAATCAACCGATCAAAATGTGCTCAATATGCCCCAACATACAACCCAAATAGGTTAGCTTGTTCAGGTCTGTCTCCAGACGAGCTGAAAAATTCTGACACAACCTGTCTATCTGGTGGGTTGGATTTGACCACCATGTTACGACAACTTTATTTACAATTACAAGTGAATTATAGCTTGAGTAATCTTTCATATCACTATTTCATAAATTAATACTAATTAACAAACCTGACAAAAATGTAATCATTATTTAGCCATAGTATACGTGATTCAGTACAAATGAAATGAATTAATCATAAATTCCTTGAAGACACAAAAGAATTAAGTTCACGATCTAATAATGAATAACGAATGTAAACCGATAAACTAACAACGAATCCCCAATTTCGTTGCTAAAATACACCCATCAAAGAATGAACAACAAATCTAACACTCGATCTCATCAGTAATGGCAATCAATCAAAGAAGCAAAGGAAAACTTATCATCTTCCTGGGCTGGAAGATTAAGGTCTAACGACAAAAGATTCCTCGGCCTTTTAACTTCTTGGCTACTCCTTGCTGCCGGCGCCGGCGGAGGAATCGGCCTGTGCCGCCGCATGTGGCCGCCTAACGCCTGACCGGAGGTGAATTCAGCGCCACACAATGAACATTCATGGACCCTACATTTGTTTTCAGGATTTGAGAATCGAAGCGAAAGAGTCAATTCTTGTTTGTTTCTTGAAAATGGCGGCTCCTCTTCTATGCAAATCATTGGTTTGTTACTGTGTTTTTTGTGGCTTGATCTGTGGCCGCCCAAAGCTTGGAATGAAGGGAAACTTTTGTTACAAGTCTTGCACTGGAAGAGCTCCGCCGTTGGCTCCTCCACACGTGGATGTGATGATTTTCGGGATTGTCCTCCGGATAAGAGAATCAAACAGTTAGCCATGTATTCTTCCTCCTCATCTGCACTACTCGGCATGAGCTCGCCTGAATAATCACAACTGCCGGAGAATTCACCGCCGCCAAGCTCGACTGTGCTAGAAGAGCTAGCGGCCAATATGGTTAATGCGAGCGGTGAGGAGGGCCTTGGCCGCTTGCTGCGTTTCCCCTTGATCATAATTACTTCTTGATCAACTTGCATGATTCTAAATTCTTTTTTCTCCTTACTTTTTTTTTCAATCAACGGGATATATGAAATGGGAAATTACTGAATCTGAGGCTTAAGGAGAAAATTTGATTTCTATAATGCATATAATTGAAGGGTTTTGAGGCTGAATTTGGGCTACAAGTTAATTTAACATGTATAAGTTTGTAGTAAAGTAGGAAACTAGAATAAGGGGAATATGTATGTATTTATACACATCAATAGAATCTGTCATAGTTTATTATTTTTTTCAAAAAAATAATATTGTAATTTGGTTAAGTCGAGCTCAATTATTGTAAAATTGTCTTTTATGATATTGTTTCAAAGCTCGTTAGCCGATTAGCGATCGAGATTATGGTCACAAATATCAAGCACCGTTTGGTACAGTAAAAAATGTATGATGATCCATAATTTTTAACTACTCATCTCTATTTTATGACATCTCATTCATTGTACCATGATGTATGATATATTTCTTTATACTCGCTGAAGCTCGAGTTGCACAAAATCATATATAAATTGATATATGAGCTAACTTGAAATATTTTTTTAAAAACTCTAATCAACCTATAAGAAATGCATCATGTTATATGAAAAACTAATATTTATTTAAGATATATTCAGTTAGGAAAATGGGAAAATAAGCAAGAATGGGTTGGCAATGGCTATGAAGCAAAGGAATTGCTTACTTTTTGGGATGGCAATTGGATTCCTTGTGGATGATTAGAGTGAAAGGCTGGCACCGCAGAATTTGCGCTACCTTCACCACCCCACTACTCTACTTACTTATATATTTTTATTTAGTTAGTTAGTATTCGTATAGCCTGATATTAATATTCTATTAAAGTTTGGAACTAAATACAAATATATTAAAGTTTGAAATTAGATGTAAGACTTTTCTGTTTATTTATATTATTGAATATATCTTATATTCATTGACTGCATGATTTTACATATATTATAAATTGAATATAATCTCTGATTCATGTGGACTCCAAATCTTTTTATATAACTTCGAGTCGTTTTTCTTCGGTCCTCTCATTGCTCTCATGAAAGGGCCGAGATCCATATACTCTACTCGACGAACATGAGTATTGATGGGCATAAGTGGTACGCGACTAAACCGTATGCGACTTTCTTTCATCTTATCTTCTATACAAGCTACATCTACTTCAACCCTAATGTATTCATTTCTTATTTTATCTATTCTGATCTTGATCTTGAAACATATCTAACATAGCATACATATATCTGTCACACTCATCTTTTGGTTGTGATTCCTCTTGGGTGTCTATCATTCTGTCAAATACAGCATTACAGCTCTGATACAAGTTCAATAAAACTTAAAGCCCTTCAATCTCAACGTGATTTTATGGAAAAACAAAGTGTGTTTAATAAAAAAAATGGAATGTAATTATCATAATCCTGAATAAAATTCATGTGATGAGATAACAAACCTAATCAGTTCAGAAACAAGAATAAGATCCATATTTCTGTTTTTTGACTAATTATGTTTATTTGTTCTTTAGAAATAGGAACTCTCAACAAAATTATTAATCTATTTATGATATTATTTTTAAAAAAATAAAAAAACAAAAATAATAGTGTTAAAAATAGGACCATAAAGCGCACCACACTGATCAGTTTATTTTCATAATGTCTTTAATTAATCTCTAAAATTAAATAAACATGGGAATTGTCTCTGGTACCTTAAATGTCAGTACAGTTGACTTTTAATCATTAATATGAATGACTTAATTACTAATAATAACAATAACAATAACAATAATAATAATAATATTGTTTTTATTAAAAAAAATTGTCGGAGAAAATATAAGCGAATCTCATGTCGGCCACGTTTTGTAATAATGCTGAAACTCTATTTTATATTTTTTTTTAATAATCGGACTAAACATTCTACGTGCACTCCAAGACACAATACGAACTACGTACTATATAACGCTCTCTTTATTATTCGTGGAGGTTTGTAATAATTATAAAAATATCTAGCTAATTTTGAAAATTAGCTATTAAGAAATCAAGGGATTTCTACTCATAACTAATTGATTATGAGAAAAATAACCCATAATTTTTTATAAGAAATAATTATAGCTTTTAACTTCCACAACAACTTCTCAACATGTACCCTCACATATGACATTATATAAGTCAAACATATGGATTGATAACACCGGGGATGGTGAGCACGTTGGGGGAATACCCAATCCCATTAAAAGCCTGCTCTGATACCATGTTCAGAATACATGGGATTCCACTTCAAACCCAATTGTCAATGAGTGGAGTATCACATGTATATTATAAAGAGTTGGCATAGTTCCTAAACTCTCAATGTTGGACAAGTCTCAACTTGTTAAGATACACGGGGTTCCAACTCAAAATCAATTGGTAACGATAGCATGATTTCTAAACTCCTAAGGTTGGACAATTATCAACACGTCCCCTTTGACTGATAAGCTGGTGACGGTGAACATGCAGGTGGAGTAACATGGCAGAGTAACAAATCACATGAGAAGTCTGGTTCTAGTACCATTTTAAGAATTTAAGGGGTTCCCAATCATAACCAGTTGGTTATGAGATTAGTAACGTAAAATCTCTTATAAGGAGCAAATATAGTTTTTAAGTCCTCAATGTGGGACAACTTCTCAACATTATATATGTATCATTTGAAGTTTATCCAATCTTAAATTTACAACCGTTCCCTTTAAAATTATATTTATTTCCCTCGAGGTATAGACAGGGGCGGACGAAGGATTTTCATCAAAGGGGACAAAAAAGTTTAGGGGTGGACAAAACGTAATTTTTGAGGGGCAAAATGTAATTTTTGGATGGTAAAGTGTAGTTTCTTTTAAATTTTTTTATAGAGTAACTTTTATTTTATTTTTTTCAAGGCGGCACTTGTCTCACTTGCCCCAATATATACATATTATTATTATCTCATTAATATGACGTGACAGTTGTAAGGTACATAAAAACTCAGTAAACATGCTTATAATTGTTAAACTTATTGGAAACAAATTACAATTGATACAACATCAATTAGGTATATATGATTTTTAAAGTTGGTTGTATTTTTTGTAATTATTATAAACCTCATAGAAGGTACATGTAATTAACTCTGTCCAATATTTATTTAGTTAATCAGTTTAGGGGTCAACTTCATTGAAGTCCACATTTTTTAGTTGAAGTGAGATTCTCTTGCAGAGGACATGTTCACATAGTTTTCTTCAGATTAAGAAAGACCCTAAAATTATGTTAATCAAAAGTGAACATATAATTTCTTTCAAATTAGCATGTATAAAACAATTCGAAAATAATAAAAATGATAAATTTTAAAAAATGATCTCATAAAATATAGACTTTTCTCATACTAATCCTAAATTTTTAGAACTAATTAAATATAGTTCTAAAGAAATTATTTTTAATCAAAAATAGTCATACATATATATTTTTAACAAATTTAGTTTCATAGAAATTATTTTTAAGCAAAAGTGGTCTCATAATTGAATAGAGTGCTTTAAGACCACTTTTAATTAAAAAAATTAGGACTAGTATTGATTAAAAGCAATATTAGAACTATTTTATTAAAAATTCTTTCATTGAGACTATATTTGAGGAAATTTCTTATATGAATCGGGTGTTTACAATGTATGTTCCTTGCTGTTTGTAAACACCCGGCTCATATAAGAAATCCCATATATTTAATTTGTTGTAAAAGTTTGGGATCAATATTACAAAGACACCAATCAATGAGATCATTCTTTAAATTTACCCTAATAAGAACTAAGGTGTCAGTATCATTAGTATTAGCATGGCAGGAGGGATCACTTGGCACCCCAAATTCGAAAAAAATGAATCTCCAGTAGAAAATTAATATTTTATTTTGGAAATAAATATTAATAAAACATGGTTATTTTCTAAAACGTTTTTTTTAAAAAAATATTTTATAAAAAATGTATTTTAATTAGAAAATGAACCGGATATGATATATATGCTTAGGTATATTTCTGTAAGGAGGTATGTTTTATTATAAATATATTGTCATGCCATTTAGTTTTTAAATGTTACGCCATCATTTCAAAAAATTTAAAATATAATACATTTGTTCGACTATAATATAACGAAAGAATTTCTTCCGGAATGCCGATACGTTAAAATAAAATATTATTGATATTATCCGTTATTTTCTGTGTTCGGTAGATTTAAGGGTTTTCGAAAAATAAAAGAAATACACCATATTTTTTACGTAAAACCCCTAAAAACGAAGGTAAATACCACGGGACCTAGTCCGATATAAAATTCCACTATAACGATGATATTTTTACAATGTATTTTGTACAAGAGAATGAACATAAAAATATGATTCTCAAAAAATGTCTTTTTCTCCTCTTTTCCCTCTTGGTAGCCGACCCCTTTTATCTTGGCATTTTCCCATTCAACCCCCCCATTATTTTAATCCAGTAACTTACTTCTATCATGCCATTAAATCCATAATTTTCTCTCCTATCCCACGCTATGTATGCCACAATTCCCATAACTATTCTCATTCATTTTCGGGTAATGGGTCTCTCCCGCTAATTACTCTTCTGTATATGGCATGTTATGTCCGAGAAATCCGGATTGAATATCCGTTATGACCGGGTCTTATTCCACTGTTTGACCATGTGAGACCGAGCAGAGAATAATCCTCTTCGGACATTATCTTGTTCGGTTATTTTTCTGTTCGGCAATAATTTATCCGATGTGGTCTAATTTCCCCACCACATTAATTATCATATAGAATAAGGCGAAAATGGGAAAAAAGGTTAATTTAGAAAATCTATTTTTGTGTTTTTGGAAAATGCAAAATTCACCGAAATTAAATAAGCATCACCATCTTCCATATATATATATATATGCAATTACACCACTTATGTATAATTATTAAATATTAATACACCAATTATATATATAAATAAATATTGTAATATTGGGCGGTGCAGAGGTTCTTTGCTTATCTGTGTTATTTTATATATGCGGAGCGGAGGGCACGTAATCGTATATTTTAGAAGTTTACATTACTTGGAGTTGGAGACACCACAATCAACCCATTTAATTCTTTTCTTTTTCGTAAAACGAAGAATATAAATTAAATATACTACAAATTCCAAAAATATAGAGATAAAAAAAAACAAGAACATTTTATTTGGTAGATGGAGAATCTATAGGCCACACTTTTCAAAATGTCGTTTACGCAAGAGGATATCATCTATATCTCGTATGTTCACACAAGATTAAACGCTTACCATTTTATTAATAAATGGTGGTAATGATGCGATTCAAATATTTTAAATCGTACATTTGTTAAAACACTATGTTTCGATCATTCTACCGGTAACAACAATGCAACTCTACTGCTCTATGATATACATAAATTTGTATTTTGTCAAAGTTTCACTAAGTTTACTATAGGGGCCAATGTATCTTACAGGACTTGAACTCGAGTCCGTCTCAAATGAAACAAGGGTGACAACCAATTTGATAGTGGTGTGCTGGACTTGGAAAAACCACTGATTGATCAGGGCCGGACCCTTATTGGTGGTGGGATTGATGGGCTTCTATATGTATGTACAAGGCGGAACTGTAAGTGATCCAATATATCTGAAGTGCCTTTTACTTCGGGTTTTAACATCGCGTGGATCAATTGCACCTATGCTCTTAGTTTCATTATTCGTATCCTTCATCGAGGATATACCTGTCATTAGCTGTAAATAATTTCTAAGAAACATAAATATATGAGGTTATACACAATTTATTATATTATATTATTTTTTATTTAATAGAAAACAATAATCTTTTATGTTAATATATGTGTATTTTTGCCATGATACTGTGCTCGGAGGGAGAATAGAATGCCAGTCAGGCTAGACATGACCACGATTCAGAACCGTCGGCTAGATGGTCCTTAATCTTAACATTCATAGACTGTTCCGATTACGGTTCTTAAGCCGCCGGTTACGATTACGGTTAACCTCCGATTATGGTTTGAACCTTACAATTTAAAGAAAGTTAAATTTACATTATAATATTTTTTTAATAAAATAAAAAGTTTGAATATATATTTTCTAAATAATGATCATAAAATATAAGAAAGTACAGTTAAATTTTTATAAATAAATTGATTTGGGATTGAGAAATCATATTAAATTTTCTATAAATTTATTATAATGAATAAAATAATATAATTGCAAAGATGTAATTGACGAGTTGATAATTGAAAAAGTTGTTGAAGTGATAAAGATGATGACATTGAGATAACATTTATACTGTATAGCTTCCTTTTCGAAAGAAAACTTTTAAAGCATCGATAACATTAAATAATTTTTTATTAGGCTATGAGAAAACTACACAGAAGTGCTTGTTATGTTAAAAATAGTCGGAAATGAGATTTAAGTGTGACTATCAGTTTCGGCAAGAATAAAATGACAATTAAGTAATTTCTTATGATGGTTTCATATATTAATCATAAATATACTATGTATTAAGAAATTATTAATTTTTATATCACATGTTGTCTATATGAATTTTTGTTTATATATTATCTTATAAAATTAGTGAATTAGTAATTGAATACATTGTTCCTAAGTCATGATAAGACAAATTATTTAAAAGATTGTGTTAATTAATTGAGTATTAAATTATCGAGTTTCTAGCAATTACGATATACTTATTTAATTATTATATATATAATGCAATACCAAATAATGAACATAAATACCTTACATCGCATTGGTAAAGTTTCAAGCTTGTAGGTAGGAGGTCATGAGTTCGAATCTACATGGCCATAATTAATTTATTAAAAATTATTAACCGGCGGTTCACGATTGATGAGCCCATGAACCGTCGAACGGGGTCAATGGGTAACCGGCCCGTTGACTCGATTACGGTTCCAGGCCGGGCCACGATTAATTTGTAACCATTGTCATGTCTAAGTCAGCCCTGAATTTAGAATTTTTGTTTAGAAGAGTTATAAAAAAATAACATAAAAAATGGATGGCAAAAAAAGTTTTGGGGGGCAAAATAATAATTTTTGAGGGGCAAATGTAATCTTTTAATTTTTTTAGGGTAATAATTTTTTTGATGGGGTTGGCCCACCATATAACATTTGTTTGCTCTTGATGCCTCCACTCGTTCCTATAAATCAAAATCCATCCACCATTGTGGCCAATCCATTCAATTTGCACGACCAAATTCATTAATCCATTTTTCGATGAATCACTTATAAAATATTTCAACAAAGATAAAATATTATTTGATATCACTGAAAAGTGTGATGACCTCTAGATATTAATAAGATGTGAGATGTTACCTCTATGTTCTTCTATATATTTCTAGCTTTTAGCTTAGTGGTAAGCATTTAATCCTAACAATTGGTATCAGAGCGAGGTCATGTGTTCGAGTCACCCAGGAAGAACTTTCTGAGGGATTATTGAGTGTGATGCACCCAGTAAGTCCTTCTGTGCACTCGTGGATGAAAGTGCGTGTCATCTGTCGTCCAATGGCTTAACAGTCCGGCCCATTGACGCATGTAGTGCGCATCCCATCATGTCTACCTGTCACTTAGTATAGGGCTTTGAGGTGCCACTGTATAAGGGTTTGAAGTTGCGCCTAAGCCACAATCTATTTTAGCTTAGTGGCAAACGTTTGATCATAACAATTGATATCAGAGCGAGGTCATGTGTTCTAGTCGCCCATGAAGCGCTTTCTAGGGGTGGGGAGGGGATTATTCGGTGTGCTGCACCCAGTAAGTCATTATGTGTGACGTCCGGGAATTAATGGTGTTAATCCTGGTGTGGTAATGACCCTCAATGGATTTTAATTGTAGCAATTGTGAAATTAATTGCGGTGTTGGGACACCCGAGGATGTTAAATCGGGTATTTGGGATCGTTGGATCCAAAAGTTGAGATTGCATTCTCATCGTGGTGAAAAACCTTGGAATTGGGTTTTTGGTGGTATCTGGGGTCCGGGGTACTTTGTATTGGGGCTGATATTAGAAATTGAGATTGGAGAGATAATTATTGGAAACAAATGATTTTTAACGAGTCATGATGTATTTGTGGAGGTATTGGTAGTTTGGAGCCTTGGTACTATATATACCAAGTGGACTCGGTATTTCGTCATTGCACGAAATATCCACTCTCTCTCTTCTCTCTCTCTCCTCGCTTCCTACCCATTTCCCCCAAACCCCTCTTTTCTTCCTTTGAAGAAAATGGTTGGAAGCTCGGCTCGGGAGCTGGATCTCTCGAAGAAAATTTGGTAATCTTCTTCCCCTCGCCTTTAACTTCGTTTTGATTATAGTATTGTTGTTTTTGGTTAAGGTATGTGTTGGGTTTGGATTTGGGGGATTTTTGGTTAAAATCCAAAGTTGAGTTTTTTGAGTTTTTATTGAGTTTAAATGGAGTATTTGAGATGTTGATGGTGTATGGAGTGTTGGTTTTGAGTTTGGGTGTGAAAAACACCATTAAAGCTCGAATTTTTCGGAAACCCGCAGGTCGCGATCGATCGCGACTTGGCGCCAATCGATCGCGACATAATACTATTTTGGGAAGGCAATGAACACTCGCGGCGTCTTGGCGATCGATCGCGAGATATGGCGATCGATCGCGGCTGGCAGTGTTGCAGGCAGTGGACTTGCGCGATCGATCGCGCCTGAAGGGCTATCGATCGCGGCCTTGTTTTGGTTGGTATTTTTGGAATTTTTGGAAAATGTCGGGATTTTGGAATTGAGGTTTAAAATGCTGCAATTGTTGGAACCGAAGAGGGAGGGGGGCGGTGAATGAGGTTCCTTGGCTACTTTAGCTTTTTAAAATGAGTTTGCAAAAATAATGAGTTTGCGCTGCGGAAGACTCGAGTCAATCGATAAATAAATAAAATGAAGAAGTAAATAAATGCGTAAATTAAATAAAGCGGTAAATGACACAAAGATTTGTTATAGAAGTTCGGCGATGAATATCATACGTCTTCTATTCCAGATTAGATAACTTCCAACCGAGGTTCCACTATAACGAATGATCTTGGCCTTGAGGGCTCCAAGTTAGCCACAATACAACTCTTCCCTAATCAATGGACTAATATATCCATGCGCCTCAAAACGCCTCAAGATCCTTAAAATGGGGAGGGAAAACTATGATTTTTGCCCCTTGCTTTACCACATACACTTTTGGTCCCTAAACTTTCCTAACTAACACTTTTAGTCCCTAAACTTTTACTATTGTAACAACTTTAGTCCTCATCATTAATTAACATAATTTTTCGCTATTCAAAGGACTATTATACCCTTGCGTCTCAAAACGCCTCAAGATCATTAAAATGGTATCAGAGCTTAGTTTTATTCTGGAAATACTAAATAATATTTTGAATATTAATATTATCATATAACGGAGGAAATAAAAGAAAAATTATGGATCCTAGCGAATGTTCGAGGTGCATTTCATACATGTGGTACTTCCAAAAATTGGAAGAATTAAATCAATAATATCTGACAGAAGCTAAACACTTCAACCAGAAATGAAATATTCTACAAGAGATTGGTGCTAGCATAAACCAGTATCAACAACAGGAGAAGGTAGCAATGAACCTTTACAGGATAAACCTCAAGCTACAATTCGAGTTGACCGAGGCTCGGGAAAGAGACCATCATGAGCATAACCACATGATTCCAGATCCCAACAACTCAACAGGATCTGGACCAGTCGAATATGATGGGTGAACCAGCCTTTCAAGAAATCAAGCCAAATGGCTCACATATCTCCATCGATCTGAGAGAGATCCAGAAAACAGTGCAGTGTTATGGTTATATACAACACCATGTCCCATCACAAATCCATCAAATCCAAGCTCAGATGGAGAAAATGATTGACCATCACAAGGAAATTCTTGAAACCCTTCTCGTTGTTCAAACCCGAGTCAAAGAGTTGGAATAGCGACCAAGTTCTTCAGGAAAAATGAAAAGAGGATGGTTACCACCGTCCTATGGAACAGAACCCTTTTTACATTAAAAAGGGAAAGCCGAGGAGGTCCGAAGACCCATGACAGAAACAGAAAAATTGATAGATGTCATCCGAGGAGATCCAATACTTCCCACAATAATGGAAAGAATCAACCTGTAAGATATACGTGATCTTGCTGATTCGTTTGTGGGATTGAATCTCGTAGAATTCAAGACAAATCAAGTTGGAGAATCGGGTGGAGTTGTAACCAGATTCACTCAAAATCCACCACCATAGGAAAGTTTCGGGTCACACATTCCACCCAAAGATCAAAGAATGCCCCACAAGTATGATTTTACCAGTGAGGCAACCTTAGATCCCCCAGTTGGAACAATGAATCGTTCCCACAGACCAGATTTACATCAAACATCGTACGAAAAATCTCTTTAGATCTGATACATCCATACGGGCTCATGCTCAATCTTGATATTTTGGATTTCAAAAACAAAGAAGTTCTTATTGATGAATGAGCTTCAACAATGAGAATAACAGCACGAACGCTGAATCTAAACAAAGAAGGATTCATATTACTTCTTAATATGAGTCTGGAAGGATCAACCAAAATTGTCCGACATCTCACTGACCATATTTCTTAACACAAGATCGGGGGCACATTGCTAGTGATACCCTCAAACGAGTTAGGCATCTCAGGGAAAACGTGGAGATCCTAGAACGAGATTTTGGGACTCTTTGTCTCAATGTTGAGGTTGCAGGACGATTACAACAGGTAGACCATGACTTAGTTTTCGGTCATATACGAGGTTGCCTTCAGGCCCAAGAATGCTTGTTCGAAGTCTTGAGGGGTCCTATCCTCGAGGTCGCATCTCCAACGGTACAAAAAGGGGTGTTTAGAGAACGAGGCTTATCACCAGAGGCAAGGGATTCACATACCCCTGTCACAGGTGCTGCAGATGATGCATTCCTTGAGATGTACAAAATGTAGCGAATGTTGAAGGCAGGTGTCATCACAATCTGAACCTTCAAGTCAACACAGCACCTCTGGGGTAAAAGAAGGAGAGTTGAACCTTAAGCCACATACAATCACTCTAGGGTTCAAATTAACGATGATTTAGTTTCTTCTCCTATGCAACATTACCAACGCACTTGGGAGAAACTGATTACCAGACGAGGTATCAACCCAGACAAAGCAGTTGTTGATATCTCTGGAAAATATCCAAGGGTTTGGATGAAACTAGGTAGCCATCCAAACGAGGTACATTTCGGAGCTCTGGATTCGGTTTATACTTTATACAGTGGCACTAGCATTCTCTGAAATCTCCAAATTATCAAAGTGGATCAGAGAAGTTGTTCACGAGACATGGACCAATAATCCACATTTGGCTCGAGGAGATATCTTGGAGTATGTATTTCTTCAGTGCCGCTCCAGAACCAGCAAAGAAAGGCTTTATTGAAGCTTTCCACTTTATCAAGCTCAGACCACCAGATGGGAACGCCTTAAAAATTATTAAAACGGCGTTACCAGAGGAAGCACCAGTGTTAGTTGGGGCCATCACCAAAGACGGAGCTTCAACTAGATGAGTATGGGGTCTTTGAGTTTGTTTAACAGAAATGAACAAAGTCAAATACTCATTCAAATTCTTTCAAAATTCATCTAATGGAACCTTAATGCTGAATTCCATGACATGAACAACAACAGGATTTGCTGAAGAGCTCTTCGAAGCAATAAGAAGAATTCATTGGGAGAACAAGATTCCGGCAAGCAAAGAAACTTATCGAAAATTCTGCAACATGGCACATAGGTGAGGAATCTGACGATCAAAGAACGCAGCGGAATAAATTAACTTCGGATTCCAGCCATGGACCTATACGAAGTAATCATATCGGGTGCAGAGGGTTATACATTTGTAGCGTGTTTGATGCAGAAAATCCTCGAAGATGAATGTCCACGAGTCGAGCAAAACTTCACAGCTTTGCCTATACGGTATCCACATGATCGAATAGATAAGAGATGTTGCAATTATCAAGTTGCTAGACTTGATAATTCAACAGAAAGAAAGGGACGAAAGTTCGAGTAAAGGTGACGGCTGCACCTTAGATCTTTTTCTCGAAAGCAGTACGTTTAGGTTTTAAGTTAATTCTTAATTAACCTCTTCGACTAAAAATTGTCTGACCTCAAACCTAATGCACATCTCTATATATATGTGTCGAAGGGATGCGTCTTAGTATCAAGAATATAGGCTTCTCAAAACCCTTAGCCCGTTAATCAGTTTCCCGTCTATATATATATATATATATATATATGTATATATATATATGTTGCCCATTATACATATCTCTGTATATATATTTTTGGCCCATTAGATTATGATTAGGACTCTTCCTAAACAACTACGTAATTCATCTAATGAATTTTATCTTCCTTTATCAATTTAATTTTTTGTGTGACCTGTTAGGATCTTGCAACGTTGGCAGTGACATAAAATCTAATTTTATGTCACAAGCAATGAGCGGTATCTAGCAACACATCAAGGCTACCCAAGTTACCATAATATCATTGACTCGACATTACCTATGGCCTGTGATAATATTCACCATGTAACTTAATCCTTTTTTCCTATATGTTTGAATTAAACACGAGTCATGGAATAAGTCATACTAGTATAATTCAATCTTTTATTTCTTGATCCCCGGGTAGACTAGAATAAGCGAATAAGTTCGATATCACATATCGATTCATTCGAGCATGTCCATGCATTTTAGTCTCACTTGATCAAGGGCTCAAACACTTCTCCTGTTATAAAGGAGGGACAAATCCTATCTTGATCACTCAACATCCCTCTACATAATTCCTAGTGTATCCAATGATTGTCTTTATAGTTTACCTTGTTACATGTAACGTTTGACAATATCAAGATATATAACTCCTTATGTTGGGTTCTCTGGTGATCTCAAGTCGTAAGGATTACAAACATTATTATCACTATGAGAATCGCTTATGACATTCGTATAACTATCCATGTAGCATTCTCATGGTGGGTCTGTCCAGTACATAGTTCTCTAATATGTACCTCTGTCTTGATTAGATATCTCATATCCATGAACAAATTCATCAATCAATACATACTAGTCTCAATGCATTATCAATATCCTAGTTCATGATAATACTTTACCAGGGATTATCTTTAAGAATAATACAATTTTATTCTAAGGACATTAATATATATTTATTGATATTACATAGATACTGGAATAATATATAATAATGACTTGCCATTGATAAAATCATATTACATTGTATGCCAAAATCAATTATCTAATGAGTTGTCTTAGGGCATATCCCAACAACATATTGGCCGATGGGAAGATCGAATTTACCAAGCATGCCTGGAGCAGAAAGAACCAGAATTCGGGAAAGGATTCCGATCCAAACCCGACAGATCAGAGCCAGGAAAAGACAAAAGACATACTGACAAGAGGGCAAAGGCTCGGGGACCCAAGAACCAATAATGTAAAGATCCACTGACAAAGAAAAAAAGGCGTGGACCATTAAAAGCACTCAGTCAAAATAATGGATCACTCACGAGAAAAGTTAGGGCGCACCAAGACAAAAGCATCAGCACTCACGAGAAAAGCTGGCATGCGCATACAAAAGATGCCAGACAAGGGCGCACTTAACATTCAACAAGAGTTTGGAATCCGAGTTTGAAGTCCGGATTCATGCATATATATGGCCAGACAGTGAGGAAGTTAAGGACATCAGAAATTCTCCATAGTTTTCTCAGAAGTAAATATTGTAGTCTCCAAGCTGTAATCGGTTCATCTTTCATAGCTTGGTAATTTTCATTCTTTGCAATATTTTAGTTTTCAAATTCAGTTTGTATATGTGTTCGAAGTTCAACCTCATTAGAGGAGAGGCTAACTAGTTAGTCTCCTCCCAGGAGGAGAAGTATCAATGTAATAAATATTATAAGTATTTCCAGAATAAAACGAAGGCTTTTTGCCCATCTATCTCTCATATTTCTTTAAAATCTTTTATATATGGTTATACTCTACGTCTTAAGGTAGAAAAGGAATTAAGGTTGTGCTGTGCCGTTTCTGAAGGAGTCGAATAACTTGCAGACTAACCTCGCCCGAGGGGCTGATGTTGGATGGTGAGGAGTCATTCGTAAAACAGTCTGGGGGCAGTAATTTCCGACTTGTGGCTTTGCAACCCACCTCATCCGGTGCTGTTATGGTCAAAAAGGAATATACCGTTTTGTCAAAAAAATTATTGTAATACGGAAGAATGATGGACCTGTTTCTGTTTTTTAATTTCTTTAAAATGGTATTTAGGTCCTAATTAATAATAATGACTCATTTCATTACATTCATGAAAGTTGAAGGACTAAAAGAGTTAGGTTGAACTATTTAAGGACTAAAACGGTTTAGTAGTAAAGTATAAGGACTAAAAGTGAACTTTTCCCGTCAAAACCTTATAGTATTCGTTGATGGGTCGTCTCCATCCACTTCGCCGCATATTACTGCCAATGATTGTTCCCCTATGCCAAACCCGGCCTTCAGTGAATCGTTTTTACAAGAGGCTTCTCAGTCTTCTTTACTCGCCCCCCTCTGAAGAGCGATGGCTACAATCCTTAGTTGTTCAACTTCGACCAGTCTGGGTTGCGCTTGAATCTTCTTTCAATCACAATTCAAAAACTCGTGAACTTCGCCTCAAAGATGATCTCCAGCTTATCAAAAAGGGCACCTGATCTTTTACTGATTATTCTCGCCAATTCTATGCGATCGGTTTGCGGCTATCGGGCGTCCCGTTGACGACACCGACAAATCTCATTGGTTTCTTCGTGGCTTGGGGCCTTCGTGTTTTGGCTTCTCTACCTTACGATGGCTCTTACACATCTTCCTTCATTCCAGGATATGTGCTGAAGGCTGAAAGCTATGAGATTTTTCAACAATCTCTTGAAGGCCATTCACCATAACAGGTTGCCTTTGTTGCCTCCTCTGGTCCCTCATCGCACTTCCGAAACTCCAACCAGCAGCGCTCCTCTAACCGCGACACTGGCTCTCAGAGCCGTGGACGCTCAAGCCGCGGCAGTGGATAACTATTACCTCGTTGACAAATCTGTGGCACAGAGGGTGACACAACCAACAAGTGTTCCTAGCATGGTTCACCGTCGCGGTCGCGGAACGGCCGGAAGGGCCGTTCCGTAACGGGAACGTTGGTGGCCGAGCCAAAGTTCCGGACTGGAACGTAGGTTGTTGTGGATAGGCGTTATGAAAGCGTAACACGGCGATTTAACGGTGGCGCGGGTAGTGGAACGGCGGAACGGATGCGGCGCGGAACGGTATGAATTCATTGATGTGGTTATCATCATTTTTTTTTAATATTTTTGTGTTATAGCATATTTTCTCAATCCAATACTCCAATATTCTGGAACCTATGTTTATAACGAAGAAATTAAACGAGGATTAAAGGCAGTAATCAGGTACTTGAACCTGATTTAAACGCACAAGCTTCAGCAAACAGTGAGGTACTTTTTTTATAAATTTTTGACAATATATTTCACATAAATATAAAATCATTTTCATTTAATATGTTTTACAGACTAAATTATTCACGGACAAATTGGAGAGTTTGAGTCTCTACTTGCAAAGATGGCCATTAAAAAAAGACTTCCAGGTTTGACCTTCTTTATATTATTTATTCATAAATCTTAAAGTTATACATTATATATCATATTTTTTTTCCCAGCGGAATGGTGGAGTGATTATGATGAATAAGCTCCCCACTTGAAAAAAATTTCAATTAAAGTCATAAGCCAAACATGTTCATCTTCTGATAGTGAGAGAACTGGAGCACGTGATCTCTTATACATATTAAGCTTTTCAACCGTTTGGCTATAGAAAAGTTGCATAAATTGGTATATGTTTACTACATAATAAAGAAGATGATGACTATTATAGCTCTATAGATCTCGATCACATATTCAAAGTTTTAGTATATATTGTGTATAAAATTTATGTTAGTAAAGTGTAAATAAGATTTATCAATAACCTTAATTTCTTATTTCCTTTAAAAATATGTTTTTTTATGATTTACATAGTTTTTAACAATTTTCCAAATTATATAAAAAAAAGAATTGTTTTATATTAAAAAAAAAAACCGTTCCGTGACCGTTCCGCGAAATGTCAATGGAACTGGAACAGCGGTCTCCGCGACGACCACCGCGACCGCGACGGCGAACCATGGTTCCTAGCGCTATGCTTCGTCTTCCGCTCCTAGTACAAGATTAAATCTTGCCAAAACATTCAACAATTCATGTTCTTTATCCTCTGGCAACACCTCTGATTGGTATGTGAACACTGGTGCTTCCTCTCACATGACTCCATCTCCGTCACATCCTGATACGACTGAGCCATATAGTGGTAAGGACAGTGTTGTTGTTGGTAATAGTGCATCTCTTCCCATATCTCAGGTTGGTTCTTATTCTATTTCGTCCGATGTTCAGTTACTGAATGTTCTGGTTGTTCCTCATATTATTATTTCCCATATGCTCCTAACAAGCTCGCACCACAAAGTCATCCTTGTATTTTTCTTGGATGTGGCTTGCTTCACAAGGGCTTCCTTTGTCTGAAAATTGACACCTCTAGCGTTTATGTGACCCATCATGCTCAATTCGATGAATTATTATTTCCATTTCCCGGGGCTTCTATCACTCGCTCCTCTTCAGACTTAGAGTTCAGTGGATTTCTGGAACCTGCATGCTCAATCACCTCCTCATCTGTTGTTGCTTCGATCAATCAGCCATATTCTTCTCTATCTGCATCATGTTCTGCTCCCTGTCGCCTTTGTACATCATCGGTACATATTATCACCACTCCACCAGTCCCTGCTCCAACACCGCCATCATCTTCACCACTGCCGTCTCCGCCATGCATGGACCCTCGTCCTTCCCATCATATGATCAATCGTGCAAAAGCAGGCATCTTCAAAACTCGTCATTCAACGCTTCTTGTTGCCTGCACTTTGGGCCTCCTTCATGCTTTACTTACCACCACCGAACCTAAGGGCTTCAAATCTGCAGCAAAACATCCAGAATGGGTCAGCTATGGATGATGAACTACGAGCCCTTCGCTCAAATCATACTTGGCAGCTTGTCCCTCGTTCGTCTAAAATGAACGTCGTTGTGGCAAAAGGTTTTTCACAGATTAATGGTCTTGATTAGCACTGCACCTTTTTCACATGTTGTCAAGGCCTCTAATGTACGAGTGGTTCTTTCCCTTGCTGTTATCCATAATTGGCCCCTTCATCAGCTTGGATGTCAAGAATGCCTTTATCAATGGTATTCTCACTGAAACTGTCTATATGGAGCAACCTCTATATTATGTTGACCCTCAATTTCTGGATCATGTTTGTCATCTTCGAAAGGCTTTCTATGGTCTGAAACAGGCACCACGTACTTGGTTTCAGCGTTTCAGTACTTTCTTGACACTCGGGTTTACTTGCAGTCGTGCTGACACTTCATTATTTGTCTTCAATCGTGGTGCTTCCCTACTTTACCTTCTTGTTTATGTTGACGATGTTATTTTAATACAACGTCTCCCTTATTCGGTTATGCATCTCGAAACTTCACTCCACATTCGCCATCAAAAAGGCCTTGGGAAGTTGGGTTATTTTCTCGGCTTAGAGGTTTCCTACACCTCTGATGGCTTATTTCTCAGTAAACCAAATATGCTATGGACATACTTCTTCGTGCTCAACTACACGACAGCAAGCGAGTCTCGACACCCATGATCATTGGCCAACACCTGGGTGCCACTGGCACCACATTTAATGATCCTACTTTGTATTGCTCTCATGTTGGTGCTCTTTAATATCTCACTATTACTCGGTCGGATATCTCCTTTGCTATGAATCATGTTAGCCAATTTATGCAGACCCCCATGAATTTGCATTTTCAGGGGGTCAAGTGCATTTTACGCTACGTAAAAGGCACCAACCACTTTGGCCTCTCCTTTACAAGGGGACCATCCCTCAACTTGTTGGCGTATTCCGATGCAAACTGGGCCACTTGCCTTGACTCTGGACGCTCCACTTCCGGTTATTGTGTTTTTCTTGGTCCTAATTTAGTCTCCTGGTGTTCCAAGAAACAGCCGACTGTCTCTCGTTCAAGCCGTGAATCTGAATATCGAGCTTTGGCCCATACCGTTGCTGATGTTATGTGGCTTTCTCATCTTCTGCGTGATCTCCGGATCTCCATACCATCATGTCCTACACTTCTCTGTGATAATCAGAGCACCGTCTTCATCAGTGGCAATCCCGTTTCACACAAGCGAGCAAAACACATTGATGTAGACTATCACTTTACTCGTGAACTCGTCATGTCCGGCGCCTAACAACTCAATTTGTTCGTTCATATTGCAGACATCTTTACAAAGAGCCTCTCTCGCCCGTTATTTACCTTTTTTTCAATCGAAGCTATGCATTGGGCCAAATCCGACGCTTTGCCTGTGGGGGGATGTTAAAGATATTGCACAATCTTCCCATATCAACAAAGATTAACTTGTATTGTTTAGATATAATTTTGTAGCTCATATCAAATCTTTGAGACTGTATGAAATTGATGCACCAAAGTTTAAGGTGGAATTATTCAATTCTTTACGCTTTTCACCATATTTTGAGTAATCGATTATCGTTCATCATCTAATTCGCCAAATTCCCAACTCAGATTTTAAACGAAGTAGAGAATACCATATGAGAAGAACAAGTGCAAATTATCCTTGTGTTACATACCAACTTCTTGAGCCTTTCCTGCCAGTTTCTTGATTGGTGGGTTGTATATCAAAAGTCCATGTTAGTTTGGTGTTGCCCCTAAGGATACTGTTCTTAGACATAATCATCATTGACGAGGAATATTCAAATTAATGATGGATCTACCCCACGACATCGATGTCAGCATCGAAATTTCCAGCAAGTGTGACATGAAGTTGAGAAATTTGTTAAATAATAATCAATAATATTATTAGTAACGTATTAATGGAATGGTGGATTGCAAGGAAATGAACAAATCTTGCTCTGATCAAATGCGAGGAACGCACTATATTATTTGAATTATTGAATTGTAGGTGAAAAAAGAGGATTTAAAAACTATAATTTAAGAATTTTATGAGTAACCAAATTAAATAATATTGTTAGAAAAAATAAATATACTCATTGACTAACCATTTATAATTCTGTTTGAGAGCTTTATGGATAAATTTAAAAATTTATAGTTCAAACGACTAGTATTTCAATATGGTAAGTAGGCAAGTCATTTTCGTCCTTTTCCAACCTACCTCCTTACCGAAATTTTAATGCTATCCAATATAGTGTCATGAGATATATTCATCTTCAGATATATTGATGTTGGTTATATCACATCAACGGTGTTGATGCCCTAACTACAGTGGACATCATCAAACTACTCATCCAAGACTGGCGCCTACTAGTCGTTTATTTTTTGTTACAGAAATATTTAGTTTTTAAAGTTAAATTAATTAATGTATAAATTATTTAAAACGTATATTTAAAAATCAAAAAAATTGGGGTTAAATTTTTTGATTTGTTTTTAATAATGACCTTTTGAGCAAGGTTATTGGAGCATGTAGTTTTCTTTGTAAACTATCATGATCTAAATAATTAATGTAGTAAGAGTATGCTGCATATTTAAAATTTTGCGATTTTGACTATTTTGTTGTGTAATTATTTTGTGGATTGTCATTAGGTGAAACAATTGTTGTCGTAGGATATAATTTGAATATTCAAATAATTAACGGCCATAACACTAAAATTGCCTAAACTAGTACCTTATCCTCTTATATATAGTTACTCTAGGCTTCTTAACCTTAATAATATAGTATAGATATACACACATGCACGCGTGCACACACACACATGCACGCGTGCACACACACACACACATATATATATATATATATATATATATATATATATATATATATATACTTGAAGATCTAAGATAAACAAGAGACATGACAATCTTATGATTCTCACACCTCATCATGATCACATAAGATCAATCCAAGGGGAGCTTCAAAGTTATACCCTGCTATTGAAATCATTCCATTCGATGGAAGAAAGCGATGAGTAAAAAGACTACCACCTTCCAATTTGCAGAAACAAAACTACGTATATTTAGATTATCTCTTGTTTTGTTTAAATGATATTACATTGTATAATATATTTTAGACGTTCGGGTGTTTCCGCTATATAATCTCTCAATACAATTATTTTAAGAACAAATGCTATTACAACTTAGCAACTAATCTCGTTGAAATGTTATATCATTGTATATTATTTGGACTAAGTTGGGTGGACGGGTCACACCACCTCTTTAAGCACACCACCACCGACCTCTAACACTCGTCCTATCATAAAACTAATGAAAGTGATAAAATCCTAATTGTAATCATAACTAACTAATCAATCCACATTAATAAACGTGCTTTAATAAACCGGTTTCCTTGTCAGGTGGCTTGCTCCATTATGTAGGTTCAAGATTCCACCAAAATAAAGTTTTCACACAAATTAGAGACAAGTAACTTAGCAATAGATGTAACACCATTGCATTATTCAGGAAGCAGTAGAGGTATTTTAAAGATTTATCACAACACAATAATTAGCAGTAGAGGCATTTTAAAGATTTATCACAACACAATAATTAGCAGTAGAGGCATTTTAAAGATTTATCGCAACACAATAATTAACACCAACGTTTTTTTAAATCTTTGCAATATTTCAAAGTGTATCTTCATTGGAGAGATCACATACACGAACAGAAGTATCGATTCAATCTTTCTTGTGATCATTAGTGCCTACCGGCTTGTGTGGTGGATCTGAAGCGGCAAGGTTCTGCTCACCGGTAACCTTTTGAACAAAGAAGGTGTAGTTATCAATCAATAGAAAGAAAATGTGAAACTGATAGTTGAAGGGACTAAATATGAACAATCAAAACTAACAGCAGATAGAATTAACGATACTCAGAGGCCAGAGCTCAATAAAGACGACCTAATTATCCTAAATTCTGCTAGCTTGCAGTAGGAAGTGTACGAACATATGATGAAACCATTGATGAAAGCATCGAAATAAGAATATCAAATCTTAGGATTTATATAGTTAATTTTCATGCTGGCTGAAGTCCATATTTTAAATTCTTTAAATTTTTATAAGTATTTTGACCATGGACTTTTAGTAGAGATTTTGTAAGGTAAACTGCTCAAAGTAGTTATTAAAATCCCGCAAGGCGCACGCTTTAGCGTGCCTTAGCCTTGCGCTCCATGATTCTGAAAGGCGCGAGCCTTTGCGCGCTTCCCGCGCTTTTACTCATAACCAAAGCACGCGCTTTATCGACCCTTTGCTAAGGGCTGAGAGTATGCTAGTATCTACTAGTGATTAATGTTTAGTTGGACCATTATATTTATATTTGGGTTTATTAAAAATAGCCTAAGCTAGATAATGTTAGAGATTATCTGTTATTTATCTGTTACGTACATTGCCTTTTGTTAGCAAAGCTAGAAGAAGACAATGATGTTGAATGCTATAAACTTGGTGATAATACATGAGATAAAATGAAATTGATCTCAAAGTTGAAGATACGAGTGATAAATAGATTATTTTTTTTATTTTGAAACTTCGGGTAGTTTAATGTGTAAGAATTTTTCAATTTTAATATTTTTTGTACTATATTTTTGCATTATGATATTTAATATTTTATTTTTGATGCTTATTTTATTATTTAACATTGTTATCTTTAAGTTTGTTTATTTATAATTGCTAAAATTTATGGTCATTTTTTATATGTTAAGAATATATAAGTCAGCGTGTTTTATTTTAGTAAAACGAGTGCTTCGTGTTGGCGCTATATGCCATAGCCCCAGGATATCTTTGCGCTTTAGTGCGCTATGCGCCTTTAATAACTATGGCTCAAAATAAAGAATATTAGAAAGCAAAGAGACGTGAGAGAAGCAAATAAAGAATATTTGAAGACAAGTTTGTACAATACCATGGGAAAGATTTGAGAAACACACTAAAATGTCGCATTGGTAGTATACTTGCGGAAATTCTTCTAGCACATTTTGCTAATTAAAATCCTTTCTAGTTCAACTTTCAGAGTAGAAGAGAACCAAAGTAAATAAACAAACTTACGCTATTTATTTTTTAAAACACAATGGCCTTTTTTATCCTTAAGACCTCCACTAATCTTACAGAACTCAACATTTGTCCAGATTCCAGCACGCAAAATGGTTCCTTAATTCATCAAATCACTGTCATTTTCTTCTAACAGCAAACTTTGTTCATAGATAATTACCACAAGCCTGCCAGAAATTGTAATGCAATCTCAAAAAAATTATTTATTTTTTGTTTCCAAAACCAGAAAGCTAGATCTTTTGCATATGAGCTACAGCCTGGATAACGAAATCTGCAATGAGCTTCTGGCAGCGAGAGCTAATGTGCTAATCACATAGAGTTTAAACAAAATTCGCTTGTATTTTCTAATAGCATGACACTATGCATTTGAACCATCAAAAACTACAAATTAAAAGCATAAAAATGGTAAGTCGAACTTTCTTGGGTAAAGTATGTTTGCATTTCCTTCATGAAGTCATTACGATACTTGATAACTTATGAACGGGTTATGAAAAAGAGTTCAGTGTTCACATTCTCTAGAACAATAACTCAGAGTTGATTGGAAAAGTAACACTACATATCCGAAAGTTGCAAACTGAAACTGCTTGGTGGTATCTCTCACATGACACCAGCAGTACTTTTTTGTACTGTCCCAGACAAATGTACATATCATTTTTCCCATATATATCAGATTAAATTAATTTGAATCGTTAGATGGGAAGACATGATTGTCCCTAAATGACCAAGGAAATTCTAAAGCTAAATATATAGTCCCCTTGTGCTACTTTTGGATTGGAGATTTTTGATTGATTTAAGTCCAAAGTTTGACTGTAATTGTAAAATAACACAAAATTTGGACAAGCAGAAACCATCCATTCCAAATATTTAGCCCGCAATCTACCAAATTAGTGATTTGTCATAAAAAAAACTTCATTGTTTTCAAAACAGCACACTATTAGACAATTTCTATACATCACACATCTAGAATTTTCATGGCGATATACCTTACTAAGCCATATTAGAAAGCATAAATGGTCCACAGATTCTTCGACTTGTGTTCACTAATGATTAACCTTATCAGAATCTAACGTGCTCCTCATCATCAAATTTAAAAGCATTTGTTTAGCAAAAATTACTATTTTTTACTCAGAAAAAACTTTGCCAGCCACTGGAACTACCCTAACTTGAAATTAATCGCCGGGATACCTAGAAAGAACATAAACAATACTCCTTACACTAACAAAAAAAATTAAAAATTATAACCAAAAACTTACTGAATTATTGGTTTTGACGTTAGCGGATGGCTTATAAGGGCAAGCAGGGGGAGCCCTCTCCGGCTTCCGATATTCCCATCCGAACAATCTATATACCTTCGCCTGAAATAAATTTTCAACAGAAAATCGTGAAATTAACAACTAAAATCTATTTGTACAATAAAACCTAATTACTTATTTCGATCGGAATTGTACGAACCATAATGATATCGAAGAGGATGGGCAATAAATTGACGATTGGGACGAGAAATAGTGGCAACAGGCACGCCAAACAAACCTGCAATAAATTATGAAAACAATATAAATCGAAAAGATTGGAGCAAGCAACGATCGAGAAATTTGGATATTTACCATTTTCCACTCTTTTGTCAGAAGTCGGAGCGGTTTGATTCCTTGGGCAAGTAAACGTGCAAACTGTAAACAACGATGTTCCTCGGCGTTGCGGGTTTCTTTCTATATTCCTTTTGATCAACAATTGGGCGGGCTTGGATGGACTGGGCTGTTTGGCCCATCCAAAATTTTATTGGGGAAATTACATGAAAGTAATTAGGAATAAAATAATATTACACTAAAGTATGAAAAGAGAAAACCTTTTTTCACTAAATCAATTTGTTATTTTTCAAAGACTATAATATCCCGGATGCTTTAATTTTTATGCAATTTAGTCCCTAGCCTTTTGATTTTCTAATGAACCATCGTCCTGGTAAAATGGTATCAGAGCTTAGGTTTATTATGAAAATATTAAAATAATATTTTGAATACTAATATTATCCTAAATCGAGGAGACGATTCAAGAAAAAAACATGGATTCGAGGGAATATTCGAGATGTCACTCATACATGTGGTACTTCCAAAAATTGGAAGAACTGGAACAGGAACATCTGGCTGAAAGTCAACGCTTCAACCAGAAATGGAAAATTTTACGAGGAGCCAATGCTAGCCAAACTAGCATAAACCGGTATAAAAAACTAGAGATGATGGCTAGGAGGCTTTACAGTGTGACAAATTATAGTTCGTATTAGCCGAAGCTCAGAAGGAAAACCATTCTGAACACAACGAGACAATTCAAGATCCTAATGACCCAACAGGATACGGACCGGACGAATAGGATGGGAGAACCAACCATTCATGAAATCGAGTCGGATAGTTCAAAGATCTCCAAAGATCTTACAGAGATCCAGAAGACAGTGTAGAACTATGGGAACAAACAACATCACGTCCCAGCACAGATCCATCAAATCCAAACTCAGATGGAAATAATGATGAAGCATCAGAAGGAAATTCTTGAATACCTTCTCGATGTTCAAACCAGAGTCAAAGAATTGGAGTCATGACCTAGTTCTTCAGGAAGAAGGAAAGGATGGTGGTTACCACCATCATATGGAACATAATCCCATTTACATCAAAAAGAGAACGTTGGGGAGGTCCAAAGACCAATGATAGATACTGATTAGATGGTTGTTGTCATCCGAGGAAAACCAATACTTCCTAAGAAGTAATGGAAAGACTAAACTTAGAAGATCTACATGATCTTGCAGAGTCTTTTGCGGGACTAAATCTCGTAAACTTAAAAATGAAGGAGAATGAAAGTCTCGGGTCACACAAGCCACCACCAGGAAGTGGAGATCGAAACATGCAACACAGTGGATACTTAACCATTGGAGCAATTTTAGATCCCTTAGTTGGAACAAGGAGTCGTTCTCGAAGGCCAGATATGCATCAAACGACATACGAGACATCTCAGTTAGATCTGATACATCTATGCGGACTCATGTTAAACATGGATATTTTGGATTTCAAAAATCGAGAGGTACTGATAGATGATTGGGCGTCTGCCATAAGAATCACAACAGGAACGTTTGATCTCAACAAAGAAAGGTTCATATTATTTCTTAATATGAGCTTAGAAGGATCAGCCAAAATTGCTTGGGAACTCACTTCCCAAAGCATCAAAGATGAAGTTTTAGCCGGAGAGTCACTAAAGACAATTGTTGACAGGATGGCAAAAATATTCAAAATCATTTTCATAGGAGTTGTGTTAGGATCGGTCCGGAGTGTTTAGAGGGGGGGGGGGGGTGAATGAACACTCCTTACAAAATTTATCCCTTGTGATTTCTTTCTGATTAGTGAAAGAAATCTGTTACTTAATCAACTCTTTGAACAGAACAGACCACTAATAAGTAAGTGCGAAAACGGTCTGCTCTTGTGTAAGTAAGAGCAGCTCGATGGCTAAGTGCAGAATGACAAGACACAGGATATGTTTCTGGAAGTTCGAAGGTGGTGTAATCCTTCTACGTCTCCCCTTCTTCCAATTAAGGAAGGTTTATACTAGAAGACTTTGATTTATACAATCCTTTTGTACAAACCCGATTCAGGCTGGATTTACCTCACTACCAGTCTGAAACTCCTAGTCACTCAACCTGCTCAGACTCACTCTGTCTGACAGTTACGATATGTTGCTTACTTCTATTTTTCAATACACAATGCGCACAGTGATCCTTCAATGATCAAATGTTACAAAGTAATTGCGCTTAAATAAATAACTTCAGCTCGAAGGCTTCTGAACTTTGTAGGCGTGTGCTGTTTTGCTTTCTTGTATATTTTTCAATTGATCAGCGAGTTATCGAGTCCAGAGTTTTGCATCTGTTTGTTGCATCCTTTTATAGTTGAAGGTAGCAACGGCATTGTTTCCCTTAATGTGCAGCTATGACTCTTTTTAAACTCTGAGAAAGCTACAGTCTTCTTCTTCAGGACACTTGCCGTTCTGGTATATGCTTTCGGCGACTGTCAGGTAAGCTCTTCTTTGTCTTCTTACCTATTATGGCAATCTTCAGTCTTTGGTCCTTTGTAGCATTAATTGCAGCATTAAATGCTACAATAAATATCCGTTGATGATTCGGACTGAGAAGCCATCCTTTATGTATCCTAGACTGCTCTGATCTGATAAAGGTTGAGATCGATCTGAAACATCGATCTATTCATTCTGGAATCCATCGATCCGGTCTGATATGCAATATTCTTTATCAGTTTGCTCTGATATGTCCGATCGATCTGGTATGCCTAATTTCCATCGATCCGGTCTGAAATGCTTTGTCATCTTGCTCTGTTGAGTCCGATCGATCTGGTCAACCTGATTTCTATCGATCCGGTCTGAACTGTTTTGTCATCTTTAAAATCTCATCGATAAGGTCCGGAACTAACAAATTCCCCCTTTTTGATGATGACAAAACCTAGCTACTAAGTCTTTTTAACCAGTCTTGATAAGAGCTCTGAAGCGAATGCTTTTCGGATCGATTACTTCTTTGTTCAAAATAAATGAACATTATTAAGTTTGATCGATTCAATCTTTTATTATTAAGCCTTTATTAAAGTTCAAAATAAATGAACAAGGACTTAATCAAAAGAAGATTTTATAGATCATCAAGAAGTCCTAAATACAGACAGTCTGATAAGTTAAAAGACTAAGACTGCTATCTTCTTGAGCTTGGAGGCGGCTTGAAGTCTGTCTTCTTTTCCCCCTTTTTGTCAGCAGCAATCTCTTGAAGGAATTCAACAACTTGGGCTAGCTGCGCGCTGATAGCGTCAAGACGAACGTCTTGAGCGCGGAGGGAGTTAGAAACAGATGCTCTGACTTCAGTGGCTAACTCGACCTGCTCCTTCCTCAGACTGTTCTTGTAGGAGGCTTGTTGAGAAAACAGATCGTTGATGCCGCGCTGGAGGCTTCCGATACTGGCAGTCATTTTCTCTTTGAAAGAATTAAAGTCCAAAGTTGTGACTCTTTGACTTTGATGAACTTCGAGAATTCGTTGAGTTAATGACAGACAGTTATCAGAAAAATGCTGGATAGTCCGTGCCAGGGATGGAGGTGCATCAGATAGCTGGCTGGGAGAGTGATCTGATGATGACATAGCATGATCAACTTCTTCAGCAATCGGCACGATTGAAGAAATGGCAGCTTGATGACTTTCGGATCGGATCAGAGCGACCAGATCCGAAGAAAAACTATGAATGAATGCCAAATCTTCATCTGATGATCCCGGAGGAGAGTGGGGACTGGAGGGTTCCTCATCTTGGAGAGCTGCAACCACTGAAGATACCACCAAATCCGGATCGATGAGGTCTGGTGCTTCAGTTGGTGCACATGCCTCAGCTGGACTGTTGTGAGCATGGGAGGCTGATGACTTCAATGGGATAGATGTTGTCGGAGAGTCCAACAGAACATGCATTGATTCATCATCTGTTGCAGACGGAGCATTAGGCAATGGCTGCTCCGCTGTAGGTTCTGGTACGAGTGCTGCAGGTTGGTCTTCTGTCTGTTTTGCTTCAGCAGAAGGAATAACCTCGATAAAGGGTTCTGCCAGAGTCTTGCTGACAGAAGGATGATCCGGGCTGGTGGCTGGAGTGGAGATACCTAGCACCTGTCGTTGAAAGCGGACAGCTAGGGATAGAGCATGAATGTCCATCTCAAGTTGAGCAATCACAGCCCCATCATCTCTGGCAGTAGGAGCAAGCGGATCGAAGTTCTTCTTTTTGGCAGTGAGAAGCAGATTGGCCAGTCTGAATCTGTGTTTTGCCGTAAATAGCCCTCTGCGCTGCACCGCAAGTCGAACATCATCAGTTTCAGTGCCTCTCAGAACCTCGTCTTCCATCTTCTTCAGTCTGTGCAACTTTCCATAGAACATGTCAATGTGGTGGACAGTCCGGTACTGGACATATTCATCAAAGACCACAAGGAGTTCAGCTAGCTTCTCATCAACATCCTCCATAGCGATGTCGATGGCAGTCTGTGCAGCAGATTTGGGTTTAGAAGAGATGGGTTCAGTGAGAATGTCTTTTCCCTTACCGGTGGAGGAAGGAGACTTAATCCCTGATTGGGTATAGTCACCCAACTCAGTGATAACTATCCCTTTGACTACGGGATTGGCAGAGGGAATTCTAGGGGTGACTTTGGGTGCAGGGGTTGAGGCTTGTGAAGGCTGAGTGGGGGGTTGAGGTGCAGGGGTTGCTTTAGTGGGTTGCAGTATGGGTGGAGGTAGATGTCTGGTTGGTTTGGTAATCTGGGTTCGGGGCTTTTTGGGAAGTGGCTTGGTTGGGGATGAGTGAGCAGACTGGGTTTCTTCTGAGTCAGTCTGAATGGTCAGCTTCCGCTTGACCCGAGGTTTGCGCACATCAGCTGGTTCCTCGTCCTTCTCAATCTTGACTGAGACCAGAGTGGTAGGAGTAGGCGGAACACTCTTGGACTTCAGCAGTGCAAGCCCTTTGGAGTTGAGTACCTTAAAGGGGCGGAGAGCAGATGGCTTGCTCAGCTCGAGGCCTAAGGACTCCAAGAGCTTGCTGAGAGGAACAGCAAAGCATACGGCGTGCTTGGATGCAATCACCGTTTCCAGCAGTACTCCATACAAAATCATGGACCAGTTTATCTTCTGTCCAGATACAATAGCTGCCATGGCCCTGAACTTCTCGGCGGTTACAGCATCAAAGCTTCCTGCTTTACCCAAAAGTGGCTTGGCGACCACTTCGCACAGCACCTGGAAATGGAAGAGCATTTCCTTCTTCTTAAATGAGGGTTGCAACCGGTGGCCAGAAATAGAGATCTTCCCCTGAAGATCTAAGAGAGATGCTGGAGGAGTCTGTCCGAACTCTGTCAGGCCGGAACTGGGGAGGCCAAAGGTCTTGGCCATTGTTGTTGGCGAGATCTCGAAAGATTTGCCCTTGACAGTGGTAGAGATGGATGACTTCCGGGAGACGGCGTTGGCGAACAGCTCGCGGATCTCTGGTTCATAAACAACTGATCCGCACTCCAAAAAATTCCGTAAACCAGAGGATTCCAGGGCTCTGAAAATTGACACCATCGCAGCATCTTCTCCCCTGTAGATATCATCAAACTCAACGGAGAGTGAGTTATGAGTGATGGTAGCCATATGAAAGGAGTTTAAGGAAGGTGCGAAGAGTAAGAGAGTAAGAGAGTGAGAGAGTAGAAAGCGGTAAACTGTAAAAAGTGAAAAAGTTATGAAATGTGCAGCCCGCTAAATAGGAGAGAGAAGACACGTGTCTTTATCTCCAAGACTGAGAAATAAACTATTCAAAATGAACGGTCAGGATAAAGAAAGATAAGGCGGTTAAAGTACAACTAGTTAAAAGGTTAATCAGTCCGGGCTGTTTTGTTTTATTTTAAAAACAGATTATTGTCCAATCAGATCATAGGATAAAATCAGACTGACAAGGATCGGTCTGAAAGTTCGGACCGGTCTGTGTCTTTCTGAACATTGTATTATCGATCTGTAGTGACAAAAATCGTTAAGATCGAAAAGAATAAAAATATCTAAATGAATTAAGATAAGTCAATTAAACCAAGAATTTGACGGAAATAATTGAACTTAGCCTCAGGAAGTGGTTTGGTGAAGATGTCTGCTGCTTGCTGCTCTGTTGAAATGTGTTCGATCCGAATTTCCTTTTTGCCAACATGATCTCGAATAAAATGATGTCGAATATCAATGTGCTTTGTTCGAGAGTGCAAAACTGGATTATACGTTATAGCGATTGCACTTGTGTTGTCGCAAAATATCGGAGAGTCAACAGCTTGAATGCCGTAGTCTTTGAGCTGGTGTTGAATCCAGAGCATTTGAGCGCAACAGCTTCCAGCGGCTAGGTATTCTGCCTCAGCTGTGGATGTGGCAATAGATGTCTGCTTCTTACTGAACCAAGAGATCAATCTTTCACCTAGAAATTGACATGTTCCACTGGTGCTTTTACGATCGATCTTACACCCAGCGTAGTCTGCGTCTGAATATCCGATCAAGCTGAAGTTTGAATCTTTGGAGTACCAAAGACCAACGTTCTGAGATCCTTTTAAGTATTTCAGAATACGCTTGGCAGCAATGAAATGTGATTGCTTTGGTTCTGACTGAAATCTGGCGCACATACAGACTGAAAACATTATATCGGGCCGGCTTGCTGTAAGATATAATAGTGATCCGATGAGTCCTCTATACATGGTTACTTCAACTGCCGTTCCCCCTTCGTCCTTGTCTAACTTGATTGTTGGACTCATTGGAGTTGATGCAGTTGAGCATGTTTCCATTCCAAATCTCTTGAGGAGCTCTTTGGTATACTTGGTCTGATTGATGAAAATGCCATTGTTGAGCTGTTTTACTTGAAGACCCAGAAAGAAAGACAATTCTCCCATCATGCTCATTTCGAACTGTCCCTGCATTAACTTAGAAAACTTCTCGCATAGTTTGGGGTTAGTTGACCCAAAGATTATGTCATCAACATAAATCTGAACTAAGAGGGTGTGTTCCCCCTTAATGAATTTAAAGAGAGTTTTATCTACCGAACCGATCTGGAAGTCGTGGTTCAGCAGAAATTGAGATAGAGTGTCATACCAGGCTCTTGGAGCTTGTTTCAGACCATACACTGCTTTATTCAGTAGATATACATGATTAGGATACGAATGGTTCTGAAATCCAGGTGGTTGCTCAATGTAGACTTCTTCCTGAAGCTTTCCATTAAGAAAGGCGCTCTTGACGTCCATCTGATATACTTTGAAGTCTTTAAAGGCAGCATATGCAAGAAAGATTCGGATTGCTTCAAGTCTGGCGACTGGTGCAAATGATTCATCGAAGTCGATTCCTTCTTCTTGTCTGAATCCCTGTGCCACCAGTCTTGCTTTGTTTCTAACCACAGTTCCATCGGCGTCTAGCTTATTTCTGAAAACCCATCTGGTTCCAATAACAGGCAGATCGCTTGGTCTGGGAGTTAGACTCCAAACTTGATTTTGTTCGAATTGATTAAGCTCTTCTTGCATTGCTTTAATCCAGTTGAAGTCAGTCAGAGCTTCATCGATCTTCTTGGGTTCCAGAGTTGAGATGAAAGCAGCATGAGTGAATTCATCCATCATCTGTCCTCTGGTTCTAATTGGTGCAGACGGACTACCAATCACTAGATTAGGTGGATGCTTCTTAGTCCATCAATAGCTTGACTCTGGATAGTCTGGTTCGGTCGGATGAATAGTAGCAGCATGATCTGTATCTACTTTAATATTTGAGTCAGGAGCATCTGGATCAGCTCGATCTGAAGAAGCTTCAATGGCCTGATCCGGTCTGTCTGGCACTTCTGGTTCTGGTGGATTGTCTCTTGACCTGTTAGCTACAATCTCATCATCACTGTTAGCTTCGAGATGGATATTTTCCATCTGATTTTGAATTGAATCCTTGTTGCCCTCAACACATAATGATTCATCAAAAACTATATGAACAGATTCTTCTACAGTTAAAGTTCGATTATTAAACACTCGATAAGCTTTGCTAATTGATGAATATCCTAAGAATATACCATTATCTGACTTAGCTTCAAATGCTGTAAGATGACTCTTACCATTGTTGTGAACGAAGCATTTACAGCCAAATACATGAAAGTGAGAAACAGATGGTCTGTTACCAGTCCATATTTCATATGGAGTGAGATTCAGCTTCTTGTTAATCATAGATCGATTTTGAGTGTAGCAAGCAGTATTTACAGCTTCTGCCCAGAACTTTTGAGAGATTCCAGAATCAGCAAGCATTGTTCTTGCTGCTTCCTTGAGCGTTCTGTTTCTTCGTTCTGCAACTCCATTCTGTTGGGGAGTTCTGGCGGCTGAAAACTCATGCTTGATTCCATGATCTTCTAGAAAGGATTCAAGATTCTGATTTGAAAACTCAGTGCCTTTGTCACTTCGAATCCTGTCTATTGTGGATGATTTCTCGTTCTGAGTGCGTTTCAGCAGCTTGATCAACTTCGGACCGGTCTGATCTTTACTGCTCAAAAATATAGTCCATGTAAAGCGTGAGTAATCATCAATAACAACAAGTGTATACCGCATTCCCCCTAAACTTGTTATTGGTATAGGACCAAACAAGTCCATATGCAGTAATTCTAGACAGCGGGAGGAGGATTTGGCATTCTTGTTTTTGAAGGATGATCTGATCTGTTTGCCCATTTGGCAAGCTTCGCAGATCTTATCCTTGGCAAAGTCGATCTTGGGCAGACCGATAACTAAATCATGTTTACACAGGCTAGCAATGGTCTTAAAGTTGATATGATTCAAGCGCTTATGCCATAACCAGTGTTTATTATCATTGTTAGCGATGAAGCAGGTAGGATTATCAGGTTGAGCATGATTCCAGTTAATCTTATATGTGTTTCCATTCCTGATTCCTACGAGCAAGGTTATACCGTCTGATGATTTAACAGTGCAAGTGTGTTTATGAAATTCTACAGCATAACCATTATCACAGAGTTGACTGATACTAATCAGATTATAGCACAGATTTTCAACTAACAGCACATCATTGATAATAATGTTACCATGGACAATCTTACCCTTGCCCACGGTCTTACCCTTTGAGTTATCTCCGAAGATGATCTTGGGTCCAGTGCATTCTGTGACTTCAGACAGCAGCTTGATGTTTCCAGTCATGTGACGAGAGCACCCGCTGTCCAAGTACCAATCTGATGCGAGATTCTTCTGTACCTGTCATCACACATATTTATTGTTGGTACCCAATCCTATTTGGGTCCAGAACGGATTAGCCCTTTGGGAACCCACACCTGTATCAGCTTTAGTGGCTTGTGTGTGTAGGGTGTGCTATGTGCTGGTCTGTCTCGATGTTGTGTGTGATAATGTGTGCGCTGTGAAAACCTTTGATTTTCATAAGGTAGTCTATATCTTCGTTGAATCGGTTTTGAGTTATAGTAATTGTATTGTCTTCCTTGCCTTAGATTTTGCACTTTTGGATTTGGTCTCACAGACACAAATCTTGCTGGTGCCTTATCGTTGGCTTGGTTGACATAACCAATCCCTTTTCTCAAATTTTGATTCACGTAAGAGACTCCTGTTTGAATCTTAGGTGCTTCAGTTTCATATACTGTGCTGGATTTAACAAATGTCATTTGTTTGACTTGATTCTGTACCAGCAACAGCTCAGACTCATCTTTGGTGTCAAAGCCTATGCCGGTGAAATCACCGACATTTCTTTGAGCTTCTTGTAATTCTTCCAAGGAAGTTCTGGATTTTGTCCATGTTTTGAATATATGTGAGAGCTTAGCATTTTGTGTGCTAATTCTCTTATTTTCTTCATGGAGCTGATCATAAGAGATTTTCAGCTTATTCAGCTCGTTCTGGAGATTTTTGCACTCACCCTGCTCAGAGCAGCTTGGTTTGTTGTGCTCATCCATTTGAGTACTGATTTTGGCTTTATTCTTCTCAAATGATTCAGCTAAGATCCTATAATCATTTGCCATGTCTTGCAGTGCGGACATGAGCTCTTCTCGTGTAAAATCATTTGATTCAAATTCGAATACCTCATCTGTCTGACTCATTTCTTCATCTGCCATCAGACATTGAACCTCTTCTTCGCTTTCGCTGGAAGAGTATTCAGAGCTGTCTGAATCGGAATCAGTCTGAGCCCATTTGCTGTTTCCTTCCTCAGCAACTAAGACTTTTTGGGATTTTCCATGATTCTTGCGGTCTTGGTGGTGCTTCTTCTTTCTATCATCTCGATGCTTCTCTTTCCTTTCTTCTTTCTTCGGTCTGGTGCAGTCTGCAATAAAGTGTCCGGTCTTACCACAATTGTAGCAAGCCTGATCGTTAACATTATCATCTTTTCTTGATTTATAATGATGAGAGGGTTTGAAGTTCCTCTTATTTTTAGACATAAATTTACCGAATTTCTTTATAAATAATGACATAGCATCGTTACTCATCTGTTCAGCAGATCGGTCTGATGTTGAAGCGATCTGGTCTGGGATGGCTGCCAGGGCCTTGTTGGGTTGAGAGATGAATGGCTCTGCTTCACCTCTGCTTATTAGTTCAAACTCATAGGCCTTGAGATCTGCAAACAGATCATGAAGTTCAACCTTGTTAAGGTCTTTTGATTCCCTCATGGCAATTGTCTTTACATCCCATTCCTTTGGCAGAGCTCTCATTACTTTCAGAGCGATCTCTCTGTTAGAATATTCCTTCCCCAGACCATTTAGTTCATTTATGATGCTGGTGACTCTTTCATCAAACTCATTTAGAGTTTCACCACTTTTCATCTTTATGCTCTCAAATCTTTGAAGAGCCACAGTTAACTTGTTTTCTTTGGTCTGGTCGTTGCCTTCACATAGTTGTGCTATCTTCTCCCAAATTTCTTTGGCAGTAGAGCACATTTTGATTTTGCTGAACATGTTCTTGTCCAAAGTTTTGAACAAGATGTCTTTGGCCACATTGTCGAGGTTTGCTTTCTTTCTATCCTCATTCGTCCAGAGGGATCTGTCTTTTTCTACCATTTGTGGTTCTCCACTGGTAGTGGCGACTGCTGTATTTATTTTTAGGATCTTCATTGGTCCATCGGTGATGACGAACCACATATCGTCATCCTGAGCTGCCAGGTGAGCTTGCATTCTGATTCTCCAGTCATCATAATCTTCTTTTGAGAACATGGGGATTTTGTTGAATGATGCCATCAGCTTAATATTCTTTGTGCTGATTAAGACAACCTGGCTCTGATACCACTTGTTAGGATCGGTCCGGAGTGTTTAGAGGGGGGGGGGGGTGAATGAACACTCCTTACAAAATTTATCCCTTGTGATTTCTTTCTGATTAGTGAAAGAAATCTGTTACTTAATCAACTCTTTGAACAGAACAGACCACTAATAAGTAAGTGCGGAAACGGTCTGCTCTTGTGTAAGTAAGAGCAGCTCGATGGCTAAGTGCAGAATGACAAGACACAGGATATGTTTCTGGAAGTTCGAAGGTGGTGTAATCCTTCTACGTCTCCCCTTCTTCCAATTAAGGAAGGTTTATACTAGAAGACTTTGATTTATACAATCCTTTTGTACAAACCCGATTCAGGCTGGATTTACCTCACTACCAGTCTGAAACTCCTAGTCACTCAACCTGCTCAGACTCACTCTGTCTGACAGTTACGATATGTTGCTTACTTCTATTTTTCAATACACAATGCGCACAGTGATCCTTCAATGATCAAATGTTACAAAGTAATTGCGCTTAAATAAATAACTTCAGCTCGAAGGCTTCTGAACTTTGTAGGCGTGTGCTGTTTTGCTTTCTTGTATATTTTTCAATTGATCAGCGAGTTATCGAGTCCAGAGTTTTGCATCTGTTTGTTGCATCCTTTTATAGTTGAAGGTAGCAACGGCATTGTTTCCCTTAATGTGCAGCTATGACTCTTTTTAAACTCTGAGAAAGCTACAGTCTTCTTCTTCAGGACACTTGCCGTTCTGGTATATGCTTTCGGCGACTGTCAGGTAAGCTCTTCTTTGTCTTCTTACCTATTATGGCAATCTTCAGTCTTTGGTCCTTTGTAGCATTAATTGCAGCATTAAATGCTACAATAAATATCCGTTGATGATTCGGACTGAGAAGCCATCCTTTATGTATCCTAGACTGCTCTGATCTGATAAAGGTTGAGATCGATCTGAAACATCGATCTATTCATTCTGGAATCCATCGATCCGGTCTGATATGCAATATTCTTTATCAGTTTGCTCTGATATGTCCGATCGATCTGGTATGCCTAATTTCCATCGATCCGGTCTGAAATGCTTTGTCATCTTGCTCTGTTGAGTCCGATCGATCTGGTCAACCTGATTTCTATCGATCCGGTCTGAACTGTTTTGTCATCTTTAAAATCTCATCGATAAGGTCCGGAACTAACAAGTTGGATACTTCGAAGGATTGGAACAAGAAAAGTCTAAAAAGTACAAACAAGCTCTTTATAGCCTTGAACTACATGGCATCTGTCATGTAGATGAGTACATCAAACTCTTCAGAGAATATAGATGGAAGGCGAAGATTGATGACAAAGATGCACCTGAGCTATTCTTTGCCAAAATTACAAGCCCATGGAGAAAAATGTTTATCCAGGAGCATATACCTCAAGAAACAGGACATTAGCCAGGAGAATGTCATTTCTCAAAGTCAAAACTTATAGGGTGGTGCGTCAAGCAGCACTCCAAAAGAGTTACAAGATATTAAGATGAATAAATAAAACAATTCCTCTTTGGTGTGTCCAAAACGACATCCCTACTGTGGTCGGAAGCTACCCGAGAAGGCGAAAGATGAAGAAGCATAGAAATCATCCATATGCCGGAAGAGAAGAGTGAGACCTCACGGAGACCTAGAAAGTTCCGGTCAAAGTAGAAAGCCAGAAGTTACAAATCAGAGCAAAGATCAGGACCAACCAGGAGTAAAACCTCGTCAATAGGTTCTAATCAAGCAAGTACTTGCAGAGTATCAACAAAGAGAACTTTCAGACGAACTCATACTAGAGAAAATGAAAGTTTTAAAGATTGTAACTGCTGGACATGAGGAGTAAGGGGACATATCTCTACAGATTGTCCAGAGAACAAAAAACGAGGAATGAAACAGTTCGAGCATACCAAGGAGTTCGAAGATGCTGTTGATTTCCAAGATTTGGTGCATGTGTATTAATTTGAGGACATCCCCTCAGTGAAAACTACGAAGATATCTATTCTAACAATGGAAGTGGATCTAGTTCAGAATCTGACTGAAGGAGAATTTCTTCAACACATGATTAGAGAAGAGCCATCAGGGTTTCTATCTCATATCACTGTTTCTCATAAAACAGATCATGAAGGAAGAGCCAAAGATTCAAAGGTACGAAGGATTTACAATTGGAGCAATGGAAAAGGCCTTGGATATGATCGGTTTGCAAATAGAGAAATTCAGGAGATTAAGAACAAGGTCAAAAAAGAAGTTGCTAACACACTCTCATGGATCCATATTGGAGCCATTAGAGTTATCATCAAGGCAACTTTCAAAGAGGTATTAAATCGCCACTCAACCTGGGGATCTTTGACAAGAGAATCCCAAACCTCAAAGATTCTTGTTTGGGAGCAGTTACAGGAAATTTGTATGCAGAAAAGATGACTTTCAACATCTATCCAAGAATCACATACAAAATGGGAGATCGATATTTTAACAGGTTCTTACTCTTCATCAAGATTTTAAATGAAACGGTTAGCTGAAAGAAGGAAATAGGCCTTACTCGAACACCTACAAGGTGTCATACGCACTCTCGAATACTCATCATTCAGAGCATTCTTGAGAAAGGAATTCATCAAAGTCCCCATAATCTTCAAAGACTTAGCAAAAGCAGTATTGCCAGATATTATTGATACTCCGATAATTGGAGAGATCGACATGAGGATACATGACTAGTCTATTTTGAACAAAAGCAGGAGTCTTATGATCGATCCCAGAAGGATGTCTTTCCAACAAGATATGTTAATCAGCAACTATCTAGGGAATAAACAGAAAACCGTCTCGAGCAGGATTCAGAAAATCCTGATGTATTCAAAACAACAGTAGTACTCAAGTGCTAGAAGGCTAGCTGTAAGTTGGGATAATCTTTGTATCACTCAAAAAGATAATATCTTTCATTGTGATGTCTTATATTATGTACAACAACCTGCAGTTGGCAAATATCAAGGAAACCTTAAAATTGATGAAATTGATCTAACAATTGTCGGTACAGCAGGAAGAATCCTATAACAGCTTATTCTTGGGATTGAGTTTCTCGAGGATTACAAACCTTGGGAAAGATTACAGGATGTAATGGAATTCACGGTGGACTGCAAAAGAAAGAAAATACGATGACCACCAGTCCAATCTCAATATACATCTCAGTAGGGATGTTATACGAGAAATATCGAGCAGAATATTTTGTAGTGTATATTGATTCAGGACCTGAAATATGTACTGCTAGAGGAGACATCTTTCCAAAAAAAGTTGGTGAGAAACTACCAGCCATTGCCGGAAGAGATTTTTCCAAGAGGTCTTATTCTTAATGAAGGAGTCTAGACAGCGAAATAATCATTGGAGGAGCGGGTACCCCTTGGTACAAAGTCAAAACTCCACCTATATATTTCCATGATACATGAGTTGATATGTTGCTAGGAAACAATTTCCTACAAACATTCAAGCGATCTACACAGGAGAACGAGATACATCGGCTTATTTTCACAACCCTTTGTGATCATAATATCATTGTCCAGAGACTAAGGGAGACATTTCACAGGAAATTCCCCATAAGTTTTCGCAGCAAGCGTGGTGATGAATGAAAACTTTGATACCCAAAGATGAAGTATCAGCGGACATTTGGTGAAGCGATTCATCAACTTAGACAACAAGGGATCAGTCAAAAGCGAAAGATGACTTTTGATGATGTGAATGCTATGTCATTGAGAGAACATGATGAAAAATGGGATGACAATGAAGAATAATTTAATCCAGACATCCTACTGCTACTGAAGAAGGAATTACATGATAGGTTCTACAACCTGATGCTACCCTTGAAGAGCAGATTACTCTCGAGAAAGTGAAAATGAAGATTCTGAGGAACTACAATGAGGATCCTCTGGTATGGTGGGATGGAAATGAGCTTAAAGCATCTTTGAAAGTGAAAGCTGGAAAAGAATATGATTTCGTAAGATACAAACTGATCCCCATGAACCAGGAAGATCGGAAAGATATACAAATGATACTTAAGGAACATCTTGACCTTAAGTTAATCTCAGCAGGTATTTCTCCATACAACAGTTCAAGATTTCTTGTTCAAAATCATGGAAAAATAAATAGAGAAAAACCAAGATTGGTGATCAACTACAAAGGAATCAACGATATCTTGGAATTCGATGGATACTATATCCCGACCAGAGAACATTTGGTAAATTATACCAAAAATGCCAAGGCTTTTTCCAAGTTCGGTTGCAAGTCTAGATTCTACAAGATTAAGATGGATGAAGCTAGCAAAAGGTTTACAATATTCTCCACACCACAATGATACTATATCTGGAATGTAATGTCAATGGGATTGACAAATGCTCCCCAGACATATCAGAGGAAAATGGATAATCTCTTCAAGTATTATTTCAGTTTCATGTTCATATACATCGATGACATCTTCATCACATCAAACAAATGAAGGAACATCTTAAACATTTGGAAATATTTTCCGATTTTTGCTACAAGGAAAATCAAGTTTCTTGGGATTGAAATCGATGAATATGGAATCATCCTTCAGAAACACAATGTTGAGAAGGTGCAATGATATCCGGATGATCTCAAGGATTTGAAGCAGCTTCAGAGTTGTCTTGGAGTTGCTAATTTTGCTGGAATGTTCATCAACAATCTAGCGATGAACAGAAAGGTGTTCATTCTGCTACTCAAAAAAGATGTTAAGTTTGAGTGGAATGAAGATCACCGACAAGCTGTCAAATAGCTTAAAGAAGTTTACAAGTAATACCGAAGCTTGCAATTCCAAACGATGAGGATGAACTAGTTTTTTATACACCAATGCCAGTGATCATTGGTGGACAGTAGTTCTCATTAAGCTACACCAAATGGAGAAATGCCATGCAGATGTTGCAGCGGTCTATTTTCAGATAGCGAAGCTATCTGATGGCATATCAATGAAAAGGAGTTCTTTTCAGTCAGAAAGGCTTTCAAAAAATGGCCATTATTTTTACTTGTAAAGAAATTTACCCTTAAAATTGATAGTACGAGTGTTAAGTCTTTTCTTAAAAGTAAAATTGAATATAAGCCAGAAAATGCTAGAATTTTAAGATGGCAAGCTGAATGTCAATATTATGATTATGATATTGTCATTGTGAAATCTGATAAAAATTGTAGGATCGAGCGCTTACCGCTTTACCAATAACTATAGTTAAGGGTAATGGAGCAACTTCAATCTTTTCAACCATACACTTGCACAAGTGCCACGTGTTCGACCGATCACAAAGCAGGGGCAATTGTTGAACCCCAACAATCCCTTCCCCAATAATTGCACTCTCTGCAACTCATGGGAATCGAACACGCGACCTAGGCTCTGATACCAATTGTAGGATCGAGCGCTTACCGCTTTACCAATAACTATAGTTAAGGGTAATGACGCAACTTCAATCTTTTCAACCATACACTTACACAGACGCCACGTGTTCGACCGATCACAAAGCAGGGGTAATTGTTGAACCCCAACAAAAATATTATTGTAGATTTCTTAACACGAGATGGAGGGACACATTGCTGACGATACCCTTAAAAGGCTGAGGCATCTCAGGGGAAACCTGTAGATCCTTGATCGAGGTTTTGAGACTCTTTGTCGCAATACAGAGGTCGCTGGACGGCTTCAATGAGCAGATCAGGAATTAGTTTCTGGTCATATACGAGCATGTTTTCAGGCCCAAGAACGATTGTTTGAGGTCATGAAATGGTCTATCCTCAAGGCTGCATCTCCAATGAGGCAAAGATGAGTGTTTAGAGAACGGGGCTCATCTAACCCGGAGGCAAGTGATTCACATACCCCTGTCACATGTGCTGCAGATGATGCATTCCTTAAGGATGTACACGCTATAGTGAATGTTGAAGGTCATGAGAAACCGCTTGAAGACAACCCAGCACCTCTGGGATAAAAGATGTAGATTTGAACCTTAGGCCAATGACTAGCAATTCTAGGGTTCAAACTAAAGACGATTTAATTTCTTCTCCTATGCAGGAATATCAGCGCACTTGGGAGAAACTAATAACCAGACGTGGTATCAACCCAGAAAAAAATAATTGTTGATATCTCTTGAAAATATCCAAGGGTTTGGATGAAAACAGGCATCCATCCCAACGATGTACAAGAATGGTATAATTTCGGGGCTCTTTCTTCGATTATACTGTTGCACCAGCTTTCTCTGAAGTTTCAAAACAATCCAAGTGGGTCAGAGAAACAGTTCACGAGACTTGGGCAAATAATCTACATTTGTCCAGAGGCGATATTTTGGAGTTGTATTCCATCAGTGCGGCTCCTGAACCAGCAAAGAAAGGCTTCATGGAAGTTTTTCATTTTATCAAGCTCAGACGACCTGACGGAAACGCTTTGAAAAATATCAACATGGCTTTACCAGAGGGCGCACCCGTATTAGTTGGGGCAATCATGGAAGATGAAGCTTCAACCAGACGAGCAATCGTTGGATACTCATTCAAGTTCTTGCTGAATTCCATGGCAGAAACAACCAAAGGATTTGCTGAAGAACTTTTCGAAACAAAAAGGACGATTCTTTGGGAAAACAAGATTTCGGCAAGCAATGAAACTTATCAGAAATTCCGCAACATGGCGCAAATTGGCTGATGGAAAGATCAGATATGCAAGGCGTGCCTGGAGCAGAAAGAACCAGAATTTGGGAAAGGATTCCGATCCAAACCCGACAGAGCCGAGACATGAAAGGACAAAGGACTTACTGACAAGAGATCATGTTTTCCTAGAGCTCGGAGACCACACAAACCAATAATGTAAAGATCCCCGACAAAATAAGACACGTGTACCATTAAAGTTAGTGCGGTTACTATTCAACACACTCAGACACAATAATGGCACACTCACAAGAAAAGTTAGGTAAAAAAAGACAAAAGGTACCGGCACTCACAAGAAAGTTATGTGGCACTCAAACAAAGGTGCCAGACCACGAGAAAGTTAAAGACGCACTCATGGGTGCACTAAACAAAATTCAGGATTTGAAATCCGCATTTGAAGTCCGGATCATGCCAATATAAGGCCACTCATTCAGAAAGCAGTGGACATCGACCATTTCCCTCTGTTTTCTTACAAAAATAAATCTTGTATTCTCCAAGCTGTAAACTTTCATAGCTTGATAATTTTCTTTCTTTGTAATAACAATCTGTAAAGATTTCTGTTTGTAATATTTTAGTCTTGTTTCGAGTCAAGCCTTATTATATGAGAGACTAAACAAGTTCATCTCCTCCCAAAGGAGATGTATTAAATATTATAAATAATTCCAGAATAAAAGAAAGGTTTCCCAGATTTCTTAAGTCTTGCATATATCTGGTTATATTCTACGCCTTAAGATAGGAAACGAATTAGGGTTGTGTTGCCTACTATTAAAGTCCCCATCGCAGAACCATCGGTTGCGATCGTGTGGTTGATGGTAAGGAGCTATCGTAAAACCTGGTAGGATACACGACAATAGTTTGGTCAAAAATGTATATATCAGTTTGGTATAATTTTATTTAATACGGAAGCATGATGAGCCTGAAAGATTTGAATTAGGGAAGGTTCATTAATTAGAAATGAGGTTGTGGAGTGATTTGCAAAATTCCTAAAACATAAGGATTATTATTGTCTTTTTGCCTACTGGTGGACCTAAGTGAACTAAGGTTTTATTGGTAGACTAAGATGAACAAACTTTCTCCAAATGATACCGGCATGAAGTTTTCCCAATTTTATTTGCGAGTCTTGGAGTACGATAAGTTTCCTCCCTATGTTCTGCATTTTGATGCTATAAATAAATAAAATTTAGTTTTAGCTCATATATTTGAAATTTTCTTTTATTTTTTTCTCCGAATATTGACGTAGTGTTTGACAAACTATGATGCACGGACACATATATGTGGATACGGATACAGTTGAACGAGATTTTTGAAATTTCTAAGATACGATACGTCTGGATGCAACAAAAATTTTTAAAATTATTTTAATATATACATCAATAATATTTAGGGAAAATTACGCAAAACATCATAGAGTTTGGTCCAACTTTCACTTTACAAACAAAATTTACAGTTTACATCCTCAACTTTCATGAATTGTAACACATTGCATTCTCTTGACCCGATTTTGTATTTTTTATTATCTGAAATTCATCGTCACATGACATCATCATCATGAATCCTCAAACTTAGAGCCCTAAAGTTAATTGTAATTTTTTTCTAAAAAACTAAAAAAAAAATATTCCGGTTACTGAAATTCTTTAGTTGTTTGATTTTGGAAAATGAAATTATAACGGTCAGAATATTTATTTTTTAAAAAAATAAATTACAATAGCTATTTAAATGGCTTTAAGTTTGAGAATGTTAGGCGATAATGAATGTGTGGATGAATTTAGATAAAAACACAAAATCAAGTCAAGATGACGAAAAATGTTATAATTCATGAAAATTGAGGATGTAAACATAATTTTTTAGACAATGGTTCAATTGAAATTTGTTGAAATTTGGACCAAACTATAATATGTTTTGCGTAATTTTCCCTAAATGTTATTGATGTATATATAAAAAATGAATAAAATTGTCATATATGAACATATCACATCCTAGCAATTTTGAAAATCTCGTGCAATTCATGGAAGTCGAGGATATTAACTGTAATTCTTCAAACAATGATTGCAAAGTAACCACACTATAGGATGTTAAACCTAATTTCCCTAAATTTTTATAAGAAATCAGGTTTCAAACATATAGTTAGCATTAAACATATTAAAAACTTAAAAAAGAACAAAACAAAGTTACTTATCTTGACCGTGTCGGATATGGTCTCAGACATATCTTGGTCATATCCATACACGTATCCGAAATTAAAAATTATTTTTTAATTCCTGATACTCAGTATCGTATCCGATACATCTGACTCAGTCGTATCATAGCCGTATCCAGTACGTATCCGAGATTAAAATTAATTTTTAATTCCAGATATATCACATGACGTATACGATACGTATCGGTGACATATCCGTGTATATCCGTATCAAAGAAGTATCTGATACTTGATCGTGAATATTTTTGGATTACCCCTGCATCATAGTTGACAAATCAATAATAATAAACATTATGTTAGCAATATCTGGCGGCATGTCATCAATCGCTCGCACCACGTTCACACACGAGAAATGATTAGAAGTGGGAAAAAAAAACTACTTTTGGATTAGAATCAAACCAGAGAATCAAAAGCAAAAACTGAAAAAAGTTATGAAGTTTGGAACAATAATAGGAAGTTATGATGGTTTTATATTTACGAATTGTCTTAGTTTTTTTTTTTTTTTTGTGTTTTATTGTTTTGTTTTTTGTTTTTGTGTATCCCCCTTGATGCTTTCGAGCAGCTATTGTGTTCGAAGTGTATGTTTCTGAAGTACACACAATCTTTAAATTGAAGTAGGGCTATTTTGGAAAGAGATCTGTAGTGTGCAGTTTCAAAAGGGAATTAATATGAAGATTGATACTGGCAAGAACTAATTCTTGCCCTTTCCCTATGTTCTCAAATGAAAACATCTTTTAGTCGAGGAGCAGAATAATAATGCAGGTAAAGTATATGCATGTAATAATAATTACTACAAACGAGTTCATAATTTCACCCAAAATAAAAAATAAAAATGAAACAAACATAGAAGTATTTCGAAATACACCGAAACATAAAACTTTCAAATGACTACAACCGAAGAAACAACAAACAGAAAAAACAAAAAAAACAACACACATCCGAGTTATCTCATGATTTTACTGTCGCTCAGCTTAAAGGCAAAAAATAAGAGTAATCCCAGGAATCTTACTGTAGAATAATATTGTATCTTTCCGATCTTGTTTATTTATCTGAAAACTGTATGGTTGTGGCAAGAAACAAACTTGCAGAAGTCTCATTAAGCTGCAGCCCGTGAACTCAAGCCTTAGGCTTCAGAATCTTGACAGTTTCCCAGGTGAAGTCCGGATCCTCACGACCAAAATGACCATAAGCAGCAGTCTTCTGGTACCTGAAGTTGCCACCTCTCTTCAAATCAAGGTTAATGGCAATCATCCCGGGCCTGAAGTCAAAGTTCTCCTTGATAAGAGCGAGTATATCCTTGTCTGGAATCTTCCCCGTCTTGTAGGTGTCAACGAACACTGAGAGTGGTTCTGCTACGCCGATTGCGTAGGAAACTTGGACAATGCAACGGCGAGCAAGTCCTGAAGCCACCACACTCTTTGCTGCCTGCCTAACGACATAGGCACCACTCCTGTCCACCTTGGTTGGATCCTTGCCAGAGAAAGCACCACCACCATGAGCACCCCAGCCACCATAGGTGTCGATGATGATTTTCCTACCAGTGAGTCCTGCATCTCCATGGGGGCCACCAATGACAAATCGGCCAGATGGGTTGAGGTGGAAAATTGTGTTTTCGTCAAGATACTGGGCGGGGATTACAGGCTTGATAACATGCTCTTTCAAGTCTTTAGCGATTTGGTCATTTGTGACAGTCTCGTCATGTTGGGTTGAGATGAGGACAGTGTGGACCCTAAGAGGAACCATAGCACCCCCATCATTTCTGTACTCAACAGTAACTTGTGTCTTGCCATCGGGTCTCAACCATGGACAAGTCTTGTTTTTTCTCACTTCGGTAAGCTTGGCTCCAAGCTTGGTGGCAAGGACATGAGTGAGTGGCATGAGCTCTGGTGTTTCGTCAGTGGCATAGCCAAACATGTGGCCTTGGTCACCAGCACCAATGTCTTCTGGTTTCTTGGTGAGATGACCATGAACTCCCTGGGCAATGTCGGGACTCTGCTGTTCGATGTTGACAAGGACCTTGCAATGGTCAGCGTCAAGGCCAACATCGGGAGATGTGAACCCAATACCTCTGCAGGTATCCCGAACTATCTTTTCGTAGTTCACATTAGCCTTGGTTGTGATCTCACCAAAGACCATCACCATATTAGTCTTTGTGCATGATTCGCATGCAACTTTGCTCTCTGGATCCTGCTCTAGGCAAGCATCAAGAATGGCATCTGAGACTTGGTCGCAGAGCTTGTCTGGGTGACCTTCATTGACAGACTCAGAGGTGAACAAGAAGGTATCCATATAGCGCCTGAAAAAAAGATTTAGAATGGCATATTACCTTCTGCTATGCTTAAGCCAATTTGAATAACTATGTAACAGGATATGTTTCTTATTCTGAAGTGACTCCAACATGAATCTAACAGGAACAACGAAACGTTCAGTAGAAGCAATAGTTATTGCATTTGTTGCTACCGACACCTATAGTCATTGTATATTACACACAAAAGCTATAAAGAAAAATCTTTTTACAGACAATGTGCAGTACACTAGGTGACAATTCTTTGGATCTTCACAGATCTATCTCAAAAATTACAAATGCTCAAGTCACAGAGGTCATCTATGGATTCAAAGATAATAAAAAACTAAATGGAAATTGAATTTGATCGAAGTTTATAAATCAGCACCTTCATTCAATGGATGAATAGAGTATGTTAAATAGTTAATAGTATGCATTAATATCTCATGGATAATAGCTTCTGAGAGCAGATATTTCGAAAAGCAATAAAGTATAAAAATATAAGATTGATTAATAAAATGAAATGCCGAGATCCTACAATGCAATAATCATTACAATAACCTGTTCATATTTAATGCCCTATGCTTAATGTCAAGTTACATTCTTCGATATTATAAGATCGAATCAAAATCTCCTCTGTTATAAAATGAACTTCGATACTGAAATGAACCAAAGAAGAAAACATTTTCTGATATAATGTGTTCCACAAGATCCGCATCTCAGAAGCAAGAACATCGCAAATCAAAATTCGCATGCTATTCTCCAATTTAAACTCTACATTTTACAAACACCAAAACCAAACAAGAATGGGAAAAAAAACATCATATCAATCAAAAAGCACAAAACTCATTTCATCAACACAGCAATGAGAAACCGACTCAGATCTAACAATAACAAAGCCAACAACACCTGATCTAATTGAAATAAAAAAGTTGCAGCAGAATTCGTACCTTTTTGAAGCAATTGAAGCCTCAGATCTGTAGAATATGCAGGGGAAAAAGGAGATATCGAAGCGCAAATGCGGAATAATGGTTTTATTTGGTGCAGACGAGGTTATATATATGCATCCGAAGACAAAGGAATGCGGTTGATTCGCTCACTTTCAGCGGTTGGTTTAAATTGACGTGTTATTGTTGTTCACAATAAATAAGTAAATTTATTACAATTATATTCCATCATTAAAAGAATGAGTTTTTTCCTAAATCTTTTAAAATATTTAACTTTAAATCATCACATAAATAATAATGGATTTCGAGTAAATATTTTGCAGGCGATCTTTATCTATATTATTAATTATCAGGCTTAGTTGTTGTTGTTATCATGTCTCCAAAACATTTCATTTTAGTTTCAAAATACTTTTCCCCCCGTATTCATGAGCAGATTTAGGATTTAAGTTGATGAGGGCAAAAAAATAAAATTGGGAAAAAATATTTTATGGTGGCAAAATACAATTTTAAGGGGCAAATAATGACAAAATACAATTTTAGAGGGATAGAAATGCAATTTTATGGAGTAATAATTTTTTTTGAGATATGACACTTGATCTCTCTTGTCTTAAGATATATCCGTGCATGCCCGTAATAACATTCTTTTTATAAAGTAAAATCTTATATAAATTTTTAATATGCATGTATGCGTTGCGTGACAGGCTTATCATGTTTGGAGAGAAATTCTTGTATATGTCGGGTATAGATCTCGGTTCATACATCAATACACATAACATATTTAACCATGATTTATTAAATTATGATTTATATCTGTTGGTATCTGGATCGGGCCTATACCCGATGTATACAAAAAAATTTCCATGTTTGACGATCTAATTGGCGTGCGGAGTTGAGAATTTTCACCAGCCTTGGACAAAGTCGAGAAACAAGGGTGATGTTATGCAGTGACAGTTGTATGGTAGATCAACGGCGGGGATTGTAGGGGCTACACATGCCTGTTGGTTGGTAATGTCGAATTTTGGATAATATCGCTATCAGAACTTGTACCACGTGACGCACGAGTTGTACATGAGTAGGTGAAGACGTCAAGGTCTTCACGGCAAGTCCACCTAGAAAAATAAAATTACACGCAACTCACGGGCCTAATTTTTTTTTTTTTAAATGTAAATTAAAAATATTACAAAAAAATTGTAAAAAAAGCATAAAAAAAAACGTGTACATTTCTAAAGCTTGTTTTTTTAAAAAAATTGGAATTCATTGTTTTTTAAAACAAAAAAAATAATAATCATCACCTATTTTATTGTAATTAATTTTTTTGGCAATCCAGAAAAATATATATTTGAGCTACATTTTTCTTTAGTTTTTTTTATTTGATTTATAATTTTTAGAAATTGAGTAGATTTTGGATTATACTTTTGTTACATATTAGGTTTGTGATTTAAGCTAAGTTTTCAAATTAAAATTAGTACGAAATTTTTAATAATGAAATATAAATATTGAGACATGGTTAGATGGTTTGAAACAATACATAAAGATAATTATTTTTAATGTAAGTAATACAAATGAAATATTTTTAATTGCCATTTTTAAAATATTTAGGCATCGTTTGATATTATGGATGTGATGTGATAATGATGGATGTATATTTAAAATTATGTTACATCACATCTTTATCTAGATCCGACTAAGGGTCATAAATGACCTGAAATCTGCCCATGGTCAACATGCCGGTTAACTGGGTCAACTGTTCGACGGGTAGGACCCGTAATCAAGGGTCATAATTTCTAACCCATGAACTGTCAGTCAAGGTTTTATTTTAATTTTTTTTACATTTTTAAATTTAAAACATTTGTTATGGTGTAAATTTGAACTTACATATGTTTGTTTTTTACACATTTTGATTATTTGAGCTTGAATTTATTTTACGTTATTTTATGATTAATCCATGGTGAAATACAATAAAATCAATTTACATTTTTTCAAAATGTAATAATTTTTTTAAAAATTAATGATCACATCGTAACCGTAGAAAATCATGGCGTATGTTAATCATAACCGGTATCAGAACCGTAGCCGACGGTTCATGAACTGTAACCAAAACCTTCAAGGAAGGTTAATGTTAAGGGTCAATGTTTTTTGAACAATTTAACGTGATCCTGTCTATCTTTATCAAGTGTATCAACTGGTGTCTTAGACTCAGTCACTCAAAAACATTATCCTAGTTAACAAAAGCAAGCATGTAGGTGCCGAATTACACTGTAAAAATATTTGCAATTTTGTTGTAAAAAAAAAAAAAAAAAAAAACAAACAAAGTAAATCAACTTATAACATTGATTTAAATTATCTTTCTAAGATCTTAATTCTTAATATAAAATGAAATGGTTAAGATCTATGCTAATTGGATGAAACGTGCATCCAATCAATTTACAAAAGACTACGCGATTTTGCAAGTTGTCGAATTGGTGCTAAGAAGTAGTCGTCCATGTTGATCTCATGCCTCACGATTAAAGCACTAACCAAACTATAATAATTTATCTTCATATTAAAAACAATAAATTCGATATTGTAGGTATTGAATCAACCTTGTTTAGAACGCAATTGTTTTTGTCTTATTTTAATTTTATTCAACAAAAAATTTAGAGTATTGCAAGCAAGAAATTTAAGGAATATATATAATTATAATATTATATATATATATAATATCTATATATATATATATAATGATATAATTTTTTTATGTTCGATAAAGTAAGTGCAATATAAAATAATGTAAGATATCACAATTTTTTAAGTGGAGGGGAGAACCCTTCGGAATAAAGAGAAA